>CM039140.1:5139486-5672011 GCA_022036555.1 Microstegium vimineum | reverse complement strand
GGGAAGGCAAAGGATGGGTGCTGCGCTATCTTGTGGTTGTGGGCCTAAATTGAGTTTTTTTTTTCGATTATTTTCTCCGCTCAAAAGAGGCGAAGAGCTGATTGTAGTTTTGTTGCACTGATTATAGGCATTCATTATTCATACACTATTTATATGAGTTATTTTTTTATCTTTTCTCTCTCCTCCTCTCAGTCAGCCAGAGGAAATAAGAGAAGTTAAATTTTTTTAGTTTTATCTGCTCCGACTGACTTTGTGAAAAGAAGCTAAATGAGAGATTAAAACAGTTCCTGTGAAACAATGTATAAACAATGAATGTGTTAGAAAAGCTAGAGCTATTTAGAGCCTTACCAAACAGGGTCTAAGATACGGTTGGTTCAGATAAAGCATTAACTCGATTACATTGGGTAACAAATCTAACTGTCCTGTTGTAATACTCCATTGTATAAGACCAAAACTATCCCAACCCCAATGTAATCATGATATTTTTTATACATACACAATGTTATAAAATTGATTTTTAGGGACACCGTGTAAGAGTATTACTCAATCCATCGTTCCTAAATAACTATATTTTTTCATGACGTAAGTTTAACTAGATTTATAGAAAAACACACGTAACATCTATATCTATAAATTTATTATAAAAATAGGTTCAACTATCTATCTAATAATATTAATTATGTACTATAAATATTACTATTTTTAGATAAAGTTTGTCAAAGTTATTTCTCGAGAATTAAGAACGACAATTATTTAGGGACGGAAAGAGCATGTCTGAAAACACTAGAAATCCAACAACTAATAATTGTCTCTATAAATTATTTTTTAAAAGATGATAAGCTTAAGAAACCCATCTATATAAATCAAGACATTTTTAGTGTAGAGCTAGAATTTAGGGCATGGCATTTGAGGGTGGGTCGTAGCACGACCCAAAGCATGGCACAGCACAACACGAATGCAAGGGGCGTGTCGTGCCTAGAATCTCGGCACAATGAGTTATATGGCTAGGTCTGTATTCTGGCTCGCGATTATGTCAACAGACACAAAAAAACAACACATAAAACTCTACAATGCAATTTTCTAATACCAAACTACAACTTAGTGAAAACCCGTGCAAACCATGGCAAAAAATTTATCTAAATTCATAAAAAAAAATCACGCATGTAGATGATACGCTGATACATAACTTTGTAAAATATCTTGTCTAAATTCGACTTCGTTTGTTAGATATAAAAATAACAAATTTCTAACAAATTATCTCACAAATGAAATCGAGTTTGGACAAGATATTTTACAAAGTTGTGTATCATCATATCATTTACATGTGTGATTTTTTTTGGTGAATTTAGACAAATTTTTTGCTATGATTTACATAAATTTTCACGAAGGTTGTGATTTGCACCTGATATGTTGCCTACTTATTATACTACCCCTCATCAAATTCTTGAATTGATTATAATAATTATGAAAATTATCACGACCCAGTGGTCATTCTAATTTTTTTTTCCAAAAACACCCTTAGAAGCTTAGAACCATAGCCAATATCTCTCTTGGACTCTGACCTAAACTCGTAGTACACACCACACGCATATGGATCATGGGTCTCTATTAGCCCTGGCACAGGACCTTTATCTTTTGGACCTCTTCTAGCAATGGACAACCTCGCCAACCTAGTGGAAGCCTTCCCATCTGAACGCTCCATGGACAGGAACCCATAATCTAGCTAATAGACTTCACAAATCACAACACCCTTGGTCAAACTAAGTCAACTCTGCATTATTGTTTGACCGTAGCTAAATCTTGATATTATTGCTTGGGAAGTGATCTTTGAGCCTCAAGTGATTTCTACAACCTTTATGAGCTGTATTAAAATCCTAATTTCAACCTTCGCCATGTTTGTTTGGCTTATCAGCCGGCTTATCAGTCACCGAAACAATGTTTTCTTACAGAAAAGCAGCCAAAAACAACATCAACCAACTTATCAGTCAAAAAACGGCCAAGCGAACAAACCGTGTTGTCTTCAAACTAAAAATCCCCAAAATTCATGTCCTTCTGGATTGTCACGCGATTTGACGGACTGTCTATCAAAACACTTACGCAATAGAGTTAATCTAGCTATAAGTTGTCCTCTCTCTCCCTACCTCTTGGACCTACCTGTCAGCACAAGATGGATAGCCTACGTGGTTGCCTTCTAATTCTTGCCAACCAAAACCATGGCAAGCTTTGAGCTTGTGAAAATCAAGGCTTGCCAGTTAAGGTAAAAAAAACATATGTGTGCATTTGATTGAGTGTCATAACAATTGTAGAAAACACTTTTTTTCTCTCCTATGCAATTTAATAAGTTTATATAGACTTACTAAAACTTTAGCTATAAATATTGGTGTGCCAATTCTTTGGCAATAAATCAATTGATCATTAAATGTTTTGGCTTGCCATGATTTTGGTTGGGAAAGAATTAGAAGCAAGCCAAGCATACTCAGAGACTTTAAGGCACTGGATCATATCAGACTCCACTTCATCTCTTCACTCTCATCCCCCTCACTCTCTCTTGATTAAGAATCAAGGATCCGGGTAGGATGTTCTTACCAAGATTGTGCCTATGTGCCATTGCACATTCTTGTGAACAGAGTACTTGCTCCTTTACTAGTGTAAGAACAATGTGCTCTTTTTTATTATAAATGATGTGTTAACATGCCATTTCATTTGAGTGTGTAACATACATCACACATGGTTTCATGAAAAGTAAACCACTTATTGGAAACCTTAGCTTTTGGTAACAATTGGTAGTTCTTTCAGTAGTAGGTTCTGGGCGGAAACCTAAGCTTTGGTGACAATTGGTAATTCTGAAAATAGGGGTCAAAACACAAATATCAAAATAAAACAGGGGTAAAAATGTATGTGCAAAGTTATCTTTTTTTTTTAGATTATGTGCAAAGTTATCTATTTGCCCAAAAGTTAACACCTTAGTTGTACTTCACAGAATAGGGGTAAAGAATCTCCCTTCATTTTGAAACCGCAGGAGTAAAAACACAAAGTTAAAAAAAAAATGAAGGCAGAATCACCATTTCACTTCAAAACGGGGTAGAAACGTTTAATCCCCAATACTATATGTGCTAATTCTTTTTAACACGGTTCAAGCTGCCCTTAGTACCTTAATTATTACACGTCATCTATAGTATTAGTAGCGGTATGCTACTACATTCACAAGATGCTGCCAAGCTGCAGTCGATTACGTACCATAGGCATTGTTAAGCCTCAGGACAAAAAATACTACGTAATGAATTACTCCTACGTTTGGTTCGACGACTAGCTAACTTCACTAGCAGTATTTCCAAAGGGATTTGGCCTAATAATATAACAATAAACAAAAATCCAGACAAGACATGTTGACGAGTTGGCGTGTGTGCATGGTTAATAGGATTTGGATAGAACGTGACTAAACCTGTGCTAGCTAGCAAGACAATTGCACCATATTGGTGATCCATCACGACCGTACCGGCTCCTACTTGACCCTTCAATCGAGTTCAATCTGTGAGATATTCCCTCTGTTTCGAAAAGAGTGTCGTTATTATAGGTTCGTTTTGATCAAACTTTCTTAAATTTAATTAGATTTATAAAAAATTGTTATTAACATTTATGTTTTTAAATAAATTTATTGTTAAAATATATTTAGCGAATGAATCATAAATATTAATATTTTCTATATATTTGTTCAAAGTTAAAGATGATTGAATTGTGACCAAGTGAGAATGGCATTTTTTTTGAGGCGGACAGTACCTATCATTTTTCTAGAACAGACATATAGTCTGTAATGCATTAAGAAGAAAAAAGTGGTCAATAGACCTACATATAGATGATACATGAGGAATCGCGAGTAATCCATGGATTACCAACGAAAACCTCAACACAGGCACAAAGCAAAGAACACGAGAGGTGCGAACTGAGCCTAATACAAAAGGTAACTCAACACCTAAGTAGCCGGAAGTGATAGGAGCCAAAGAAGATAACAGCGGCAAAGCATCCGCTAGAGGTCAACACAACCACGGTGGCAAAGCATCCACCGGAAACACCTCGACGGCAAAGCATCCACCGGAAAACGATCGCGACTTCGGCGACAAAGCATCCGCTGGAAACGCGGTCTCTCTAAAAGCTCCTCTAAGTCACTTGAGGCAACATCCTCAGGACCACGGGCGAGGAGGGACAGCCTGGAGAAGCACCAGCGGCAAAGCATCCGCCCTAACACAACCTCGGCGGCAAAGCATCCGCCGGCAACGACGACCCCAACTTCGGCTACGACCAACACCCACCAAACAAACCAAGGTGTAGAGACACATGACGCACAATTAGTTTCAGAACACCGAGAGGGGGCAGCTCCAAGCAGGGGGCGGCCACCGTAGTGCTCCAACAAGGCCTTCATGAAGGGGATTGACATCCGCGGATGCCAACATCGTTGAAAAGCACAAAGGACTTTCGTCCCATTGCCCGCCACTCACAGTGAAGATAGGCTTCGGCGACGCCTTCGGGAAGGAGAATGACGTACGAGCGCCACCGCCGCTGGCCCGAGCAGAATGCTGGGCAGGGTATTTCAACCCAAGCAGGGAGTCCTCACCGCGGGAAGTAGGGGTGGTGGCATGCCCCGGCAACCAAGCCAGCAGCCAAAGGAGGCTGCCGGCGGGGATACTGGCCCACTCGCCGGCGCCAGGGGCCCGCCGCTGCCACCATGGCAGGGAGGGGACCGAACCCGCACGCCGGCTTGGGGTGTTGTCGTTGTCGTAGTCGCTGGAGAACCAAGACGGGGAGCAACAACCCCAGCCAGCTCTCAGCCCCGGGGCGCCGACGCAGCACACCGCCAGCCCGCCCATTGCACCACCACGCCGTCCTAGGCCACCTCCGGCGCCCATCCTGACGCCAACAAGGGAGGGGACTGGATGGAGAGCACCGGCAGACCCGACCGCCGACCCCAACCCCACGGCCACCGTGTCCAGCCACCGGCCGTGGGCAAGCCAACACGGCAGCCACTAGATCCGGCCACCGACGACTGGATCCGGTCGACTAGCATGCGGATCCGCCCTCCCCGACGCCGGAACGACCACCCCAGCCATCGACGGAGCGGGGGCGAAGTACGCAGCAGCACCCCAGGAGAGGAAAAAAACACCGTAGGGGAGGAGAAGGGAGAGGGGAAGGAGGCCCCACCGCCGCTGTCCTTGCGGCCACGCGGACACCCGGCGGAGCGCTCAAGCGGCGGCGAGACAGGTGGAGTGGTGGGGGAGGGGCGACGGCGGACGACGGGTTCCGCCCGAGCCGCCCCAGGGAGCGACGCGGGCGTTGTTGAAGGGGATTCTCTTTGTTTTCTTTTCTCGGACAGTACCTATCATTGAACTGTAATGGGATCTTTCCAGGTGTTTGTATTTTGTCGGCAATGGTCTCTTATCTGGACCCTTCAGTCGACGCCTGAAACAACCAGTCAATCCGTACCAGAAGAAAACAAGCATGTAAAAACAAGAATTATAATCCACAATCTGAAGAGGTGTACTAGGTGTAGAAGTAACAATCAGTAATGCAGTAAGCAGTAGCCTGCAAGTTTTTCCACAGAACAACAGAGCACAAGAACATATGATCTGTGGAGTAATAAAGTGCCTATGCAGGCCTATCCTGAGTTGTTTTCCTTTGCTAAATCTAAAACAACAACTTTAGCAGCTTCAAAAGTTTGCTCAAGCTTAATTTTCCTCTTTCACCTGCCTCTGTCAAATCAGCTTTTGCACAACTAGATCAGTTTAGTGCAGACATTAATAAGCTGGCTCTATCTGCTGAACCTGATACATGGAATTGCATATGGCAATCAGATACATATTCAGTTAACAAAGCATATAGGCACCTCAGTGGTCATGCTATAGTTCATCCTGTTTTTAAGAGAATTTGGAAGAGCTCTTGACAGAATAAACATAAGGTCTTCAGTTGGTTGATGTTAAAAGATAGATTAAGCACCAGGGAGCTCCTTAGAAGAAAAAACATGGACCTCCAGGATTATAATTGTGTTCTATGATGTCAGCAGAACAGGCTTACCAACGGCTAAGCCAGTCCAGCCCGAGTCTTCAGCGCACTCAACGCACTCGCGCACGACGCGCTCTCGCCGCGCCCACCGTTCTGCAGAGCTCGCGTACTCGCTGCACGCATGCCCAGTCGCCGCGCGCTCTCGCTGTCGGCTCTTGCGCTCGCACGTATGTGTAGCTGCAGCCAATGGCCACTCATTGTAATCTATAAATGTAACACTTGTGACACGAATACAATTGTCCAGTTGACCTGTATCATTCTACATGGTATCTTACGCTTAGGTTCTTCTTCTTCCTTCAACCACTGCTTCCGCTCCTCTTCCAATGGCGCACTCCGACTCTGACTCCGATGATGGCTTCTCCGTTGTCCCTGCCGCTGCCTCCCACATTCAAGGCATCTCTATCCGCCATCATGTTCCTGTCATCCTCGACATGGAAGAAGCCAACTTCGGCCAGTGGCGCCTCTTCTTCGAATCGACCCTCTGCAAGTTCGGTCTCCAACACCACATCCGCTTCGTCACCACCGACGACGACCGCGACAACGAGTGGCATAAGGTGGATGCCTGCGTCGTCAACTGGATCCTTTCCACGGTTTCCAAAGGAGTCTTCGACATCATCGTCCGCGATCGCCATGACGCGTACACCCTCTGGAACGCTGTGACCGACGTCTTCCAGGACAATGAACTGCAACGCGCCATCTACAATGAACTGAGCTGTGCACGCTGCTCCAAGGCGACATGTCCATCAACGCCTACTGCACCAAACTCAAACGGCTCGCCGATCAGCTTCGTGACATCGGTCATCCCATCTCCGAGCCCAGCCAGGTGCTCAATCTGCTTCGTGGCCTCAATCCGAAGTACCGCTACGTCAAGCCCGTCATCACGTCCAAGTATCCGCCGCACACATTCATGAGTGCGCGGTCCTTCCTCATTCTTGAAGAACTCGGCGCTGCACATGACGCCTCCACCAAGGCTGGCCAGGCGCTCACAGCGTCCCACGGCACTCCCTCCGGGGGCGCCACCTCCAACGCCACGAACTCCTCCAACGACGGCTCCGCTGCACCTCGCAACGCCAACCACTCCAACAACAACCGCTCCAACAATCGATCCGATCGTTGGCGCGGTGGCGGCGGTGGCGGCGGATCATCGAGTGGCCATTGGCCGCAGCTACACATGCGTGCGAGCACAAGAACCGGCAGCGAGAGTGCGCGACGACTGGGCACGCATGCAGCGAGTACGCGATCTCTGTGGAACGGTGGGCGCGGCGAGAGCGCGTCGTGCGCGAGTGCGTTGAGTGCGCTGAAAACTTGGGCTGGACTGGCTTAGTCGTTGGTAAGCCTGTTCTACTGACCCCCCCCCCCCCAGTCTCGACGTTAGGTCCTTGAACGGAGAGGCTGTCCTAGAAGTCGAAGAAGAGCGCTGATGTAAGACCTTTAGTGAATACGTCGGCGATCTGGCGAGCACTTGGAACGTGCGTCACGCGGAGCTCCCCAATGGCGACTTTCTCTCTAACGAAATGAATATCAAGCTCAATATGTTTTGTGCGCCGGTGATGAACAGGATTCCGCGCCATATATACTGAGGAGATGTTGTCGCAGAATGCCACCGTTGCGGATGGGACCTTGCAGAGGAGCTCGCTGAGTAGATGTCGAAGCCAGGAGCACTCGGCGACGACATTGGCAATGGCGCGGTACTCGGCTTCCGCGCTCGATCTGCCGCTTGGACGACCACGAGATTAGGGAGCCCCCTAGGAAGACGCAGAAGCCGGACGTGGAACGTCGTGTATCGGGGTAGCCGGCCGAGTCCGCGTCCGAGTACACGGTGATTGTCGGTGTTGGAGCTGTGCGCAACTGAACGCCGAGACTGATGGTGCCTTTGATGTACCTGAGAATGCGCTTCAACACGGTCTGGTGCACATCGTGGGGAGCGTGCATGTGGAGGCAGACTTGTTGCACGACGTAGGCGATGTCCGGGCGGCTGATGGTGAGGTACTGCAAAGCCCCGGCGATGCTCCTGTATGAAGTGACGTCGGCGATGAGTTGACCGTCATGTGTGGACGGCTTCGGCTTGGAGTCCGCTGGAGTGGGGACGATGTTGCAGTTTGTCATCCCGGCATGGTCGAGCAGCTCCTCGGTGTACTGAGCTTGCGATAAGAAGAACCTAGTTTGGGTCCGGCGCATGTTGATGCCGAGGAAGTGGTGCACCAGACCCATGTCTTTGATGGCGAATGCGTCGTGAAGACGAGCGATTACGTGCTGGAGCAAGCTTGACGAAGAGGCGGACATAATCATGTCATCGACGTACAGGAGGAGATACGCAGTGGCTCCGTTGCGGCGCAGGACGAAGAGCGATGAGTCTGCCCTGGACTGTATGAAGCCGAGTGATGTGACATGCCCGACGAAACGTTCGAACCATGCCTGAGGAGCCTACCGCAGGCCGTAAAGTGACCGCGACAGCAGGCAGACGGCGTCGGGGTGCTGAGGGTTGATGAAGCCTGTTGGCTGTTGACTATAGTCCTGTTCCTGTAAATTGCCATGTAAAAAGGCATTTGAAACATCAAGTTGATGAGCCGGCCAGCCGTATGTCGCCACCAGAGTCAGCACGGTGCGGATCGTCGCCGACTTGATCACCGGTGAGAAGGTCTCGCCGAAGTCGATGTCGGGCCGCTGATTGAACCCGCGGACAACCCACCGAGCTTTGTAGCGCTCAAGTGTGCCGTCGGGATTCATCTTGTGCTTGAAGACCCATTTGCTGGTGATGATCCGGGCACCCGGCGACCGGGTAACCAGGGTCCAGGTCTTGTTGGCTTGTAGAGCGTCGAACTCTTGTTTCATGGCAGCGTACCAGTTGGGGTCCTTGACAGCAGTGCGGACGCTCTTCGGGATAGGAGAGAGGGACGCCTGGGAGACAACCATGGCATACTTCGGGTTAGGCTTATGGATGCCGGCGCACGCTCGGGTGACCATCGGGTGACCGGGAGCGGCAACGTCGTGCGAAGGCCTGGGTGCGGAAGTAGACGTGGCCAGCCACAAAGAACCTGAAGGTGACGAAGGAGGGGATGTAGACGGTGAGCTGACGGAGTGGCGCGGTGATGTCGCGGCAGGTGGTGTCGACGACTCAGCTGCAGCCGGTGGTGGCCCCCCGCGTGCGGTGCGCTGACGCGTGGGGTGTGGTGGCAGCTCGGTCACCAGTCGGGGCGGCGAGGGCGGAGGTGAACGCGTGATGGGAGCGGCTCCAGGATCCTCGGGCGGTGGATAAGGCGGCGCGCACGGCGTGGAGGTAGTTAGCGAGGAAGTCGCGTCGTGGAATGGAAAAACCGTCTCGTCGAAGACCACGTGCCGCGACGTGATCACGCGTCCAGTGGCGACGTTGTAGCACCGATAGCCGCAGTGATCCGCTGGATACCCGATGAAGACGCATGGGGTGGATCGTGCGGCGAGCTTGTGGCCAGTCGTGGCGATCAAATTGGGAAAGCTTCTGCACCCAAAGACACGCAACTCGGTGTAGGACGGTGGCACGCCGAAGAGGAGCTCGTAAGGCGTTGTGGTGCCGGTGGCGCGACACGGGCGCCGATTGACCAGGTAGGTGGCCGTGGCGAGAGCCTCGGCCCAGAACGCCAAGGGAGCTGCACTGTGAATCAGCATAGTACGTAAATAATCGTTAAGAGTGCGAAGAACTCGCTCTGCCTTCCCGTTTTGCTGTGAGGTATAGGGGCATGAGAGCCGTAGCTGTGTGCCGAGGGAAGAGAGGAGAATGCGCATGGCAGTGGAATCATATTCGCCACCATTGTCTGTTTGAAAAGCAAGGATAGGAAGGCGAAATTGGGTGTGGACATAAGCGATGAACGCGCGCATGGTGGGAAGCACATCGGTTTTGTTACGGAGGGGGATAGTCCATAGATAGTGAGTGTAATCATCAAGAAAAACCACATAGTATTTATAACCCGAGTGACTGTAAACTGGTGATGTCTAAACATCTGAATGAACAAGTTGAAAAGGGAAAAAAGTTCTAGATGCAGAATCTGTAAAAGGGAGGCGAGTATGCTTGCCCAAGCGGCATGAAGTGCAAGAATAGTCAGCAGTCTTATTACAACGAAAATGAAAATGCTGAAGAACTTGGGCAGTCACTGGATGCCCTGGATGTCCCAATCGCTGATGCCAGAGGGACTGTTGCGAAGAAGCTGTGAATGTCTGATGTTGGGGGAGTCGAAGTGGATAGAGGTCGCCGCTGCTCTCACATCGGAGCATGTCCTCCCTGGTGGGAAGATCCTTTATAGAGAAACCAGAAGGATCAAACTCGATGGAAACATTGTTATCACGAGTTAGACGGCGAACAGAAATTAAGTTCTTAATCAAAGAAGGGGAAATCAGAACATTGTTGAGCTGAAGAGGGGTGGTGGTGGTGGGAATATAAGTAGAAGCACGGTGGGTGACCGGCATTTGAGCACCGTTGCCGACGGTGATCAAAGAGGAGGAAGGCCGGAGAGTGGAGGGCAGAACGTTACCAGGAGAGGAAGACATGTGCGACGTCGCACCGGTATCGAAATACCATTCCGACGCAGATGGAGGTTGATGGGGATCGATAGAGGAATCATTATGCCACCTGTTCATTCATTGCCCTTTTGCAAATAGCTGTTGGAACTGGCTACAAGTTCAGACAAGTCAACACTTGAATTTCTTACAGAACTTAGATGGTTTCAGAAATCAGCTACAAGTACCTTTTTTTACTGAAATCATAACAATTATGTGTTGGACAATTTGAAAAGCTAGAAATGCACTGATCTTCAACCAAATCCAGCCTTCAGTGCAAATCTCCAAGAAAGAGTTCAAAGAAGAGTTCGCGCTGCTGCTTTTGCGCGCTAAGAAAAAATACTTCCCTCAATTGAATTATGGTTAAACAATCTAGTGTAATCTCTTTAGCTCGGTTCATTTTCTTTGTTTCCTTTTTTTTTCTTGAGCCTCTTTTTGAGCTCAACCCTCCTTTTGTATTTGTTTCTCTGAGTTTTTTTTAATATATTTTAGTAGGGGCGTGCCCCTCCTGTTCTCCTAAAAAAAAGAGCATATGATTGCCAACAGAAAGCTACATTTTCGCACAGAATAATTAACGAGGAGTACAGGGATTTGCTGCCATTTTTTTTCCACGGAACAGTGTACAAGAGCAGTAATTGTAAAAAATAGTACTCCCTTCGTACCCATATTACTTGACGTTTAGGACAATGACACTATCTCCAAAGTGTAACTTTGATTACTTATTTTTTGAAAAATATTTATTGAAATATAATATATGTGTATTTTTATGGAAGCATTTTTTTAAGACAAATCTATCGATATAATTTTTATTTTTTCAAAATCAACAACTTATAAGTTATTCACGATTTATATTCCTAATCTTTGACTCAAATCTTTTATAAAACGACAACTAATATGTATATGAAGGGAGTACTAAATAAGCTTACCCGAGTTGCCCCAAGATCAAGACAAACAGAGAGCAAGGGCAGAAAGAAACAATTGGGCTACCAGGGCAAATTGTGTACCCACCAGTACCGACTACCAACACCACGATACCACTAGCAAGGCCATACATACTTCAGTACTGCTTGCACAAGCAGTGAAGCACTGAAGGGATATCCTGACATGATGCCTCCCCCCTCCAGCCCACCATCCCACTCCTAACCCTAACGAGGCCCTGTTCGTTTATTAATCTTGAGATAGGAGGGATTGAACAGGGTAGAGGGAGATTTCGATTTGTACGGGATTGAGTCCCTCTCAATTTTCTCTAATTCTCTTTGGTTTCTTTGGTTTTGAGATCAAATAAACAGACCCCAAAATGTCCCACCATTTTAACTTTTTCAGATAATGAAAGAACATTCGGCTTCATCTTCACAAGCAAAGAATATCATACCAAAATTATTAAATTAGGACACAAATGCTTAAAACAAAAATAGTGTTCCGTATACCAAATAAACTTAGTTTGTAATCCTAAAGACATAAGACCATCTAAGGGAGGCGAAAAAGATAATTGTCAGTAAAGACCGAAATGTTATTTCTTGTCATCACAATGTTACAATCGGGTCAATAACAGTGCTAATAAGCTTCTTAGAATAAGATCTGTATAAATTTTTAGGTCATAAACACAATTTTATTTTATTTTATTTTTTGTCAACCAAATAGAACAATAAAAGGTTGTTTCCACTCACTACCTAAAACTTAACTAAGACGGGCATAAATGATTAAACCAGGCAGGCATCACAACCGCCTCGAACCAAAGGTCATACTAAATGATTTTTTTTTCGAGCCAGTTTAAATGCCCATCTCGGTAAATAAAATAATAAAAAAAGAAAACATGTGGACAAGACTAGTGAGCCTATCCACGGCCCCGCCGAGTCCATCCACCCTCCGCTCGCTGGATTCCTTCGCCAGCAAGCCCCGATGCTGCATGATCCGGGCTCCTCCTCGCTAGATCTGGTGGTGTCCACTCGCCCTGTGTTCCTTGGTCAGAGGCGTAGTGACGGATCCAGGTGCGGCCCCGCATCATCCTCGCGCCGCCGATGAGAGAGTAGAGCCGCGCCGCTGCTGCTGGTGAGTGCCCCGTGCCGCTCGTGACATACCAGTACCCTCAGGCCCGTTAAAGGGGCCACCACATCTAGCCTTGCCCAGGCCGTTGGATCTCGCCTCGCCTAAGCCGCCGAATCTGCAAGCAAGGTGCACCGAAAGGGGATGAGTGGGGCGCGTGCGACCGGGTGGATCTCGCCTTTCCTAAGGGTGCGTTTGGTAGAGATCTAGATTCTAGTAGAAACGTTTCAATTTCAGTTTCTAGTGATGAATCGGAATCACTTTAGCAAACTATTTGGTTGGCGGGCTGCATTCTAATAATAGAAAAATGTCTGTTTCATAAGAAAATCATATAAATAAAAATATGCTCCAAAAAAATCAACAATTTTTTGTAGGCGGAAAATATCTTAGATACAATCTATTTTAATTTGTTGCACTTAAAAAGGATAATTAGAAAAAAAAATGATCACTAGTGTATAGCAGAGAGGAGAAATCGAATTAGTAGAAACCAGGGTGCAGCCGTTTCTCATGCCTAGGCAAAAAAGTGCGAAACCGTGAAACCGTTCCGAGCCAGAATCATTTTAGCATTGCAGCGTTTGGCATGGTTTCTTCGGATCCCAACCAAAAACAGAAACGAGTGCGACTAAAGGAGAGGATAGGAAATGAGAGAGGTGAGGGAGAGGAGGAATGAGGGAAACCCTAAGTCGTCACCGTATATATACTCAGGCCGTACTGCTGGGCTCTCCTGGGCCTGTTTGGGCTCATTTTTGGAGGCGGGTCTCCGTGAATAGATTCTAGGAGGCGGTTCTGTAAACTAATTTGCAAGACGGATGATCGCACATACTAATAACATCTGTGACCGAAAACGGTCTCCTCCCTTAATTAATCTCAGGCATTAACCGAGATAGTTGAATTTTGTAAGCGCCTCGGTTAATAAAAGGGCACCGTCTGGAAAAATCATTTATGTAGTAGTGGCATGTTAGTAAAAACAACCTATTTTCTTTTTTTTCCTATTTACGCCAACTTCAAAAAGATTTGTAACCTGAGGTGCCATACAAAAACAACCAATAAACCCAACGAAAGAGCCTTTTCCAGTAACAATAATCAAAATAAAAAGATCTTGAATATTTCATGGCCACTATAGAAGCTACAAAGTTTGCTCCCCTACCATGAATGTCGAGTTAGTCACCTTAGAGCCCGAGTTGATTTTAATCCCTGATTTCATGTGAGTTGCTTACTTTGTGTAGTCACTCGACAGCATACATATTTGTGTGGTCTGGAGTGCCCAAATTTACTAGGAAACACTTCAATTCCTATAGGAATAAGGGACATTGCGGCTAGGGATGAAACCAGATCGGTTACAAACACATACCAGTGATCCCTCATTCTATCCTATATCATGCATTTTTATCCATATTTGTTCGAATCTTACAGCGAGACCAGCTAATCATGTCAGAAAAACAGAGATCTAATCTTGAGTATGGATTATGCGACACAAGCAAATATTAATTGCTCGAATTCAGATTCGAGTTATATCCATATAAAGTTTTGACCCTTTTGAAATGGACTATCGGGATTGTCTATCCTATTTTGATCCCTAATCTTGGTATGTTATCTGGTTATCATGTTCATGGATGAAGATCCGGATCGGTAAAACTTGATTCACTGGTGGATTAACTTTTTTTTTTGTTTCGGCTCTCCCGGTAGCTCTACTGGTGTGGAGCTAAAGTTGTTCCGGTGAAAGTGTCAAACGATTTGGTAAAATAGCTTCTCAGGGTAGATAAAAGGAGTGAAATTTTCATAATGTCCTTATATTTTTTCCTTACTTTTTAAAATAACATCTTTCTTTATCTTTTTTTTTTTCTAATAACCTATTTCTCCTTCCCTCCCCCCTAGCTCTCTCTCTTCCTTGTCCACTCACGCCACCTCCCTCCGGCCAACCACCTTGCGCCCTAGCAACTCTACCCTGCCCATCTAAAGTCGGTGCCTCGACCGCCTCCGCCACTATGCCTTTGTTTATTTTGACGTCTCTGTCATCCTTTCGCTCCATGCTTAACTCAAACAAAGTCGGAGCATTTTAAGCCCTGCGCCCAGACCAAGAAGTCAGGAGAAACCACTTTTTTCTCCCATAAAGTCTTCTAGCTTTGAAGAACACAAATAGCGGATGAAGTGGCGTTGAACAGATGCCCTTGACCCAGTTTGGTAGGCGGAGTCATAGAAGCGGTAGAGCTACCAGCAGAGCGGCTCCAGAAGCGCTAGCAAAGGGGGCCGAAGCCGGTATTGAGTGGCTATCTTTAATTAAGGATACACATGTCCTTTTTAGGTTAGTGCAGAGCTGCAGAGGCATAGGCAGGCTTACCCCTACACTCTAAGAAACATGGCACATGCCTGCCGACTTACCGAGCTGAAACAAAAAGCTTAAAAGATTTGCCTAGTTGCTGGCCCCGTGATTATCTTTGTTGCACATTGCTGCCACAGGGGCTCTTCAGGGACGACGCAGAAACAGAAGGAGAGCTGCGTCATCAATACATCACCTGGGCCCATGGAAGGGTTAGGTCGCCCCACGTGTAGCTCTGCTGCCACCCGCAGTACCAGCGCTGTGCTGCCCCCAGCCACCAGTATCAAGTGGACCTATAGCCTAATCCTGCATGTCCGGCCGTAAAGAGACACGGCATGCATAAAAATGAGATATCCTCCCTCCCTAGCTACCCTAAAAGGAGAGAGGGCATGAAAGTGCATGGGCTTTGGGCACCATGAATGAAGTGACTGAATGCTTGTTTGTCATCCTCTTCCTCTTCTTTTGTTTATTAGACTCAATGACGACGACAGAGATCGAGATGCTGCAGGTATACTTGAAGATTCTGCCAATCAGGAGGAGGATTATGAATTATGATTATCCTGCTTGCAATTAATTAAGTAATTAAGCTGCATCGATCTGCACCAAGTTTAGCAGCAGCATCGATCTTACCTAAATGTTAGGGAGCACAGCAAGTATTTGCTTCAATCGATTTTACCAACTGTTAGGGAGCACACTACTACTGGTCAGTATATACATGATTGATCCATTGAAGCAAGGCGCCGGCCGGGGGTTGAACAACTCAGTACAATATTGACAAGGGTACGGTGTGCTCGCTATCAGTGGAAAAGCCTTTTCCGTGCAAACGATGTGTGTCCCTTACCCATTGGCCTTGGCGCTTACTTAGCAAGCCGGTATTTGCCAAAAGATTTGGACAGGCCAGGCCAGGCCAGTGTAGACATCTATCGCCAGCAGCATCGCTGTCATAATGTATGCATATGGTGGTAAATTTCTCTGCCATATGATCAGCCCGTTTCTGTCGCCCCTCTCTTTCAAACTGACTATGTGGAGGAGGAATGGGATGGAACGAAGGTAAACTATGATGATTGATGAGCCTCTTTTTGACGCGGCGGGTTTTGCGGAAATGGAATGGATGGGTGAAAAGGGCACATGGAAATGGAAGTTGAGTGGCTTCATGCCCAAGTGATGCTCCCTCTGTACTTTCCTCCAGCTCCACTAGCTGAACTCTCTGATGCATGCCTTTTAGTTTGGTGGGTATGCCATGTTATTATGTGCGACAAGTGATATAGTAGCAAAGCAATGCATGGTATATATGGTCAAGAACTCAAGAAGCAAGCTGGTTGTGACGCCTGCATGACATGAGGAGTACTATTGTTGCAGCACTAACAAGATCTGCTATAGGTATAGGGGTAGCTAGCAGCATGGTCCATTTGTGCTGGAAAATTTTAGGAAGCAGTTGATAAAAGTCGACAGTACTTTCTTACTTTCAGATGCATCATCCTGCGAGGCTTCACGAAGAAATCAAGGTGTTAAAATCTGCTGGTGCACAGGCGGCCAAGTTTTCTTCGTACATACATGATGAAGTGACAAGATGTTGGGCCTAGACTATACCTTTCAAATGACTATACTACAGAGTACGAGTATAGCACTCAACTCCCTGGGTACAGTAGTACTACTGAAACCTCAACCTCAAATCCATTGCTTAAGAGTTACATGATGGCGTCATTATACTAACTATTTATCTTCAAATGCTAAACTTATTGATGAAGAGCTCCTCCTTTTACAAACACATAAAAAGGCTGGCTGAATTATATCAAATAGACTACTACTACGGTCGGAACACCCAGAACAAAGGGCATCGTTTATGCCTAAGGGAAATGGTAACGATACACACTGACTAATGACTATTTTTTTAGTTAAATAGACCCAGAACTTTTTTTGTGAAATAAATAGACCCAGAACTTTGACTGTTCAAGAACAAGAAGTACATATGTATGCATAGCTGCGTTGGAAATAAAGCTTCATCAAGCAGTTACTATTTGCCTTATAATTGATCTCGATATATCTACATGATGTCCAGCAGCACACACCAACATAACTGTAAGCAAGTCAAAGCTTCTGTCTAATCAACACAATAATTTAATTGAAACAGTTTTTTTTTCACACAACTTGCCCGTGCAATCGAAGCATGCCAAGCACTGATTCTCTGTCAGCTCACCTAGCTTTCCATTCACATATCCTGATTTCAGATATGGACTGAGCACAAGAAGAAACCAATCACCTGGTATTACGTTCAATCGCGGTTTCTTGGGCAGCCCTGCTTGAAGTTGCATCTAATTAAAGTAGAACAGAAGCAATGTGGTATGATGATCCAAGAACCTGGAAATGAAATGAAACTGCAAGTTAAACGTTCTATCTTGAGTAGTAATATACAGTATTATATGGTATCGAAGAGGTCAACAATAACACACATTATAGAGAAGAGATGTTATCCTCATTAAATTAATGCTCCCATGACAGCATCATTATATTGCTGAACAAGAACTGTTTCTCGCTCGTCTAATCATCTTTTACCAATAGAATAAAGAGAATATATACTACAGAGAGCATGATATGATGCACCATGCATACATTCATTGATGGCCTTCCATTAATTCCATAGCACCGGATCGATCTTTCCCAATAGAACTGAACATCAAGGCAAAATTTACTCCTCTGATCTCTCTGTGTGTCCAACAGCAGTGTTTGCAACGCATGATTAAAAAAAATATATAGTGGCCAAGAAACTAAAGCTGAACACTTGAGTTGGCAGGCTTCTGCCGCAGCCGCCTCGAAAACCTTTCGACGCTCCTTGAGATGCACGTCTCTTCCCTCCCTATCTCCCAAACGCATACGGCGCCTATAAGTAGTGCTAAGCCATCACACTAAGCAAAGCACTCCTGTCCGGCCTGCATCCATTCGATCCAGCATCCTGCACCTCACCTCGCCATGGGGGGAGCTTCTAACTCTAACCTTCCTCCTGGCTTCCACTTCTTCCCATCAGACGAAGAGCTCGTCGTCCATTTCCTCCGCCGCAAAGCCTCGCTCCTCCCATGCCAGCCAGACATCGTCCCTACAGTGTGTATGAATCACTACGATCCATGGGAACTAAATGGTATGCATATGTATATGTATATATATTTATCTGACTACTGATTCCAAGTTAATGATACATATACTCATTCTTCTCAGCATCACTATATGGTGTGTGTGTGTGTCAGTGTGTGTGGGTCCTGATTGCTGGCAACAAATCTTTTTTTTTTAATTTCTAGGCAAAGCACTTGAGGCAGGTAACCAGTGGTACTTCTTCAGCCATGTGAAGCACAGCAGGGTCACACCAAACGGGTACTGGAGCTCTGTTTGTGCAGACGAGACGGTGAGCAGCGGTGGCCGTAGTGTCGGCGTGAAGAAGACTCTTGTCTTCTCCTCTGGAGAACCGTCTGATGAGGGGACCAAGACCAACTGGATCATGCATGAGTATCACTTACTGGATGGATTCAGGAAAGGGGTTAGCAGTAGCAATCCAACTAATAGTTCAAGCAAGAAGTTGCATCATCACCCAAACATAGTAAGAGCTACATATATATGTTTGCTTACTTCATCTAACTAGCACTATTGTATTTGTACATATATTAAATGCATGGTTATCTTAATAAGGGCAATAAAATGCTTGCATGATCACTGCAGGAGTCCAATAACTGGGTGATATGCCGAGTGTTTGATTCGACGAACGGTGGATCGCAAGCAGCGAGCTGCCATGAGGAGCTTTCATGCTTAGATGAGGTGTTCCTATCCCTCGACGACTATGATGAAGTCAGTTTCTCAAATAATTAGAACCCTTATCACCAGAACTGGTAGTACTACTAGTAGGCCCCTACGATTCCAGAAGAAGATCAAATGATCATTCCATAGGTGGTGTTTAACCTTAAACACTGTGTCTAAACGACAGATGTAATTATTCATCAAAGGAGGCACATGCATGTAAGGAACTTGAGTTAGCTTTACAGAAATATATATATGGCATAGTGTGGATAATGCCCTATACTACAAAAGGTTGCTATGTTTGAGCATAAACAGGTGATAACTAGCTAGGGTCTCCGGGTGTCTCTGTATGTAGGTGGGTTTGCCTTGCCTGTATGGGGAAGTGGTGCTGCATGAACTCATTGACTTGACAAACCAGTTACTGGATACACACAGGGAGCCACTAACATTTGTAAATCTTTGTTGGTGGATTGCAGTGCATAGTGCACTGGCTTATTTAGATCATTAATATAGCTGTCATGCGTCCAGTTAGAAACTATATATGCTTAATTAAAAACTAAAAAGGATACTAGATTGCTAGGAGAGAAACCTAACCTTGGAATGTGATTAACTTATTCATGTACTAGGAGAACTTGTTACTGCATAAAACTCCAGAACTTTATTAGCGTGCATGTCCTTGCTTTTCCTTGCTAGAAGACTTGGCAATGATCTAGCATATATAGGGTATAATGAACGAGATAAACATCAACAATCAAAGGAGATAATAAATGATAATTATGCCATGCCAGTGGTTAAATGTGTTATCATTTTGAGTTGTACTCTTCTGATTGTTTTTATGTTGATGGAGAACACCTAGGGATAAAGCAGAAGTGTACATTGTTCTGACGTACAGAGACAAAAGAAACATATATATATAACAGAAAGTAAGCCACAAGTTTTAAAAACCTACTCCCTCCATTCCTATTCATTTCAAATTGTAACTCATTTTGGTTTTTCTATAAACACAAATTTTGTATCTAGATATAATATATGTTTAGTCAAACACGGACACGAGCATGTGGCGGGACGCGAGCGCGCCCCACGCATGCGTCCTAGGAGATGACACCATGGACGATCAACAGCGCATCGAGGGTGGGTGAGAGCAGGCGGATCGAGTCGCGCCAGGGTACGTGGGTTGATGGGGCACCCCAACGAGAGGGCCACCTCCACTAGCTTCTCCGCCGGGGCCTCGATGCCCGGGGCTAGGGCCTCATGGGTGGTTGCATAGGGCACCATGACTTTGACTCAGCGTGGCTACCTATGGCAACGGGAGATTCACGAAAGAAGATGAGAGGAAAGGGATGAATGTGGGGCTTGTATGTCATTGATAGGGGTGAGAGGGTAGTAGGAGGGGTATTTGGGGTGATATGTAAACATTACATCTGCAAGTGGGCCCATTTTTGTTTCAAGCGTAGAAAATGGCATGTATCTAATGTAGGAACAACTATATTGACAAGTTTCCAAATGAGTGAATAGTAGTGATATATCTAAGAAGCGCGAAAATTATAAAGGCATGGATCCAAATAGCCCCCTTTTATAAAAAAAAATGGGACAGTCGGAGGTTGTGACTTCAAGCCCCTATGGATGCACGTGTGAATATAGTTGGTGGGGGCTGTCCTAGAACTAAAAAATAATGTTTTTTTATATGTCTGATTTGTGGTTTTTGGAATTCCATTTCTAGAATCACCAGTAAAAATCCAATTTGTAGAGACTGCTCGTATTTCCATCTGGCTCAAGAAATCTAGAGACGCGAGGTTTGGTGGCTGAGTTAGCCGCCTCTACAAACCGTTTTTGCAGTAGTGAAATAATTGCATGGCCAAGAAGTTCATGTCAGGCCTAATCCAAACAAACCCATATGCTTAGTACATGCCAGATGCCACAGTGTATTATGTAGGCATCTGGCATGTACCGCATGGTTCCCATGCTTATGCAAAAAACATCCCTTAATTGAGTATATTACCTTGTCATGAATGTCATTCCCAAAAATAAGCAAAGCTGGCAAAGCAATTTCAGAAGAAATGTAAATCAAAACATTTGCTGTAGTTTTCTAGGCATTCTCTGAAAGCCATTTGTACCTACCAGAGAAATAGATAGCTGAGAACTTCAATTCATAGATGAGTCAGGATGTGTTACTTTCAACAAGCACCAGCTGTCTTTCTCAGGTGATGACAGCTAGTTACTCATCGAGTAAGCAAAACCACGAATGGGTTCAACCTCATGCATGTTGTACTCTTATGATCACAGGCATGATGCCCATGGGTAGAGATGAACTGAAAGTGCACTTAGTGGCTAGGTCAATTTCAATCCTGCCAAACTCATTATGTCTCACATAGTATCAAGCATCACAGGACCACAGGAAGGTCATCCCTAGAAGGACCACAGGCCATTGATTCTGCATGGACCATTGAAAAGGTAATGAAAATGAATTGACATGGCAAAGGGTTGTTGATAATCAGACACTAACCACTCCTTACTTGGTGTAGTATCATCACAATCCCTTCCTTTTCTCCACACCTGAAAATATGAGTGACTAACGAAAGATCAAATATTTTTTTCCAACGGTCAGCAAGAGATTTATCGAAATCATATATATTAGGAGGAGAGAAAACACAAAGGTGTTACAAAGCTCTATGGCCAAATGATCTACGTCTACCCAAACTTGACTCACAAAGACCAACCACACAAACCCAAACTGAAAAGCACTTGAAAAATGACTCGGGCCACCATCTCAAGGCAAACAAGAAGAAACCAACAACTATACTCAGAGCACTTCCTCCTTAACGAAGCGTGAGAGATTCAGTCACACAATCAGAATTTATAAGTTCTACTAATAAAGTGAAGTTCTTCTATAGTTTCGTTATTCAAAATTTAGTGTAAAATTTTCCTACTAATTAAATGTCTCCTACTGAGGATTCACATGTGCTATGACTAGCGATAATATTTTATTACTGCTTAAAACATTAGAAAAACTCTACTATTTTGATAGTTGTCGCTTAAGATTTGGAAAAATGAAATTGTTGTATTTCATCTTAAGTAAAGTAATAAGCTCCCTCTTGTAGCCGTTTCTCCTCTTTTCTAGAAGGCTCTTCTATTACGTTCCTTCCATTATAAGTTCCATAAAAAATAAACTATGATACTACCAAAATATTTCCTCTATTTTTTGTCATCTTTCACTCTATCTTCTTCATCATATATAGAATCTCGATAGCTCGCATTTGAGACAAGCCAAACCATAAAGTTCAATAATATCATGGTATTGAAAACTGTAAACTTTATTGTGTCCAAACACTTCATACCTCTAAAACCATGGTATTTTCTAAAATGCCAAAAAAAAATACTTTGCATTTAAATAGGGCAGTATTTTAAAAAATCACTCTAGATTTTTTTTCTAAACATATGGTTTTGCGCATCAATGAGATGTAAAATTGTAGTTTCTTAGTACTACGATTTTTTATACTACAATATCTAAACTAGACCTAAGGCTCTTAGGCTTCTAGATGTTGCCTTAGACCGGCCATAATGTGGCATACAAGATACTGTTTCTACACATTTATGAGCCACGACACATCAACAATTTGGTGATATGGCAATTAATTTGATAAAGAAAAAGAAGGAGATTAGGTCTCCCATGAGAAACAACGTTGACTCACCATCTAGCGAGCCAATAAATGGTGGTTTTAGCGGGGGCAGATCTATCATTGAGGCGTGGTTGGCTCAAGCCTCCAGTACCGCTACTCGAAGCATGGATCCCCTTCAAAACTCCTCTTACAAACTAGTACCCATAAAAACTTAAAAGAAAGGATTAGGGATGGAAGATGATGGAAGGAGCTCCTCCTAAACTATATTTCTATATTCCCAACTAGAATTTAGTGTGGGGGGACAAACAAAATCAAGTTCTTTTCTGACTTGCCGGTTGCCACACCCATTGCAAATCTGCTCCCCTGGGCCTATGTACTGAGCTGCAAAGCTTTTTTTTCTGCTCCTTTGCAACATAAGGTGGAGAGTGCTTCTCCCCTCCGTTCTCATTAAAAACCACTCCCCTCCTCCGTGCTGCACCGCCGCTCGCCGCACACCATGCTGGTGCCAAGCGTGTCAATCGTGACATGAAGCCCATTGCTTACATTTTTCATCTCTAAGCTGTTCCAATTTCCAAGTGCCCAAATTCAGACAGCTACGCATATTTGGCGAGGCCAAAGATCGAGCACCTAAGCTCGCAAGCAGAAGGCAGAAGCAGAACATTTCAAGGCAGAAGCTAGATGATCTCGGAGCCTGAGACATCTGGCCTGGCCCATGAGGACAATTATATGGAGGAGGTTGACAATATTAGTGGACAGGGTGATGGCCCAGGCACCTGTTTCGAAGCTCAAGGCTGCCAAGGTCCTCAAGACTTGTAACGGGGACGTCATTACGCAGCTGACTAATTAGTATTTACGACTGTAAAATTCCTGCATTACACAGGGTCCTTAATCGATCCAACCCTGCAAACAAAGCATTCCCATTTTTTATCTAAAATTTGGAAAGAAAATGGAAGAAGCATTTGCTAGACCACGAAAGCCATGTCCAGTTTGTGAGTTGTTACCACTGCGTGCGCATAGCATTTCCGGCAGAAACCAGTCAACAACACTTCATAGGCCATAGGCCTAGTAACAACCTTAGCACAAGCTGGTGTAGCGTTCTAAGAGGAAAGACGTACATGTGTGGTTTGCATTGAGTGTTCAGAGAACGAAGCTTCAGTAAAATTTCAATGTCATTATATACTGATGTTGTCATGTTGATATTGCCACGTTATATGTAAACAGACCAAATACAAACAAAGAATTCAAAAAAATACGTACAAAGGGGGTGGGATAATAATACTATATATAAAATCTAGAACGAGCATGTTGCAAGGCACTGAGTTCATCCACAACTTTGCCAGAGCATCTGTTCTTTGTCCAAAGCATCTGCTATAGTGCTTGCTAGAAGCCTACCAGTCCGAGCTTGCTCATGTTTAGCGTGGCCTTATGGCGTCTCCAATGGCTAGCTCATAATCTAGCTTTTAGATTTTTTTATATATTTTAATAGGAGAGAGAAAAAAAACTAACTTTTAGTCAAGAAATAAGCTTATACACACATTCCAAGATCATGTGAGAGTGTCATGTGGGTCTAACCATGGTATGAGTCATTGCTAAAAGCTAGTAGCACTATTGAAGAGATTGACTTAGAGCTAGTTGAAAGGTCTAGGAATGGCTAGAGGGGGGTGAATATCCTATTTAAATTTTCTACAACACCACTAAGCAAACTTGTTAGAATAAAACACGACATAAAGTAAGTTTACACTAGCACTATAAAAGTCGGCAAGCCACCTACCACAATTCTAGTTACTAGCTAGAGATATACTAGAGCACACAACCAAGCTAGCTAACAAGAGAGCTCTAAACAATCTACACAAGACTAAAGAGCTAAGGTACTCTAATTTGCAAGAATGTAAGAAATATAATGCAAGAGCTAGAGTTAGGAAGGTTAATCGCCGTGAAGAGTAATATCAATAGATAACCAATGAATCACAATAAGGATCCTCGGTAGAGAGACAATGAGATATAATATTTTTTATCGAGGTTCACTTGTTTGTGTCCTACCTGATTAGCCTAGAGTGGGGGGATGAATAGGCTTGTTTAAAAACACTTAACAACTTTCTTCGCAGCACAGGTCCGGCACTGTCGGCCTCGGGTCCGGCACTGCCGGGGTGGCCGGCACTGCTGCTCTCTGGGGCAGCACTGTTGGTCACCTGAACAGAACTAAATATAATTTAAAATATAAACTGAGAATGAAAATTGTGCTTGAATAGAAACCCTCCTAGAGGTCTAGGGAACCTCTAGCACCACCTGAAAGTGGTAGCAACACACCCACCGAGTTGATCGGGTCCAAACCCTAGAAATCACCTTGCAAACAATATATATCAAAGTATAGAGATAATCACAAGGGGACACAAGATTTGACCCGTGGTTCAGCTCGCCACCAAGGCTTGCCTACGTCCACGTTGTTGAGGTGCGCCACACAAGGCTCAAGTTCACCACAAAGGCTAGCTCTTTCCTCGATCTCAAGTCAAGAGAATGAACCCTTGAGATGAGAGGTTATGTATTAGCAATATGGGGTGATACAAACTTCCCTAGGCTGCTACACGAAGGATGCAAGCTCAAGGGCAACCTTTAGCCGGCTAGGAGCAAAGCTCCAAGAGTAATAAACTCAAACCGCCGGCCACCACACAAATCAAATGCTTATAGGAGTTGAAGATCCGAGGGAGAAGCTTCTTCTCAAGCTTGAAGGATCAATCTCTCAAAGGTTGATTGGATATCAATGGAGGAGAGTGGATGAGCACCAAGGGAAAAGGGAGAGCAAGAAGAGAGCTTCTCTTTTCTGTTTTTCAAAGTCAGAATAAAGGAATGACAGAACTAGCCGTTGGGGGTGAGTGAGGGGGTAAGAAATACCCCTCCATTGTCCAACGGGCAGATCAAGTCACGGCAGTGCCGACCATGGGCCCGGCACTGCCGGCCTGGCAGAAACAGCAAAGGATAGGATCTTGAATAGCTGGCTGTTTTGCCTACTATGTATGTGGAGGTGTATGATATTTGGATAGATATTGCATTTTTCACTTGTTGGCATGCGTGTTGAATCCCTCTTAATAGTACGGCATACCTAACTCAATCTCAAAGTATAAAATGAATTTAAACTCTTTTGAGCTTGTTGCCATGCACTTTTGTAATTGGAGGGGTCCGCTAACCTGTTCATCAACCTCCTTAAGTTTAACCTGCTTGTCATACTTGTAGAGTCTCATTAGTCTCCTAAATATGTTGTCATGTCACCAAAACCCACTTAGAGCTTGATTGCACTTTCAATCTCCCCCTTTTGGTGATTGATGACAACACACTTAGAACTTACAAAAGTGAATAATAATCTTAAACAATGCAAGTCATGGGTGTAGGAGCTCCCCCTAAATGTGTGAATAGGAATTTGAATTTCCAAATTTGGCATGAAAAGCCAAGATTCACACATTGGAGTGAAATAGGGCTCCCCCTACATCCATAGTTGTTGTGGGGTGCTGAAAAAGGTGTCACAAGAATATACATGAAGATACAAAACCTGTCTCAAACACAACAGAGTGCTTGTTGTTGACAGCAGTCCGGCACTGCCGGCCTAGCTACCAACAACAAGGCTGCGGAAGCTAGCACACGACCACACAGCAAGATATAAATTTAAACTAAAAGCATACTAAGACAAGCATGATATATATGAGAGAGTACATGTCCACAAATGACATAAATCAAGTACTTAAGTGGCAATATTACAAATAAAATAGTTTTTCATGTTGCTCTCTCATCTCACACACTAAGACTAAGATAACTAGCAGTTGCTGCTCCTCCAAGACCGTCGAAGATTGTTGTACCCCATTCACTTAGTAATTCTCCCCCTTTGGTAACAAGTCACCAAAAAGAGAAGAAAAACATAGCAAAAAGAGTACAAACTAGTAGCTATCCTCATCCATATGGTCATCATCGTCTTCATATTCATCTTCATCTTCATCAGCATCATCATCATCATCATTAGGGGTTGTGAAGTGAACACTAGGAGCTAAGGCACGTTTACTGCACCTCCGAGTCTGTGGCTTTTGAATCTCCTCCTCATCATCATCATCCTCCTCCTCATCATCATCCTCATCATAGGTAGACTCCTCAGTGAGCTCTGGTGGAGGTGTAGGTGGAGGTATCTGTCTGAGGTCCTGCTCCTGTCTGAGCTGTCTGATCTCAAGCCTGGTCTGGTAGGCATGATCATTTGCATAGCAGATGCCAGCAAAGATCTTCTTCAGAATCCTACCAAGCTTACCCTTCTTCCTGCCTCTGGTAGCTGTTGCTCTGGAGGACTCAGGGCGATTTGGAGCTGCTGCCCTAGTGTTGTCCCTGGGAGGAGTCACTATCTCCTGAACAACAGTGGAGTGAACTGCCTTCTCTGCTCTGCAAGGCTCATGGAATGTGTCCCTGCTGTAGATCCGGCCTGTCACTCTCTCAATAATAAACATCAGGTAGGGGGCATAAGGGAGTCCCTTTCTAGCATCCTCAGCTGCAATGCATATCTTATCCCATAGAAAACGAGCCACTGAAAAGGGTGGTGCTCCACCTCTCATCCTCCTTAGCACATTCTTGGATGTGGCATAGAGGTTTGAAGTAGATCCTACCTTGGGATAGAGAGTAGTTCTGAAAAGGTTGTTTAAGATATAATACTTACTCCTCAGCCCCTTCACAAGACCATCTGCATGCTCGGGTTCAATGTAAAGTTGAGAGATCTCTTCATTGGTCAAGCCTCTCTCATCATGGATGTTCATGCACTCTCTGTCATCCTCTCTAAAGCCAAGAAGATGGGCAAAAGTCACATAGTCAAGCTTGTAGTGCATGCCCTCTGTCATCCAATGCATCACCATGTTCTCTCTGTCAAGATAGTAAGTGGCATAGAACTGGTGAATTATCTCAGTGTTCCAATCATTCTGGAATCCCATCTAGTGATACATACCAAGCTCCCTGCACTGATCAATGACTCTATCAAATACAGGGTCTTTCTTGTTCTCCAAGTGCTCCCAATCAACATACTTTATCTTGATGATCTTGGGCTTGGCAGCATGGAAGAGGACAGTGGAATAATAATCAGAGTGAAATACATTCCAAAACCTATAGTCCACTCCCATGTCCTTTGGCACATCATAAAGATAGATGGCCCTTTGCTCTTGGATAGACCGCCACTGATTGTGATAGTTTACCCTTGGCCTTGCACGGTTGTCCTGAGGCTCTCTGACAAAAATCTCCTCAGCATGCTCAATGAGATATGAGCCATCAAAAAGACCCAAATCTGGAGGTGTCCTAGGACAGGCACCCTCTACTATGGTTCTTCCTGCCATCTGTAGCTCACTCTCCTGCCTGATCCTCTGCCTTGGGCTCAAACCATCATCAGCGCCATCTCTGCCTCCTTTGCGAACACGGGCCTTTGTCCTTGGCCCCTTTCCTCTAACACCGCTTGGTCCACCGGCGTTCATCTATGCATTTAAAAGAGAGAAGGTTAAGTTGTTGCACTAGGAATAGTGACTGGAAACTCTAGTGGAAAGATCCAATAAAAAACAAGAGTGTTTGGTTGATTAGGAGAGCAAGTGCATAGGTGTTGCTGCCCAGAGCCCGGCACTGTCGGCCTGGTGCAGACAGCACCCAAGCATGCTCTTCCAATCTACCATGGAATCTTGGTTTTAACCAAATCTAATTACTGGAGGTACATCACCATACATAATGCAACTACTAACAACCTAAATCCCATCTCGAAATCCATATATTGCATAGATCAAGCCAAGTTAGGGTTTCATTGTTATTACCTTTGAAAAAGAGGGAAGAGGATTAATACAGTCGGGCTTGAATGGAGCTTGACGCAGGGAGAAAGATCCTCCACACCTCCTCCAATGGCAGCACCTCCGAAGGGCAGCACTGCTGGGGGGAAGAAAGGGACCTTCGGGCTCCCTTGGTCTCCTTAGGGTTGAGAGAGGAGAGGAGAGGTGTTTCTGTTGGGGGGATATGACTTGGGATGGAGTCCCCTCGGGTCTGGGGTAGGAAATAAAGGAGGACCCGAGGGATGGGACTTGGGCCCGACTGCTCGAGACCCCTAAGTCGCGGCACTGTCGGACTAGGTCTGGCACTGCCGGGCACCCCGGCACTGCTGGGCCAGGGGTCGGCACTGCTGGCCTAGCCAGGCAGTGAGGGTCTATGCGACTATATACTATATACTTATGTACTTGTAGACATATACCCCTTGTCATATGATGGTTAGTAAGCAATCAGCAATACACACAATGACCACCATACTCAAGTTTCTTTCAAAGTGAGTTTTGAAACACATAATTGAGATTTTCAAAGTTTTGCCTAAGTCGCTAGGTGGACAAATAAATGTGTGCTATAGTTCAAACCACGTTACGAGAATCAAGTATATTCAGCTCACTACGCAAAGCACAAAACCTTGTCTCATCGAGAGGCTTGATGAAGATATCAGCTAGTTGCTGTTCGGTGCTCACATGGCGAATTGCGATATCTCCTTTTAATTCGTGGTCTCTCAAGAAGTGATGACAGATGTCTATGTGTTTGGTTCTAGAGTGACTAACCGGGTTATTTGCGAGTTTGATGGCACTCTCGTTATCACACAAGAGAGGTATCTTGGTGAATTGACATCTGGAATCTTTTAAGGTTAGCCTCATCCAAAGTAGTTGAGCACAACATGCGCTGGCTGCAACATACTCGGCCTCGGCGGTGGAAAGGGCTACACAATTTTGCTTTTTAGAACTCCAAGACACTAGGGACCGTCCAAGGAATTGACACGTCCCCGAAGTGCTTTTTCGGTCTACTTTGCAACCGGCGTAATTGGAATCCGAATACCCAAGTAGATCGAACTTAGAGCCCTTAGGATACCATAAGCCAAGATTAGGAGTGAAAACTAGATATATCAAGATTCTCTTAACGGTCACTAAGTGGCACTCTTTCGGGTTAGCTTGAAATCTAGCACACATGCACACACTAAGCATTATGTCCGGCCTAGATGCACATAAGTAAAGGAGAGAGCCGATCATGGAGCGATATACCTTTATGTCCACGGATTTCCCTCCTTAATCAAGATCAAGATGTCCATTGGTTGGCATAGGAGTCTTGATTGGATTTGCATTTGCCATGTCAAACTTTCTCAACATATCATGGGTGTACTTGGTTTGGCATATGAAAGTCCCTTCCTTGACTTGCTTGATTTGAAAACCGAGGAAGAACTTTAGCTCACCCATCATAGACATCTCAAATCTCTTAGTCATGATCCTACTAAACTCATCACAAAATAATTGGTTAGTACTACCAAATATTATGTCATCGACATATATTTGGCACACAAAGATATCATTATTGACTTTATGAGTGAAGAGAGTAGGATCCGCTTTGCCTATTTCAAAGCCTTGTTTGAGTAGGAATTCCTTAAGGCATTCATATCGTGCTCTTGGTGCTTGTTTAAGCCCATAGAGCGCCTTATGGAGCTTGAAGACATGATGTGGGAACTTGGGATCTTCAAAATCCGGTAGCTGCTCAACATAGACCAACTCTTGGATAGGGCCGTTGAGGAATGCACTCTTCATATCCATTTGTTGAAGCTTGAAATCATGATGGGCAGCATAGGCCAAAAGCATTCGAATTGCTTCGAGCCTAGCCACCGGTGCATATGTCTCTTCAAAGTCCAAGCCCTCCACTTGAGTGAATCCTTGAGCAACCAATCTTGCCTTGTTCCTTGTCACCACGCCTTGCTCATCTTGCTTGTCGTGGAAGACCCACTTGGTTCCAATAACATTGGTATTTGGTCTTTCCACCAATGACCACACTTTGTTCCTTTCAAAGCTATTTAGCTCTTCTTGCATAGCCATCACCCAATCCGGATCATCGAGATCTTGCTCAACCTTGAGAGGTTCCAAAGAGGAGACAAAAGAGTAAAATTGACAAAAATTTGCCAAATGTGAACGAGTAGTTACCCCCTTTCGGAGACTCCTCAGTATGTTGTCGACGGGATGATCTCTTTGAATTGTTTGCCTCAATCTTGGGTATTCTATGGCATCTTGTTGGTCCGCTTGGTCATCATACTCATATTCTTAAAATATAGGTTGCAGGTTCATTGGGCTTGCTGGTGAGCTTGCTTCTGCCTGTCTGCTTGGTCCGGCAGTGCCGACCTCTGGTCCGGCAGGCCACAGGCACAGAGGCCTAACCAGGGAGCACTTCTAGCCCATTTTCTTCCAAGTATTCGAGCAGTGGCTTCATCACCTTGAGGTTCCACTTCTGTGGCCTGAACTTCTTGTGGCCTAATGCCACCAATAGCCATATTCTTGATTGCTTCACATGGTGGTTCCTCATTACCTACAATTACTTGATCAATTTGCTCTACTTGAGAGCCATTAGATTCATCAAATGTTACGTCTATCGCGATTTCAATTTTCTCTAAGGTCTTGTTGAATACACGATAGGCATGCTCATTTGATCCATAACCAAGAAGAAAAACCTTCATCAATTTTAGGTGCAAACTTAGAGGTTTTGGGTTTCTTGTTAAGTATGAAACACTTGCACCCAAAAACTCTAAAGTATGACACCTTTGGTTTGTTACCGGTTAGAAGCTCATATGAAGTCTTCTTCAAGATCTTGTGTAGATAGAGCCGGTTGATGGCATGGCAAGCGGTGTTGACGGCTTCGGCCCAAAAGATATCCGAAGTCTTGTACTCATCTAGCATTGTCCTTGTCATGTCAATGAGTGTTCGGTTCTTCCTCTCTACTACACCATTTTGTTGAGGGGTGTATGGCACTGAGAATTCATGCTTGATGCCCTCATCATCAAGGAACTCCTCCACTTGAGTGTTCTTAAACTCGGTTCCATTGTCATTATAAACTTTCTTGATTTGGAAGCCGAATTCCCTTTGTGCTCTTCTAATGAAGGTTTTCACCTTATCTTGCACTTGTGCCTTGTCATACATGAAAAACACCCAAGTGAATCGAGTAAAATAATCAACAATAACTAAACCATGTTTGTTACCACCAATGCTTATGTAGGCCACTGGTCCAAAGAGATCCATGTGAATTAGCTCCAAAGGTTGCTTGGTGGAGACAATGCTCTTTGATGGGTGTGGTGCACCTACTTGCTTTCCGGCTTGGCAAGCGCTACAAATTCTATCCTTCTCAAAATGAACATTTGTTAGTCCAAGAATGTGTTCATCTTTTAGGAGTTTGGCCAAGTTCCTCATCCCAACATGAGCTAATTGGCGATGCCATAGCCAACCCATGCTAGATTTTGCCACTAAACAAGTCTCAAGCTTAGCCTTACTTTTGTTGAAATCAACTAAGTAAAGCTTGCCCTTCAAACGACCCGTAAAGACAATAGAGGAATCCTCCCTCTTAAAGACTTCCACACCCTTATCCGTAAAGAGACAATTGTAGCTTATCTCACACAATTGTGATACGGACAACAAGTTGTAACTCAACGAATTCACATGTAAAACATTTGAGATAGAATGCTCAAGAGTAATAGTAACTTTACTAAGACCAATCACTTCCCCTTTAGAGTTGTCACCGAAGATGATATTCTCACTTGCATTTGAAGTTGGGGAATATGATGAGAACATACTCTTCTCTCCAGTCATATGATTTGTGCATCCACTATCAAGCACCCAACTTGATCCACCGGAGGAGTATGCCTACAAAACAAATTAGTTCCTAGATTTAGGTCCCCAATCAATCTTGGGGCCTTGCATGTTAGTCAAAACAATTTTGGGAACCCAAATGTTCATGCTTCTCTTATCATGTTTCTCATCACCCATAAATTCGGCAATGATTTTACCACGGTCATTGCATTTCAACATGTAGCATGAGGACAAACTTCCTTGGGGTGACCTTGTCTTGGGTTGATATGCATACTTGTTTTTAGCCACCCAGATTGAGTCTTTGGGTTTCTGAGAAACCTGCTTTTGCTTGGACACCCTCTTAGCATGGGCTTGAGCTTGGGCTTGATCAGGTGAAGCACTGGTGGCCTTCTCTTTAGTGGGGCGCGGCACTGCTGGCCTGAGGTCCAGCACTGCTGGCCTCTGGTCCAGCACTGCTGGCCTCTGGTCCAGCAGAGCAGCTGTCTGTGCAGGCTTATCTGCACCAATGCTTTCCTTCTTCTCAAACCTGACACACTCAATGCCTTTTACTATTTTTCTTCCATTGGTTTTACCTCCTTGAGTGTGTCCAAGCCCATCCTTGATTGATGGATGACTTCCATCCTTGTATTGGATTTTCTTCGGCTCAACTTTGTCATTCTTTCTACAAGCTGAGATGACATGGTTGAGCCTTATTATCTCTTTCTTCATGGCTTCCATGTTGGCAAGTTTAGTGGAATAATCATTCAAATCAATATTATAGCATTTTCCACAACCTTGGCTAGTGGATGGAAAAGAGGCATCATTTGCCTTAGGAAGATGTGAGTTGCTCTCCCAAAGAAGGTTGTATTGTGCCTCAATCTCTTGATTCTTTTCAACTAAGCCCCAATGCTTTTGCTTGAGGTCACTACACTCCTTCTTGGTGAGAGCATGAGCTTCTTGTTCTTTGGCCAAGGCCTTAGTCAAAGATCTCACCTCGCTCCTTTCTAATGCAAGAGCTTCCTCACTAGCAATATAAAGATCCTCTTGCTTGATAAGAGTCTTTTCTCTAGATGCTAGCTTAGCCTTGGTTGCCTCTAATTCATCCATTAGATTAGCAATGAAGATTTTGGTCTTAACATCCATATTTTTAGTTATTTCATTAGTTTCTTCATCACTAGATTCATCATCACTAGAGCAATCACTAGAATCACTACTAGAGATGTCTTTGGGGGAGGAGTTATGGGCTTAGGTTTTGGTTTTACCTTCTCACCCTTTTCCATGAGACAAGTGTGAGGGAAGCATTCATCATCATCGGACATGTTGTTGAAGAGCCTTGGTGAAGTGGATGGCTTGTGAATAGCAATTGTTGCCATCTCCTCATCTTCACTTGTGGTTTCTTCCGTTGAGTCCCACTCATGCCCAATGTGTGCTTCACCCACATATCTCTTGCCTTTCTTGTGGTCACCCTTTTCCTCTCTCTTGTTCTTGCCAAACTTGTCTTTCTTCTCATTTGAGCAATCGGCAATGAAATGCTCGGTGCTACCACAATTGAAGCAAGTTCTTAATTTCTTGTTTGTGAACTTTCTTCTTGTGAGCTTGTACCCATTCTTCTTTAGGCCCTTGTTGAATATTCTCATGAATAGGGTCATGTCATCTATGTTCTCGGCTTGCTCATCTTCACTTTCACCATCACTTGATGTTGGATCTTCGGGTTGATGCTTGATAGCCTTGAATGCTTGAGCTTTGCTTGGAGTTGCTTGCTTGCTGTTTTTGGAACAGCTAGGGGCTGATCTCCTTGTGCTCTTATTGGCTTTGAGAGCTACATCATTGATCTTCATCCCTTCCAACCTTGCTTGCATCTCTCCAAGCTTCTTCCTCTCAAGTGCTTCTTCTCTTTGTAGATCAAAGGTAATTATTCTTCCAAGCACATCACTTGGTGTGAAGTACTTGAACTTCTTCTTGTCTCTAATCAATGTCACCACGGTTTCATTTCTTGGAGAATAGGCTTCAAGCATGATCTTGACAACCTTGTGGTCATTGACTTCACCACCAAGTCCTCTAATCTTGCCAACTATCACCATCAATCTATCAAACATCTCTTGTGGCCCTTCACCTTCATTGATCATGAACCGGTTGAGCTTGACCATGTATAGATCAATCTTGGATAGCCTCACTTTGCTCACACCCTCATGTGCAATATGCAAAGTGTCCCATATTTTCTTGGCAACCTCCAAGCCCATCACTTTGTTGTACTCATCACCATCCAATGCACTTAGCAACACGCTAGTTGCTTGTGCATTGAGTTATATGCAACGAAGCTCGGTGGTGGTGGGGCTTGTAGGATCCACCGGAGGCTCACATTCTCTATGGACAATCTCCCAAGCACCGGGGTGAAGACCTACAAGATAAGCCTTCATCAAGTGTTTCCACTTAGCAAAGTTGGTCCCATCGAAATGAGGCAACTTGTCGACGGGAACATGAAATAGAGGTTTATGCTCATGGTTAGAAATGGATGAATAGTTGAAGGATACGACGGAGTATTTCTTGCTGCCCTCATCCTTCTTCTTCTTCTCATCCTTCTTCACGATCTTGGAGGCTTGGTATGATGCATCATCATCACCATCGGAGCTACTTGATTCAACCTCCACTTGAGAGGCTTGCTCTTTGCTCTTCTTTAGCTCCTCCTCCTTAGCCTTGAGCTCCTTCTTGAGCTTTCTTACTTCTCTTCTATGAAGCTTCTCGGCAAGCTTCAAGCTCTTGGCTTCATTGATTGCTTTTTCTTCTTTTTGCAATCTTTTTCCTTCTTTTCTTAGCCTTCTTTCTTCTTTCCTTCTTGCCTTCTCTCTCTCTCAGACAAGGCAGTAGAGGTTAAGTAATTTTCGAAGTCCGCACTTTCCTCGCTGCTGTCCGTGGAGTGCAAGTCCACCTTCTTGGGGTCAACCATCGTGACCTTACCCTCTTCGGCCATTACCTCACACGGTGACGTGCTTTACTGAGGTAACCTAGCTCTGATACCACTTGTAAGGACCTGATTAGCCTAGAGTGGGGGGGTGAATAGGCTTGTTTAAAAACACTTAACAACTTTCTGTCAGCACAGGTCCGGCACTACCGGCTTTAGGTCCGGCACTGCCGAGGTGGCCGGCACTACTGCTCTCTGGGGCAGCACTGCTGATCACCTGAACAGAACTAAGTACAATTCAAAATGTAAACTGAGAATGGAAATTGTGCTTGAATAGAAACCTTCCTAGAGGTGTAGGGAACCTCTAGCACCACCTGAAAGTGGTAGCAACACACCCACCGAGTAGATCGGGTCCAAACCCTAGAAATCACCTTGCAAACAATATATATCAAAGTATAGAGACAATCACAAGGGGACACAAGATTTGACCCGTGGTTCAGCTCGCCACCAAGGCTTTCCTACGTCCACGTTGTTGAGGTGCGCCACACAAGGCTCAAGCTCACCACAAAGGCTAGCTCTTTCCTCGGTCTCAAGTCAAGAGAATGAACCCTTGAGATGAGAGGTTATGTATTAGCAATATGGGGTGATACAAACTTCCCTAGGCTGCGACACGAAGGATGCAAGCTCAAGGGCAACCTCTAGTCGGCTAGGAGCAAAGCTCCAAGAGTAATAATCTCAAACCGCCGGCCACCACGCAAACCAAATGCTTGTAGGAGTTGAAGATCCGAGGGAGAAGCTTCTTCTCAAGCTTGGAGGATCAATCTCTGAAAGGTTGATTGGGCATCAATGGAGGAGAGTGGATGAGCACCAAGGGAGAAGGGAGAGCAAGAAGATAGCTTCTCTTTTCTGTTTTTCGAAGTTAGAATGAAGGAATGGCAGAACTAGCCGTTGGGGGTGAGTCAGGGGGTAAGAAATACCCCTCCACTGTCCAACGGGCAGATAAAGTCGCGGTAGTGCCGTCCCATGGCTGGCCTGGAGGCCAGCACTGCCGGCCTGGCAGAAACAACAAAGGATAGGATATTGAATAGCTGGCTGTTTTGCCTACTATGTATGTGGAGGTGTATGATATTTGGATATATATTGCATTTGGTTCACTTGTTGGCATGCATGATGAATCCCTCTTAACAGTATGGCATACCTAACTCAATCTCAAAGTATAAAATGAATTTAAACTCCTTTGAGCTTGTTGCCATGCACTTTTGTAATTGGAGGGGTCCGTCAACCTGTTCATCAACCTCGTTAAGTTTAACCTACTTGTCATACTTGTAGAGTCTCATTAGTCTCCTAAATATGTTGTCATGTCACCAAAACCCACTTAGAGCTTGATTGCACTTTCAGTTTGCCAACAAGCTAGTCCTTATTGTAGCGATACACCTACTTGGTGATTCACACGCTAATAGGCGTAACACGCCTAAACCGCAACCGTGTGCCGCACAATAAACACAAGATAGAGATCCACAAGCTACGAGCAATCCACTAGAGATACCTTTTGCGAACTCCCACGAGGAAGGTTCAAGAACCCCTCATAATCCACCGATCGGAGCCGGAGACAATCACCTTCCTCCGCTCAATGATCCTCGTCGCACCAAGCCGTCTAGGAGTTGGCAAATTCCAAGAATAACAAGAGCTCCCACGATGACGACGATCACCAAGTGCCACTAGAATGCAATCGAAGAAGCAATGCACTTGGTTCACTCAATCTCTCATGAAATGATCAATTATGTCAAGAGGATTAGTGGTGGAGGCTATCTCAAGCAAGCACAAGTGTATGAGTGAAGTGAGAGTGCAAGAGTTGCCCCCAAGGGCCAGCCAAAACACTATATATAGCCACACTCAACAAACTAACCATTTAGCCCCCAAAACTGAGTCTCTGCACCACCTCCGGACGCTCGCAACACAGGGGGTCCGGACCATCAGTCGCGTCCAGACCCTTCACCAACACAGAGCCAGAGCCTCTGTAAAACACGCCTGGACGCACCTCCGGACGCGCGCGAAACCCTGTCCGAACAAACGCTCATGCGTCCTGACAACTTCTCGTTTGAAAACGTTCTTTGTCGCGCTCACTGCTGCACTGCTGCTCGCCACGTGTCTCCGAACGCGAGCAGCAGTCCACCTTCGGACCATGCACCAGCTGCGTCCGGACTCGACACGGAACGCACCCAAGAGCATCAGAACTCCGGACGCCGCGTCCAGAGTCAAGTGTCCGGACAACTATCACCGTTCGAATCCTTCTCCAGGTGTTTACAGTAAGCTCCAACCTCCGGATGCCGCATCCGGAGCCCTGCGTCCGGACCACTGCTCACAGCAAAGACTACCTATGGTATGCGTCCGGACGCATACGCGAAAGTCCGGACACACCCAAACCCTAGCGTCTAGACCTCAAAACTTCGTGCAAACAGCCTCCAACTTTCTTCCAAGCCTCCAAAGGAAAACACTAAGTGATTCAAGCACTTGTGCACGTGTGTTAGCTTTTAGTTCACATTTTCTTGGAATTAAGTTGGTTCTCCTCACTAGTTAATTTGACTTTAATTGTAATGCACATGAACCTAGTGACACATGATAACCGCAATCAAACACAAGAGCTCCCTCCTTGATAGTACGACTATCTATCCTAAATGTGATAACACCCTCTATGGTGTGTTGATCACCAAACCGAAAATTGTTCCTATATCACCTTTGCATTGACACTATTTTCCTTTTCTTTTCATCCATCCATGCTAGAGCCTTGCCATCAACACCTTGATCCATTTGACTCCATCACATGACATGTACCAACATATCTCATCATATACACTTAGATAGCAAAGGTTAGTACACTAGTAGGTTTCATCAATTACTCAAAACCAAAGACACGGGCTTTCACTAGTTCACTAGCTTATACCATTACGAATGCTCTTAGTTCCACGTTCCACTTGCCATAGCATCATTTTCGTTGCAGTTCCAGTAATGCGAAACTTGGAGCATTTCTAACTAGTGTATATTTCTTTATTTGGGTAGTTACCCTTTTCGTTGTAACAGATAATGACACGTGGGTCTCATATATCATCCCCACTCGTGTTCATCTCGTGAGAGCAGCCGTAGCTGGAGCAGAGCAGATGTGTCCCTCACCAGGAGCTCTGTGTGCCGGGTGCAGTGCCACCTGCGCCGGAGAGCTCCACGCGCAAGGAGAAGGGCAGCTCGAACCGGCAGGCCATCCATAGGTGCAGGGCCGGCCTGAATTAGATCGCCTGACTTCACCGTGAATGACGTATGACTGCAGTCACGAAAATCGGATCGTCCATTCCCATCCGACGGCAAGATGCGAGTGACCCAGCACTCGTCCAGCTTGCTGGTCCTCGGCTCATAAAGACACGACCTATTTCCGGAATGAGGCGTGTGCTCGTGTGGCTCATTTTTCTTTTTGGCACGGCCCTTGGCTGTTTTGGCACAAGGTTACGACATTTGTTCGTGTTTTTGGCGCGAGCCGCGAGGGTAAGGCACAAGGCGGTCATCCATCTCGGCATCCTGCGTGCTCAAGTGTCGGCGATCGTTTGTCAAGGCAATCGTCCACCTCGTCGTCCTGCGTGCTCAGGTGCTGGTGATTGTTCGTCTTGCGTGCTCAGGTGATCAGGTTCCAGCATACTCTGATCTAGTGGTTTTTGTCCTCCCTAGTAACTCATTTGATTGTTTTGGGTTTGATTCAAGTGAAAGTCTGGATGTTTGAGATAAATATTGAGGGAAACATCAATTTGTTGCATGCATCAAAACTAAATCAGAATATTTCAAGATGGGAGAGAAGAGGTGCGTTCCTTTTTTCCTGAGATCTGATAGTCTTTTTCTGTTCAGTTTTTTATTTACTTAGCAGTAGATATACCTTCTCATCATAAATTTTATTTGTAGAGAGTGTTTTATTCATGGTTTGTTACCTCAAGTTGATATGGAATTCAGTAATATAAATGAGGCATGGATGTTTTGGGTTAGCTATGGAGGTCAAAAGAGCTTTGAAGTTAGAAAAGGTATACAAACAAAAGAAAGTCGGATGGAAAGGTTAGATCCAGCAGGTATGTTTGTGCAAATGAGGGTCATAGAGTGCAAGATAAAAGAGGTCATCTAACAAAGTGTCCAAGAGCTGAAACTAGAACCGATTGTCAAGTTTGCATGGGTCTTGTACTAGATCGAGAGAAGGGAAATTATAAAGTGACTAATCTGGTTTTAGAACACAAGCACATCCTTCAGTTGCCACAAACCTCACATTTGATGGTGTCTCAAAGGAAAATTTCTGATTTACAAGGTTTTGAGATCGAGACAACGGATGATGTAGGAATTCAACCCAAATTGGCACATGAGTTGGCCACTATCCAAGTTGGTGGATCCCTTAATCTTAGTTGCACACTCCGTGATCACAAGAATTATTTGCGAGTCAAGCAACAACGGGAGATGTCATATGGTCAAGTAGGAAGCATGCTTATGTACTTTTAGGACAAAATTGTTGAGAACCCATCATTCCAATATGCATTGCAAATGGACCAGGAAGGACAAATAGCAAATATTTTCTGGGTTGATGCTAAAATGCTCGCTGACTATGCAAATTTTGGAGATGTTGTTAGTTTTGACACTACTTTTGGAACAAATAGAGAGTAGGTCTTTTGGTGTAGGTTCAATCATTTTAGGGAAACAGTGGTTTTTGGTGCTACTCTAATGTACGATGAGACATTTGAGTCATTCAAGTGGTTATTTCGGACCTTTCTGAAAGCACATAATAGCAAGCAGCCAAAAACAATCTATACTTATCAAGATTATGCAATGGGAAAAGCAGTTAAAGAGGTGTTTTTAGAAGCATGGCATGGATTGTGTACATTCCACATTATGCAGAATGCTATCAAACATCTAACTAAACCTGATAATGAAGAATCAAGCGCTTCTCCTAAAAATGTAGTTGAGGGCAGCAAGAAAAAAACAAGATCTTCCAAAAATGTAGATGAAGACAACAAGGAAGAACCTAGTATTCTCTCAGATTTTAGTGCATGTATGTATGAGTATGAAAATGAGGCAACATTTGAATTTGAATTTAACATGTTGAGAACAAAGACAAGCAAGCAAAGTTGGTTGGATAGTATATATAAGTTGAAAGAAAAATGGGTTGAATGTTTCATGAAGGATGTGTTCACATTAGACATGAGAAGCACACAATTAAGTGAGAGTTTGAATAGCGACCTGAAGAGACATTTCAAATCTGATTTTGATATAATTCAGTTTCTTAAGTATTTTAAAAGGTTGGTGGAAGATAAAAGAAACAATGAGCTGAATTTGAATCAAGAAAAAAATTACCTAGAATCGAGTGAGGACACCTATGCTAATCCAAGCTAGCAAGATGTACACACCAGTAATATTCGAAGCTTTTCAAGGTGAATACGAAAGGTCCATGGCAACATGCACCACAGCATTGGATTGCAACAATGAATACATTGTGTTAATTGGGAGCCTTGATGAAACTTTTACATTGGAGAAGGACTATAAAGTTCCTGGTGATCATTTAGAACAAATCAGTACATGCAGTTGTGTGCAGTTTAGTAGAATTGGAATATTGTGTGTGCATGCTCTCAAGGTCTTTGATTTGATGAATATAAAATCACTACCCACACAATATGTATTGAAGCGATGGACATGTGAAGCACGTAGCGGAACAATACAGGACAACCATGGCCGAGACATAATAGAGAATCCAAGATTAGACGAAATGCTTCGTTATAAAGATATGACCCGCAAATTTTTGAATTTAGCACATAGAGCTGCCAGCCATCCAGGGTGCACCTTGTTAGTACATAGTACTCTTGACATTCTTAGCAAGCAAGTTGAAGAAAAAATTTCTGGTTGCACAAATAATATTGAGGCAGTCACAGTTCCCATAAATATTAATCCCTCAAGTGATTTGGCAACTACAGCACGCCTGAAGAAAAAGGAGGTGCAAACAAAAACTTCAAAACGCACAAGAACTTGGTTTGATAAAAAAACGCAAATTTGCAAAGAAAGACAACAACAAGAAGGATAAGGATTCATCGGTATGTATCAGCAAAAAAACATCATTTTTTCATTTTAAAAATGTTCAGTCGTATATAACTGTTTATTCTCTTTTATTTAAGGCACAAGAAACTATAGAATTGGCACAAAAAACTACATCAGTATAGATTTTTCCTCCTAGCACTTCAACAGTACAGGATACTCCTCCTAGTGCTTCATGGTCCAATGGAGGGATGTCTATACCATACTTGGCTATCAATTATTTCTCTGAGCTATTGATGGTAATAACTCTATGATAATGATTTTTCATGTCTAGATATGCACAAAAAAATTAATATTTTGTTCTTTTATTATGCGGAGACCTGGTACTAGTGATCTTAATGCTGATTTCTAATGAGATGGGGTGTCTTTTGGAGCTTTTGATCTGGTGATGCTTTGCAAATATGTGTAAATCGACAAGAATGGACATGTGATGATCCATATCTTTTGGAGCTTTTGGTCTGGTCATTCTTTTGACAAGCCTATATGAAACCATCTTTTTATTTATCATTCAGAGTTTATAAATGAACATTGTAATGATAGGAACCTGACAATCTCTTTATTCATACAATTTGGCTCTAGTTGTGCTCCTTCTTATACAATCATAATTTGCTAGCACATTTGCTTCCTATATAAATTTCAGCACAATTGCTAGCACCTGCATAGTGTACATAATACAATGCAAGCACAATTTACAACACAGAATACTTCTATTGCTCCTAGTCTAAGTACAGATGCTCAAAATGCTTCTGCTAGCCACATGCTGAAGGTGAACTGGTGTCCGTAGCTGCAAGCTTGCAAGTAAGCTGGAGCCGGTACATCTAGAGATCCACAACACACATGGGCAAGAGATGAAGGCCGAGCAGGTGGAGATGCAGGCCGAGCAGGCAACCCGTCGGCAACCATGCGAGTGGTTGGCAAGCCGAGGAACGTGCCCATGGCGCACGACTCGCGGACAAGTGACATCGTCGGGGAAGAAGGGAGACGCCCCCAAGGTGCCTCCCCCGACCGCCCCGGGATGCCGCGTCTGATCGCCCTCCAGTTCCGCGCGCTGTGCCGCTCCACGAGACGCCGCAACGCCTTGTCCTCCTCGGGGCTCCAGGGACCCTTTATCCTGTCGCACTCCGACTCCACTCCCATCGCTGTTGCTGGACTGGACACGCACGACACGGATTATTAGCCTAGCGACGAGGAAGCTAGCGAACGGCGAGGAAGATGACGGCGGAGGAGACGCAAGCGGCGAGGAAGACGGCGGCGGAGGAGACCCGTCGTCATCGAATTGGGATGGTCAGGGGATTTTTTTTCTTGCATCCTGCGTGTGAGCTTAGATGGGTCGCTCCTTGGGCTTGGGCTGCCGAAGCGTGATGGGTCACTCGCTTGTTGCCGTCGGATGGGAATGGACGATCCGATTTTCGTGAGTGCAGCCATAGGTCGCTCTCAGTAAAGTCAGGCGATCTGCACCTCATCGGGGACAGAGCCGCATGTGCCTCACGAGTCACGAGGAGAGTGGGATGTGTCCAACCACCAGGGAGTGGTGGAGCCCACCGACTACACTATGAGATTTCGGTCCATACGCTATCTCAACCAAAATTTTGCTAAATCAACTAAAAATATATTCTACTACAAATTTAATGATATTTATTTGGTATATAATTTTTTATATAAAATTAGTCAAAATATAAAATGATTTAACTTAATAATTTGCTATAATTGTATTATTTTCAGGATAGAGCAAGCATCCATTGAGGCAATGTACGTTAGTTTTTTTTTCTTTTTTGTTATATTTGAAATTAAACTAGTCCCTTCGTACTAAAATAAATCAATTCTTGGAATCATCTTATGCCTTCATTTCAAAATACTACCTTTATCCTCTAAAAAATATAATTCTTGTTTTTCAACAAGTTAAACTATTTAAACTTTGACTAAATTTATATAAAAATACTAACATTCATGATATAAAACTAGTATCTTTAGTTTATTTATAGAATATATTTTTATAATAAAATTATTTAGAGATATAAATAATTATTATTTTTGATATAAAGTTGGTTAAACATGTGTAGTTTTATAATTTTTTTAGTGACGGGTTAATAAATCAATTAATAGAATCATTCTAAATCAAATTATTTTTGAATTGAACAACTTGATTGTGAAGAATAATACTAGTTTATGGTGTACTCTGCTAGGGATGCTAGTCTAAATTATAAATATTGGAACTCATTTTTATAAATTTGATAAATTTTAAAATTAATTTAATTCGTGACAACTTTAAAAGTTGATTGAGGGAGCAGTACTTGAAGGCCTCCGAACTTATCCCCTGCCGACGCGTTCTAGCGGCAGCAGACGGCCGGACGCGTTCTTGAATTCGCTGCTTGGCTGTCGCGTGTTGGCACCCGCGCCCCCCGCGACGATGGATCGGAAGTGTCGGAGACGAGCTGTGATGGAATTCGAGCAGGAGCCGGAGATGAATTCGAGTCGGAGCCGGAGACGATGCTTGCTCGCCACGCGACCCGCGGGCAATATTTACCTCCCGCGGGGATCCAACCCTCCTCAGATTCCTACGCGATCCATTCACAGCCGCCGCCGCCGCCACCTCAACCTACTCGTCGTCTTTTCGAGCGCTCTGCGAGATGGCGATGACGATCGGCTCCTCCGCCGCCACCTTCTCATCCTACGACTTGGGGACGTCGTTCAGTGCCCGCCTGGTGACGGTGCGCGGAAAACGCTTCGTGGAGGTGGAGGGCTTAGTCTTGGACGCCGAAAGGTTCTGCTTCCGGCGGACGTCGTCCCTGCTCCACTCGCCGCGATCTAGGTCTCCAGATTACTCGCCGGACACCTCGGAGTACGCGCCCCCGGCGGCGTCGTTGCAGCGATCTGGATCGCCGGATTATTCGCCGGCTAGCCCGGAGTACACTCCCCTGACACCGTCGTCGCAGCGACCTGGCTCACCGGATTATTCACCGGCCACCCTGGAGTACACTCCCCTGACGCCATCGTCGCAGCAACCTGGCTCGCCGGATTACTCGCCGGACACCCCAGAGTACACTCCCCTGACGCCGTCGCAGCGATCTTGTTCGCCGGATTATTCGCCGACCACCCTGGAGTACACTCCCCTGACACCGTCGTCGCAGCAATCTGGATCGCCTGTCTACTCGCCGTCACAGCGATTTGGATCGCCCGTCTACTCGCCGGCCACCCCAGAGTACACTCCCCTGACACCGTCGTCGCAGCGATTTGGATCGCCGGTCTACTCGCCGGACACCCCGGAGTACACGCCCTTGACGCCATCGTCTCTGCGATCTGGGTCGCCAGATTACTCACCAGCCAGCCCAGAGTACACTCCCCTGACGCCGTCGTCTCAGCGATCTGGGTCGCCAGCTTACATCCCGGCCACCGCGACGAACTACACGCCCCGGACTTCTTCAGACTGTTGTTTGTCGGACTACTTCCACGACATGGAGCGCTGCTTCGCTTCGCCGTCTGCGGGCTACTCCTCACGTGCCGCGTCGCCGGAGTACCCGCTGCTGTTCACGCCTGGCCATCCTTACAGCCGCTGTTCACCAGACTACTCTGCCATGCTCTTTGACGACATGAACGACTTCTTCTGCACTTCGCCGCCGTCGTCTACTGGGTACCCGCTGCTTCCCGCGTCACCGGAGTACACGCCGGCCAGTCCTTCGGTGTCAGACGCCGTTTCACGCACGTCTCCACCGAGCCGCCGCCGCCGCCACCACCCGTACCAGAGGAGCCGGACCAGCATCTGCCAGCGTGGCCGTTCCTCCTCCTCCCAGCTTGGCTACTAAACGCATCAGTAGTTTGTAACAGAGGACGGATGCACAATTAATCGAGTATTTTGCCTTTGGTGAATGTGCTGTTTTAAATCAGTAGAATAGCCCATCTGTCTGTCAAATGTTTGTAATAGGGCAGATTCTGTATGAAAGTCATCAAATGTTTGTAATAAGATTGTTTGCTGTAAATTCGATCTGAAATTGTTCTCTTGCCCATTGCTTATTCACCTCTGAATTTTGATTGTTCTATTTACTGAACTTTATTGAAACCACGTCATATATTCTCTAGGAACTTCAGATGCCTCTAATCCTAGCATTATAACATTTGATAGAATCGTTGTCTGAAACTGTATAACACTCAAAAGGAACAAAAGCCTTAACTGACAGAGTCCAATAAATTAGGCAGAAACTGGAGCTCCTTCTAGCTTTATTTTTTTTACGACACAAAGGTAGGATAACGAAAGGCATGCCGCCTTTCTATGTGTGGCACATTTAACCAAGTATCAATTTTGCCTTTGCCTTTCTTCTGTAAGAAAATCATCAGTATTTTGCGCTATTTTGTCTGAAGTTGTACTGCACGTAGAGCACGTTGCTTCTCCATCTCTGAATTGTGATTGTGACGTTTTTTTTTTCCTCTTCTCAATCCTATGGACAACGTGCACCATTTATTAATTTGTAGCAAATTCACCAGATGCGTTGCGTGCGATGATGGCATTACAGGATTGGGAAGAACCGTCGTCTGAAATTGTAACGCTGAAGAGGAACAAAAGCCCTGAAATTGACAGCCGCCGATAAATCACGCCACGCCGAAACAGCAGGCTGCAGCTGGCTCGAGCTTCCAGATCAGCCAACAAGCCCAAACGACACTGCTTTCGTCTTTCGACAACAAAGGTAGGAACAACGAAAGGCGTGTTTTGCTTCATTTCATTTCAGTATGAATGACAATATGGCATCTCTGGAAGAAGAAGAAACCGGTCAACAAAACTCCGCAGCAGAAAGCGAAGCTTCGTCAGAATGGGCTGTTGGATCGTCTAGAAGACATACATGTCGATGGATCGATCAAAGGCAGCACTACAAAGAAACCATTCAGCGCTGCACGTGCAACGTCTCGTGTCCCTTGCCTTGCCTTGCTTCATGGCCTAACCTTATCGGTTAAAGAAACGCAACATGCATCACGACTGAAACTGAAAGATGCCATAATGGTAGCATGAAGAATTGGAGATGGAGTGGTTCAGAGAGATTCCACACGTGTACTATTTGTCCAGCTCGAGTGTTCAAAGAACTATTCATGATTCCTCGTAGGAAATTCTTCCTCCAGAACCGGAATATATGTTCTAGTGGATGATGCATGCATGTACATTGTACACTGAATCGAAACGCTTCTAGCCGACAAGACCCAAAAAAAGGGAGAGAAAAAATAGTGACGAGCATGCTTCAAGGCACTCATCAGTTGATCCACAACTTTTGGCAGATCATGATCAGCATCTGTCTGCTTCTAGTCCAAAGTTACAGCTTGCAAGTAACCACAGGCTTTGAACAGTCCGTGCTTGGGTGTTCATGTTATCCATGGAATCTGGTAACTTGGAACAGTCGAGGAGAGCAATCCTAGCTAGTTCAAAGATGTTGCTTTGAACTACCACTTTGCTCGCCGGCACTTCATTCGTCATTATTGTATTGTGCTTCCTTTTGGTCTGCTTCCAGTATCACGAAAGCGGCAGTACTCCCTGGGCTTGTGCTTGATAAGTAGGTTTTACCTCACTAAAGTCTCTATCATAGATAACTCTCTCTCTCTCTCTCTCTCTCTCTCTTGCATGTTGCCAGATTTGTTAACGCGGTCGCAGAAGAATAGATCATTAAACCGATAAGATGGACTAGTGAAAAAAACATACAAAATGGAGCCAGGTTTTACCAGTACTAGGTTGAACACTTGGTATGATTGCACAAGTCAAGCATGCAAATTCATACCCCGCAAGTGAGGGAAAACACAAGTTCATCTGACTGGCGTATGAACTGCAAATATCGTAGCAAGTTCCAATACTGACAATTGGGTCAGATTGAATAACTCAAGCTACATGCTATGTTTCCACTAGAACCACCGTAAGAAAGAAAGGAAAAATAAGTCATAGATGAATAACAAAATTCACAGTGTCTTTATTATTATTTTTATATGGACATAACTTACAAGTTACAACATCATGTTCTCTAGAAAAAGAAAATATATTGTTCAGCAGACGGTAACATTTTGTTTGGCTTAAAGACAGTTCTAATAGGACGTAATCTGTAGTATTAGGTTGCGACCTTTTGTTTTTTTTTTTTTTTGAGGGAAAGGTCTACTAGAATACAATATGTACAATTTATTAATGGTTTTTTTCCAATCTGGACATTGAACCAGATAAACATATAAATTTGAAGTCAAAATTGTTAGGCAATTCCCTACGCCCGGATTGGAGCTGAGTAATGCCCATTTTTAACTGCATGCGGCGTGCGGCGGTCCATTCCAATCTTTGAACAGATACGCATGCGAACAAAAGCTACAGATAAGTCTAAGTCTACTCCGTTTAAAATTATACCTTAATACCATATGTTACTGTTCGCCTGATCAAACTCTTCTTCTTTTATTTCAGGAACGGCGCCTGTCTGGACTGTAATTTCTGCGTCTGAACCATATACAAAAAAAAAAAAAAAAAAAAACCCCTCCCACATGTATGCTCCAAAAACAGGCCAGTCAGTCAACGTCGGCGCTGGCTTTGCCTAATTTTTCCAATACACGAAAACGGGAAAAGCCAGTCAGATTGCGGTGGAGGAAAAGCCAGTGGCCTGAAAAATTGGACGCGTATATACAGTATTAGAGCAAGTTTACTAATACCGTTAGTAGTTGGTTGCAAGAATCCTTATAACTCACCTCTCAGCTTACTCATAAAATGATTTTATCTTTCAATGAATACATGACCCACTTGTCCATCTCACAACATTCCTTAGTTATTGAGCTCAAGCTGACGGTAAGCTTACAGTCCACCTCTCCTCTCTCTCCTTCTCTCTCTTCCACATCAGCATTTAGTCTTCTTACTGCCCACTATAATACTTACTCTTAGTAACTCTGGTATTTTCTTGAAAAAAAAAACTGTAGTACCCTGAAGTCAACTGTGTGCAACGACCCATTTATTACTGCAGTTTCAACGGACAGGTAAGCAGCCATCCATCCATCCATCATGTCAGCTCGATCGAGAGTGAGGAGGAGAGTGTTGGTGTCCACAAAAACTCTATTATAAAATAAAAAGGGTCGTGGTATGCGTAGTAATCGACCGTTAAAATGTGTTCCACCTTGTCATGCTGCCCTGGCCCCTGCGTCGATCGTAACATCTCCCGAGCTATTTTTCTTTTCTATTTGGAAAATGCTAATAATATTTGTCTTGTTGTTTACCTCATGATGCGAGGCCAGTCGGAATATATCATTAGGGTCCTGCAACCTTTCCTCGTTTTTTTACACAAAGTTAATACATAACTTTGGCCATCGTCTCCATGTAGTATGATACTATCTTCATCCTATAATATTTGTTATTTTCGATGTCTATGCCACAAATTTAACTTAATTCGTAAAAAAATACGTGTAACATTTGTAGCTGTAAACAAATTTATTACAATAAAAAACTAGATTCAAAACATTGTAATGATATTAATTATATATTACAAATATTAATATTTTTTAATATATATTTTGTTAAAGTTATTTCTCGAAAAAGCGACACATATTTTACAACGAATGGAGTTACCTTTTTATGATAAGTGTGTGAATCCTATTCCTAGGCTAGGCCTACAGTGGAGTTGAGTCCCTTGATTTGGGTAATGCTGCTGCCTTCACTGGCTACAGCGCCACAAAGCGCAGTAGACTTTGGCACTGCCGGACTGCCCTATAGTAGGCAATATAGCTAGCCGCGCAAATTATCTGCACATTTAGCGCCTACTACTACTACAGAATCCCATTGTTTATCGTCAGTGGGCTGCTCGAGACGGCGATTAACCGGCGCAGGCGCAGCGTTACCTATCCCGTTTTCAACTGTACAGATCATACTGAATTTGTAACCTAGCGATGTTGGTCCGGTAACAGAGATTCTCGCGGCCCGTTTTCTGTCGTGTAGCAGAAGGCAGTACTGCCTGACTGACAAGTGGGGCAAGCTCAAGTCACACGTGGCAACTGAATTTCCTTAGAACTTTTTATTTAATTCAGATTCATTTTTTTTTTGGGAGGTGGGGTTGAGAAAGGTAAGGATGCGGATGGGAAAGTGTCTGAAGAATTGCTCGCTCGTTCATCATAACGCTTCCAACGCACTCAAAATTTTTTTCAGTCAGGTCATGGCGCGCTTTCTGCCCATGCCCCATGTTAACATCACATTCACCCTCTCCAGATCTTGTCCCAGCAGAGCAAATGGAATAATCATGGAGTGATGGAGTGGTGCCTAATACGAGTGCAGACCGGTCCACGGTGAGCTACGTTACGAGCGCCAGTGTGCAACACACTTTGTCCTCTTGTCCACGTTGTCGGAAAATCATATTACGTACTCTCCCACTTCTAAATTGGTATACTCCTTCCATTCCAAATTAGAAGACCGACTTGTGCAAGACGTCTTATAGTTTGAAACGGAGGCAGTATAGTTAGGTGTGTATCAAAAATTATATCCTTAGAACAAACCAAAAGAATTAGGCCCTGTTTGGAACGCAACAATTTTTCTCCGTTCCTGTGTTTTTTCTGAGAAAATGAACTGACTTCTATGAAATTTTTACGTTCCAAACATAATAATTGGAGAAGGGGGTGGGGGATGAAGTAACATTTACTGTGCAAAGACACTTGCCAATTCTTGGCGATAGAATTCGACCAACAAAAGAAATAAAGTTCACCTTAGTTTGAAGTACAAGATAAAATGCCGGCTCCAATTATGTTAATTATTTAAGCTTTATGTGAGATCAAATTTCTTTAACTTTGGCTGGCCAAATTTATAGAAAAACCTATCAACATTTTCAATACCAAATTTATTTTATTAAATTCTTCATGTAATGTACTTTGATAACGCGCTTATTTCAAACCTATAGAGGTTGATACGTTCTTCTAGATATTTATCTAAAATATATGATTTTTTTGGCTAAACATAAAACTAAAACAAAAAGTAAACTATAACTTAAAACAGATGGAGCAAATTAATTAATTGTCCATCTTTTACGTGAAAACCATTGCAGAAAAATAATCTGCGCCGTAGAAATACAAGCTACCTGTCCACATTTCCCCACATTTGGAGGGATCTTATCGATAAATTCAACTCAAAGACTACCTACAATCACATGATCACGCCCTGCATCAACAAACCTTCCCTTTTCATGATAATAATAACTTAAGAATTGGGACCATGATCAACACCTAGCCCAAAGCCATATCCTTTCCTTTGTCGATTCATTCATTGTCAGTTCTATACCATCTGACGCCGCCAAGTTGGCAGATCATAATTCAAGTCCTTATAATTTTGTATATATATAAAAACCTGCTCTGGGAAAAAGGGAGCCTTATTTATATATAAAAATGAATGAAGAATTGCAAATTGCGTTCTTAATCTGTGATGAACTGCGTCCCAACCGGTCCCCAACTCTGACTGTCCCCACGTTTTCAGGCCGCAAACTTTTCCCCGCCCGCGCTCCTGTTCCTGTTCCGGTCCAATCACTAGACCTTTCCCTTTCGATGACCGCCCGGTCGGCTCGCCCTTTTTCTTTGCCTTTATCTTCTTCCTTCCTCCAACCATGATGCTCTCGTCGATGCATGGAGCATGAAGCAAAGCCAGCACACGCCCCTCCTTCGCTTCCTCGGTTCCTCCTCCCATCCATTTCCCGCCATTCCGTTCTCCCAACCTCTCTTCTTCTTCTTGGATTGAGGAGAGCCCATACATATATCCAGTGCAGGCCTTCGGTTTCAGCTCCTGTTGTTTCGGCCGGCCGGCTTTATGTTTATGGCCATCACTGCAGCAAGTTCAAGTACTTTACACAGCCACAGCGGCTAACCACAGTGCAGTAACTCTGCTGCAGTCACCTCACCTGCGCAGTTTCGTCACCTCACCTGTCGCGTCGCCGTCGTCGCGTCGTCGCCATGATGGATTCTTGATAGGGGACGGGATGCATGGCAATGGCATGGGAGTGAGTGCTCGCGGCAATACCAAGAGCAGAGCTTTTCTTGTACCGCGCGCTGCATTCTCGCCTCGCCGCTCTATTTGTGAGTTGTTGGGCGTTTTCAGCTGCGTGTTTTGCTCTTGATCTGGATCTTGCCTTCTCGGATCGCGGGCCTGTGCTGCTGCGGCAGCGGAGCATGATCCCTCCTCCATCTGGGCGTTTCTTTATTATTATTGCATCTTGTTGATCCGGTCATCTTCACGGAAGACGCAAGATGAGCATCCCGCACCTGTTCCGGTGCCCCATCAGTCTGGACATCTTCACGGACCCGGTGACGCTGTGCACGGGGCAGACGTACGACCGACCCTGCATCGAGCGCTGGCTCGCCGCCGGCCACCGCACGTGCCCGGTCACAATGCAGCCGCTCGGCGACGCCGCGCTCGTGCCCAACCGCACCCTGCGCCACCTCATCGACCGCTGGCTGTCCGCCGACCACCACCAGATCCCCGACGACGACCACAACGGGGAGGAGCCGTCGCTCGCGGCGCTCAAGCGCTGCCTCCAGTCCGGCGCCGGCGGCGCCAAGGTGGCTGCGCTCAGGAAGGCCGTGGCGCTGGCCTCGGAGTCGGACGTCGGCCGCGCGTGCATGCTCCAGCTGGGGTTCCTACCCGTGCTGCTACAGCTCGTCTTCCACGCGCCCACGCCGTCGTGGGTGGACGCGGACCTGTCGGAGCAGGAGGACCTGGCGCTGCAGTGCTTGCTCACCCTGCTCCCGTCGAGCTGCCCGGCGTCGCCGCAGCACGCCTGCCTCAACATGCTCAAGACGGAGGCCACGCTCACGTCCTTCGTGGGGCTCCTGGCGGCGCGCGGCGGCCGCGCCGTCGCCAAGTCCGGCCTGTGCCGCCTCCTGGAGACGATCGCCACGGCCGCCGCGACAAGGGACCTGGCACTCGCCGCCGCCGCCTCGCCGCGCGTCTGGCAGGCGCTGCTCCCGCTGCTGCGGCACGGGGACGAGCGCGTCTCGGGCACCGCGGTGCGCGCCGTCGCCGCCATCTGCTGCGCCGCTGAGCCGGCGCGCGGCAGCGCCGTCCACCACGGCGCTGTACCCGCGCTCCTCGGCTGCCTGTCGGCGGGCAAGGGCAAGGGCCGTGGCGCCGCCGCGGCGTGGAGCGCGCTCAAGGCGCTCGAGGCGCTGGCCGCGTCGGAGGCTGGCCGCCGGGCGGTGGCCCGCGAGCCCGGCGCGGTGCGTGCGCTGGTCAGGCACGTGTTCTTGATGTCGTCGACCAACGAGGGAAGCGAGCACGCGGTGGCCGCGCTGCTGGCCGTGTGCAGGGAGTCCAGGGCGGCACGGAGCGAGGCTGCCGGCGCGGGGGTCGTCACGCAGGTGCTCCTGCTGCTGCAGAGCCAGTGCGGCACCAGGGCCAAGACCAGGGCGAGATCGCTGCTCAAACTCTTCAAGTCTATGTGAAACAAGGGGTTAGTAGTTTAGGTGTTAATGCTTAGGTGTTCTTGGCTTCAAGCTGTAAGTTTCTGCTTCAAGAACGTCCGCTAATTAATTTCATTGCTACTTCTTGTAAACTGCGTTAAGAAGAATGTCTGCCAATTTCATGGCTTGCAGCTGGTCTTATTACTTTTGCAAGGCTGGACACCATATCTATGGTTATTTCATGATAATACTGATCTGGAGCTCTCAAGTATTAGTAAATAAATTTTACAACAATAACATAAAGCGGGGATAGCTCAGTTGGGAGAGCGTCAGACTGAAGATCTGAAGGTCGCGTGTTCGATCCACGCTCACCGCAACTTTTGACTTATTTTAATTAAAAAACTGTTTTTGAATATTTCTTTTTTGTTTTAAAACCCCTTTTGAAGATCTGAACGTCGCGTGTTCAGGCTCACCTCAAGTTTTCGACTAATTTGATTTTATTATGTTTTAAAACCCTTTTTGAATAGACAAATTTAGTCTTGCTGGTTAATTTCGTCCTATATTTTAACCTTCTAAATAGACAAATTTAATCCTCCATTTGAATCTTTTGTTTTTTATTTGATTTTATTCTATTTTAAATACTTTTTGAATAAACAAATTTGGTCGGCTAATTAATTTGGTTCCAATATTTATACCTTTTGAATAGATAAATTTAGTACTCATTTGAACCTTTCGAATAGACAAGGTCGTAAGCAACTTTTTCATTAATTTAATATTGTCCTGTTTTAAAAGCTTTTTAATAAACAAACTTAGTCCTCCATTTGAACCTTTGAATAGATAAAGTCGCAACTCGCAAGCAATTTTTAGCTTATATCTCAGATCCCTTTTTCAGTCTATTTCTCAAACCTTTTCAACCAAGCAAGGTCATAAATAGGGTTGAATAACGAGCTAACTCAGCTCATTCTGACTCGTTAAGATAACGAGCCGGTTAGATTTGGATTGTTTACGAGCCCGAGCTAACTAGTTATGGTCACAAGCTAGGTATAAAAAAATACATAAATATACTATTAGCAATTATCTAAAGCTTGAGATCAGTAATAATACAAAAATAACATATCCGACAGCCTTAAATCAAACAAAAATAATAATATGCTAGTATATATACATATATAATAATATATTATATTATGATACCATACATCCATAGTTAATACTCCATACCTTACATAATGTATCTATGTACATCCATTAAAAGACCGATAAAGTCATAATAATCCTAAGTTCAGAGATTAGTCATCAACCAATTCTAAAGTTAAAGTATAAGACTTGAAGTAATACAAAAACTAATATAAATTCTGCTATTTTTCTCTTTGAAATTGTGACTCATTTGGCTCGTGAGCAACTTACGAGCTACCTCGAGTTGGCTCTTTATAGCTAATGAGCTAAGATTTTAGCTTAGCTCAGCTCGTTATCATAACGAGTCAAGCGAGCTAACGAACTTCGAGTTTTTCATCTAATCTTAGAGCATTTCTAAGAGGCTCTCCATTTACTTTCTAAATGCTAGGAATATTGAGTTTGGCAAAAAAAAAAATCTCCAGCTGCTTATCTAGATGGTCATCCAAATATATCTATCTTCTATTCCGAATTTTTCGTTAGCTAAAAATAAAAGATGAGAATGACTCTGTAGACCGCATGGTTTATAGATAAAATTGTTGGAAAGTGAAAATATATAGAAAATAATTTTTATGCAAATGACTCTTTAAATGATAATTTAAACAGTGATATTTAGAAAAGCACTTGGATGCTAAATAGCTGGGAGCATTCTATGCTTTGCTTTTCACAGACGAGCAACCGGTAGATTACAGGGCGTTTGGTTTGCGGGTGGGCTGCCTCCGGAATGATCCGAACCTACCTGTCTTGTTTGGTTTGCCGAGTGAGCTCAACTCTCAACTGGTCCGTCACGAGGTCATTCCACGCAGCACTTCCGCAAAGCCATATACGACGGACGAGTCTATTCCACGGAAAATGACGGACGAGCTCATGCCAGATCAACTCACGCCGGATCAGATCGGGCTATGAATCAAACACGCTGTTAGTTCTTTGCAGTCTTAGTTATTGCTTTCCGATGACAAAACATAATCGCACCCCGCTCTCTTTTTTGTTTCAATTACCTGCTTCAATCCAGAGATGAGATGGAAATGAAACGGTCATTGATTCGGAAAGACATGGTTACATCTGCCATGGAAGTCCCTAACTACTGCTACTCCACAGAAATATCAGCCTTCACAAGCTTACGAATTTACATCCCGTAGTCATCTGTAAGATTTTGTGAGGATTTACATCAGGACGTATATGTACGTATAACTATGTATAGCAAGAACTACAACAAACCTTAAAGCCTACGAGTATACAGAACTTCCTGTTACAATTTCTCAAAAGCCCCATTTCGCTGTACTGAACCTCCGGTAAGTGTCGTAACTATACAACAAGTTGCTTCCTGAACATCTCTCAATAATAACTACCTTTGCATGCTGATATTGCGCTCTTGATTCTCTTTTTTCATAAATCGTTCTCAGAACCTTCTAGGGGAAATATTAGTGCTTTGCAGTTTCATCTGGCCAACATCCAGCCAAGGATCTGAAATGGCAGGAGCTGGAATACGTCTTGTCTGATTTTGCGTGTAACTTAACGTGTTCCCAAGACCAGGGGAGAGCATTGGATGAGGTGGAGAACGCATGCCCCTCACGTTGGATTGCTTAAACTGCCGCAGTGGGCTTGAGCATGGAGAAACTGGCGTAGACATGTTTGCTCTTCCAGGAATAGGGCTGATGTAACACAAACATTGTCAGTCAAAATTCTGGGAACCGGTACAAGGCAAGGATGGTAGTAGAATACCTGTGTGGTGAAGGAACGGCAGTGGAGAATCCAGTAAAATCTCTCATGCTCAGTCCAATATCCTTCAGAGTAATAATCTTCCGAGATGGCAACTCCCTGTTGGACTGCAACAAAATCAAGGATAAGGAGTGTGAGTGTTTAGGAGGACATATCCTGCGAATGAAATATATAGCATTTTTGTCCCCCTTGTAAAGCAACAATACTACAGTGCTGTTTGGTTCCTTTCAAAGTAACACAAATGCAAATGGAACCTCCCACCGGTAACGTCTGTAGCTTTATTTCATTTACGTTTGTGTTACCCACGATACAACCAAACGGCATGGTGCTGATAAATGTGACATAATTGGTTCAAAGAAGATCAAATAACTCGCGCAAAGGTGAGGTACTCAAATCAGCGATCCACTACAAGATGTTCTAGTTTTTATAATTGCACTTGGAAACTAGATAAGCACATAGAACTACAAAAGAATGAGAAAAAAAACTGAGATTGCTTAACTAGAAACAATACCATCGTGTGTCTGCCATCTGCTGGAGAAGACAACGCGTTTCTCAATACACTGGATTTTGCAGCTCTCACTGCAGGATGATCCTGAACAAAAGGATGATCCATCAGCTGGGCTGCAGAGGGACGAGATGCAGGGTTACGTTTCAAGCAAAGCTGCAAGAAACTTTTCCCTTCCTCTGAGAAACTGTCTGGGATTTCAGGTATATCTTTACTGTTTGCAATCTTAAATATTGCTGCTACCTGCAAAATAAGATTAGATGACAATGTCTCAGTGTCATTCATCACGGACAAATGGAAACGTGGAAATCCATAACTTCTAAGTGAAGGCCTACCCCCTCATATTGGTGCCAAGGAGGTCTTGCCGTTGCCATTTCAATAATGGTACAACCCAGACTCCAAATGTCCACTGATAAACTGTAGCCTTTACTGTTCATTATAACCTGAAGGTTTCCCAATGATGGGAGAACTTCATTCAGAGATGGATAGCATATTATAACAAATCAATGAAGTTCAGTATTAAAATAGCTCACCTCAGGAGCCATCCAGTAAGGACTTCCTTTGAAAGAGCGTATTTCAGCAAAAGATGATATCTGTTCAACAAAGTAAAAAAGGAATGAATGGGTTTACAGAGGAAAAACAAAAGCAAGCACAATCAGTGTGTATCCTTGTTTTGATGACTATCAAAGATCCAAAACTTGTTAATTGTTAAGAATCCTTAACTGGGCATGCACAGAAGGGAAACAGACCATTGGCACCCTTCCATAACTTTCCTTTTCCACATTTATGTGAGTGGGCACTAGGCAGATAACTGGATACTTCGGTTTATAATAAATCAGAATTTGCACCTACTTTAATTCCTTTTCTATTCAAAAACATGGATGCTAATTCAATTGAGTAATATTTACTTCAACTGCAATTTGAAACTGTATAGTACTCTTTAAGGATGCACATAAGCATTCCTCAGCGAATTTCTGGGGTGCACAGGCAATAAGGACTACCGTGGGTCGTACAAAATGGAGGGCACTCAGGAAAAAAATCAGTAGTTGACTTTATAAGTCCAGAAAATAGTAAATATTACGGTAATTGAAAGTGCTAAACACAGACAGATAGACAGAGAGTCAGAAAGTAAACGCTGCATACATGCTTAGCCATGCCAAAGTCAGCAAGCTTGACTTCACCATTAGGACCCACAAGTATGTTTGCTCCTTTGATATCTCTGCCAACAAAAAAAGTATGACATGATTATTGCATTCTGAGCTATATGACTATACCTATGAAACAAGAACACAATTTTAGACAACAAAACAACCTGTGGACAGTGTTTCGCCCATGCAAGTAGGCAAGACCAGCAAGAATTTGCCCAGTGTAATTACGAATCACAGGTTCCTTAAAAGGGCCATATTCTCTTAGTAATTTGTGAATTGAACCCCCCGAAACATACTCAAGATAAATGGAAAGTGCTTCATCACTCTGCGTACAGAAACATGTACGATTAGAAAGTGTAAGCATGGCCAAGTATGTCGTAATGTAACACCAATAAAAGCTGATGAACATTGAGCACTATGATACTAGAACCACAAGATGAACCTGTAAGGTGGACAAACAATAGAACATAGAAAGAAATGCAAATAAGTCAAACCAATAATAAAAGAAAACAATGAACGAAACAAGGCACCATATTTAGTACATACTAGCAACCCCCCCCCCCCCCCTACCCCCTCCACCAAAACAACCATCCATGCATACATATTACCTAAAACATGTCATACTGTAACAACTCACATGAACAGTAGAATTTTGCCAATTTCTGCAACACCTAATACCAATGCCGCCTAAACAACTGAATGAATTCCATATTCTTTAGGTCACTATATACAGTCACATGCATTGGAGCACAGAATTAATGTTGCCATCGTATACGTATACAATACCAGATGTTTCTTTGGCATGTTAAGTTCAAATAGTGATGAAACCCTTGTAAACAAGTAACCTTTTTTGTGTATGAATGTGAGAATGTCCCAACCCTTTTTTCTAGAATAATCAATCAAGCACAAATGCACTATATAAGTTATCTGTGGAATCTCACTAAATTCATAACAGGTTTCTACTAGCTCACAAAAATGAATCATATTCATATCAGACAATATATGCATGGAATAAAAAACGTGATAGGGCAAACAAGTATTGGAACTACATTGTTGCAGAGTTAACTGAAATGGTTTATGACATAAAACTTACCAGCTCACTTCCATGATACTGCACTATGTTCGGGTGCGAGAGTTGTCTAAGCATATCTATTTCCTGTCAATACCAAAATTAATCAAGTGGATCAGTCAATGAAACAAGAGTTGAAAAATACTTTGCTATTCATGAGATAGCAAACAAAGCCAATTAGGTAACACAGCAGCTGCAAGTACCTGATTTAATTGTTTGAGTCGTTCCTTTGAGTGTGGATCATCCATAATAACCTGAACCTCCTTAATCGCACAAAACTGCCCATTTTCACTGCATTATTGAACAATCATAAATTCAGGATATTTTTTTAATACAATTGAATATGTCAGTTTATTTGCATTGCCATCTCTCTAATGTATGACTGTAGCATGAGGTGCAATTCTCATGCATTAACTCTCACTAGATATCACAAAGTTTCCATGATGTAAAAAAGGGGGCACGAATGTGATACCTGTTAAATCCAAGGTAAACCTGGCCAAATGTACCACTCCCTAGCAATTTCCCTTTCTTCCATTGTGACTGGGACTGTGAGCAGATAGTGGGAGATGTAGGAAGAGGTGGGCAGGAACTGGGAGATGACGGAAGAGGTGAGCAAGGACTGTGGATTGGAGGAAGAGGTGAGCAAGCACCAGAAGCTGGATGAAGAGGTGAGCATGCACCAGAAGCTGGGTGAAGAGGTGAGCAAGCAGCAGAAGCTGGAGGAAGAGGTAAGGGATGTGGTGGGCTCCTCAAACCATCCATCTTTCTTGGGCTAAAACCAAATTCTCTAGAAATTCCATTGCTCACAGCGAATGCATGGCCTTTTGGGACAGGAGAGAGACTCCTTGTTCTTGAAGCAAAGAGATCTTCAGATATCACTCTTCCACTTGAACAATTGGCTTCACTAGTTGAAGGTTCATCACTTTGCAAATGATGTTCTCTAACACTAGACACAGGAACCTCAAAGAACTTCTGATGCTCCCGTGGCACACTACAAGACATGAAACGCTTGTCTTCATTTAAGGTCCTATCTGAATCAGAAGGCATGTTTCTTTCCCTCGCAAAAGTAACTGGATCCATGGGCCTAGAAATTACAAAGCAAGCAGTAAACATCAGAGAACATATCAACATGACAATGCAAGGCTCCTAAATAATGTACTTTTATTTAAACAGGTATAGTGGAGAAATCCCCAAAATGACATATCTGAGTGCAAAAGAAAAAAGAGATAAACTAACCCATGCGCATTATAACTTGCAAGGATAAACAAAGAATCGTCCAAAAAAAACCTTAACCTGTACTGTACTTAAAGGTTGATATCTCTAGTTTCGAACAGATGAAAGACATGGCTGTTCACTTGTTATTACTGTAATTTTACTTTTGTTATATTTGTCAACAATTGACACGCCTTGGTATCCCGATCTATCCTATCTAGTCCTCAATCTATGTTTACCAGAGAGAGAGGGAGAAGGAGAGATGGTCAGGATTGTCGAACTGGAACTAACTAGAAAAGGTCAACTGGTGCAGTTGGTGTGAATCCTCACAAGTTCACTTAACTCTGCCCTTGACTCAAACCCCCTCAAACACGTTGCGCACCAAATTGAGGGGAAGACAATAAAGCAAGCCTGCAGATCGACCTACCTAGGCGCTCAACTCCCCCAATTTGATCAGATCACCAGGCAATTGAATTGCAATTATTGCAGCCCAAATGAGGAAATCATAGTGACAAACCAGGCTGCAGCAAAATCGGAATTGATTGAGCCATATAAAGGCAGCAACCATTCCGCGATGAGTCACTCACCTAAACCCATGTTGTTGTTGGTAGTGCGCCTCGTCCAACGACCCGGTCGAGCACACGCTGGACTCCTCCGCCGACGAGCATCCGTCACCACCGGCCGCCGCCAGCACCTCCTCGTACAGAACCCCGACAGGCTCCGTCGCCTCCACGGGCGTCGGGAGCTTGTACCCTACCCCCGGCGCGGCGCCGGCCGCGCACCGGCCGCGCGCGGCGCCGGGGAACTCGAGGATGTGCGCCTTCCTGTCCCGCTGCGTCGGCGACGGCGACGGGGAGGGCGACTCGAGGTCCGCGGACTTGCGCGGGGACGAAGCTGCGGAGACGGACCCGGCGCCCGGCTTGGCCTTCGACCTGGACCTCAGCTTGCTGCCGGGCCACCACGCGGGCATCGCGCCGCTGGCTGTCGCCCCCACCCGGGGGCCACCACCTCCGCGGGCGTCCGCGTCCGTGTCCGCGCGCTCGCTGAGTAGGGTGTCGCCGCCGAGCTCGAACTGCACGAGGTAGGAGGGGAGAGGCCTGGGAGGGGAGGGAGAGGAGGGGAGAGGAGAGGGCGAGACGAGGCACGCCGCGCGAGGAAGGCGCGAGGTAGGAGCGGAAGCCGACGGCGCCTCGCTTTAGGTGAAGGGGAGAGAGAGAGACGAATGGGGGAGATATTTTCGGATTTCATTTTTTTTTTTTGGCCCTAACAAATCAATAAAAAATGGTGCGGAAGTGGTGGAGAGGGGTAGTGGCAAATGTGTCATGTGATGTAGGCGTAGGAGAGAAGTACGCGTGTGTGCGCGCGCGACTACGCGAGTACGCAGGTGGGTGGCAGCTGCGGCGACGGCGACGGCGACTCCGCGCCGCGTGGGGGCCCCGCCCCACGGCCGGGTCCCGGCGTCAGCGTGCCGTCCTGGCCGGGCCGGCGGGGCTTGTGCCTGCCTTTGGCCGCTTGCGCCGTGGCGGCTTCGGCCCGCTCGGGCGGCGGCAGGCTGCAGCTGGGGCCGCGCCGCGCCCGTGCGCGCGGGACTTCTTTTTCGTTTTTTTTTCCTCGCGTGCGGAAGGGAATGGAATCTTCGCGGATGGTGGTGTCTGAGCCGCGGGTTTGGCGCGCGCGGGAAGCTTGATGGCGTACGCCACGGCGGTGAGCCGACGGTCGGCCCGGCGGGGCAGGACCAGGAGAAGGACCCTGCTGACGTAGCAGGCTAGTACTAAGTTGAACTTTTTGGCTACTACAGTACTTGTTTTCTTCACCTTTTTTTTTCTTTTCCGGGGAAAAAAACAAGGGTCGGTAGGCACTTCTGATCAGGGTTTTCAAAACCGACCGCTCGCCGGTAACCGTCCAGGGGCGGTTTGTCGGTAATCGCGGTAACCGCTCCAAACCGGCTCCAAACCGAACGGTTCGCATTTTGAATTCAAACGGCGTAGTTCAAACGGTTTGGGGTCGGTAACCGGTCGGTTTGGGCCGGTTACCGTCCGGTTTGGGCCGGTTACCGACGGTATCGCCCCAAACCGCCCCAAACCAAATTTCAAATTTGAAAAAAAAATCTAAAATGCTGAAAAAATTCCTAAAAATAGTTCATGATTTATAGAGTCGAATGGTGCAAATTTTTTTCAAATTGGAGTTCGTTTGCTATTTATTTTGACGCGTACAAGTTTGAAAAAAAAATAAAAAAGATCATTTTTCTTTTTTTTCAAACTTGTACACGTCAAAATAAATAGCAAACGAACTCCAATTTGAAAAATTTGTACACCATTCGACTCTATAAATCATGAACTATTTTTAGGAATTTTTTCAGCATTTTCGATTTTTTTTTCAAATTTGAAATTTAAATTCAAACCGGAACCGAAACCGAACTGCCCGGGGGCGGTTTGTCGGTAACCGGTCGGTAACCGCGGTTACCGACCGGTTTTGAAAACCCTGCTTCTGATACAAATGTCATGGAAGAAAACTGCTCGTCTTGTCATGTCGCTTCCAAAATTAGGGAGGGCAAGGAGGGAGGGATTGATGCTTGGCAAACACTTGTAAATCAGGCGGATGATACAGCTCATCCACCACCTACACACAGAGATGCTTTTTGGGTTAGGCGAGGGGATGCTTACACAGATGCTTATGGATAATGACTGCATTTAGTTTATTCCTCTGGTCTTTAATCATTTTCTGAGATGTCGTTAGCCATCACTTATGCCCCTCTAATAAATAATTAACTACCGCAATTATGGCATCAGAACATGTTGGTAGCGTCGGCTACCAGTATATTGTAGTATAGTATTAGAATACTATTATTTGCTCTATTCTTTTTTTTTTGTTGTAAAGTCCGATTCACCATAAATTAATCGCTGAATTTGAAAAAAAAACTCCAAGAACCAAACAAAAAATCTTCATGGCCATTTCAAAATGTTTTCTTGGGTGATTTTACTGACATGGCAGTAGAGCCCACCTGCCAGTTGATCACTCTATTTCTACATAAAAAACACATAAATTTTTCATATGAAATCATATGCATACAAACTTTATATCATGATTGTAGAGGCCAACGCTTGATAATTTTTTATTTAAGATATTTTTAGAGTGTCACATATTTACTTTAAGTTACCAAAATTCAAAATTCAAAATTTTGAATTTTTGAACCATGTGTTGACATAGTTTGCATAAAAAATTGTAGTTCTAGTAAGACCCACAACTTTGTAGTTGGAAACTTTTTATCTAGGTTTGTGTAGAAGCCCAAATATTCATTTTAAGTTCTGTAATTTTATTCTTTTTTAAAAAAAATCAAACAATCTTAGATCTTGATGTGGTCTACACCCAAAATTATAGCTCTCAATATGTTGTGCAACTTAATAGTTGATAACATTTTTATTTGAAGTAGTATAGAGGCTCAAATGTTAGTTTTAAATTCTCAAATTTTGAAATTCAATTTCCTTAAACTTTTTTAAATGCCCTCTGATGTTGACATGGTACATGCTATAATTTTAGCTCTCAATATGTTCTACAACTCTGTAGTTGCGCAATATTTTATCTAGAGTGGTTTTTTGATGCTCAAATATTTGTATTAATTTCTTAGAATTTAAAATTCATTTTTGAATTTTTTTGTAAATAACTTCTAGTGTTAGCATAATCTATACAAAAGTTATCGATTTTGACGTGATTTATAACTTCACAAATTTGTAGTGCTCAAAAACCTTTTAGTTAAAATTATTTCCATTTTAGATCATTTACAAGTCCAAATATTCAATTAAAAGGACATGGCAAAAAGCTAAAGATATATGTGACCCACATGCCACTCATGTGGCAGCCAAACATAACCATCAAAATCACTATGAACTATTCTAGGAGGGGCTAATTTATCCGGTTTGAAAGGTTATAGGGGGGGGGGGGGGGGATATTGTCCGATCTTGGAGTTCAATAATGTTTTTTTTTTGAAAGATCAATAATGCTTTGTCAATTGGATGGCAATTTCAAGGGGGGCAAATCAAACTTCACTCATCTTTTTTTATAATAAAAGCCAACATGCAGCCGAGCTAAAAATAACGTACGCGAATATATTGGCGGCCATAGAGTATTCAGTATAGCACTCTCTACGCCGCCTGCTAATATATATTGCTTGCCAGCTCACAGTGTATCTGATCAAAATTGGTTGATTGGCTATCTGTTAGGTCATCCTTAATAGGAGTTTCATCTCTCAGTTTCCAATGCTCTTATATTTTGGTAACTCTGCACAAAAGGTTTATGGGGGATGAAACTCTCTCTACTCTCATAAGACTCTTATCATCTTCTCTTCATAAATAGAGTGACATGTCAACCTATTTAATGTTCATAAAACTTTATTAAACTCTCATTGAGACTGGCCTTATCTATGTGTGCGCTGATCTGGACCGTTCTTTTGACGTGCGTACCATTTATTTATTTAATAATTAAATCTTCGTGACATTCCACCAACCCAAGCAGTGAAAACTGAAAATTTTCAAAAAAAAAAAGAAAGAAAAGGAAAGAAAAACAGTGAACTTGTATGATAAATAATGAAATTTACTTCACAATTCACAATTGTTGTCTAGTTGAAAGGATCCAGATGCCCAAGAGGGAGGTGAATTGGGCTTGTTTTAAATTTCTAAAGCAAATATAAAAACTTATCAAATGCCAATCACCCCCTAGTGCCTACCGTCCGTGTGTCCTAGCTAGAAAGCGGTAGCAGTTCATAGGAAATAAAAACAACCTAAGCAATTCTAGTAGGAAAGTAAAAACACAACGGAAAATAATGCGAAAATGTAAAGAGCTAGAGAAAAGAAAATCTCATGAACGCAGCGATTTTTTCCGGAGGTATCGAGGTGTCGACACATCACCCTAGTCCTCGTTGGAGCACCTCGCAAGGTATCGCTCCCCCTCTACCCGCGCAAGGGTAGAGTGCTCTCTACGAGCTGATTCTTCGCCACTCCGGCTCGGTGAATCGCCCACAACCGATCACAAGAGCTTGGAGAAGAGCCGCCAACAATCTCCCGGCGGTCACTTCCTCCGAACACCACCAAACCATCTAGGTGTTGTCGAACACCAAGAGTAACAAGCACAAGACCTTCACTTGACCCACTCAAGGCTAGGAAGGTGGATGGATGCACACAAGTCACTCCTAATCACTCTAGGAGGGAAGAACAAGATGAACTCTCTCTAATCTCTCCCTCACTAGCCTCTTGGCTCTCCAAAAGATTTCTCAAGGTGTCACCAGCTGAAACAATGGCCAAGAGTGCCTCTAAGGACCAAGGGGGCAACTATAAATAGTCCCCACCTCCAAAACTAGCTGTTTTTCACTTTTTCTTCTCTTAGCGTAGCCACCGGACTAGTCCGGAGCTCACACCACCAGACCATGCACACTGGTCCAGAGCTCACTCTCGTTTCAAACTCAGGCACCGTCGGACGACTCTGCTTGGTCCGACGCTCTGGTCCGGAGCCTCGGTGCTCTCTGAGTGAAATCGATTCTCTCTTTTACACACCACCGGACCACTCTCCTTGGTCCGGTGCCCTGGTCCGACGCTCTGGTCCAGAGCCAGGGAGCTCTCGGCATAAACTCAAACCCCTATCATGAGGCGTCGGACTAGCCGTCGGACGAACCGTCGGACTAGTCCGGAGCCTTCTGACTCTCTGAACCAAGCCACCGGACCACTCTCCTATGGTCCGGTGCTTACCAGACGGGTGGTCTGAAGCTCCTCGAGCTGGAAAACTACCTAAGTCAGGGACCACCGGACCACTCTCCTTGGTCCGACGCCCACTTAGCAGAGTGGTCCGGAGCCTCTTTCTCCCTCTTTTTCAACAGTTTTCGCTGAGGTTCCTTAAGGGATTTTGCTCCTACCACTTCTAGGAATTATCAAGGGCTGAAAGCAAGGTCTCTAGGACTAGTTGTGACAAGTGTGCATATACCCACTTTCCTAAACTCTCCTAGGTCAAGCTACTAACCTCATACCCCCCTTTATAGTACGGTCAAAGGAAAAACAAAAAGCCCTAGCTATACTTAGTGCCCTTCTCAACCTTATGGCACTAAGAACTAGCCTAGTCTTCATCGGTGTATCTCCATCCTTTGCAACCGAAACGATTTCCATCTTGGGGGCATGAATATCCATTAAGCCCATTCAAAATGCATCACTCATGACCTAACATAAATGACTTTGTCTCTGCAAAACACACGTTAGTCATAGTGATCTAGTATTGTCGTTAATTGCCTAAACACAAGGGTCCATGATTCTACAATCTCCCCTTTTTAGGTGATTGACGACAATACAAGCTCGAGTAGAGAATAATGAGTGAATTTTGATAAGAGAAGACATGACTTGACATGAGATAGGCATGGGTTAGTAATAAGAAAGACAAATACATGCCTAACCATTCAAGCCATGATAAGCACAATAGATATGAAATGAGCATAGTATTTGATTTCAAAAAGGATATGCTATAGCCAAAAGATCAGAGATTAGCGCGGAAGCAATATAGCATAACCAAGTGACATGATATATATATCGATGAAAGTCCACACATGTCACACAACCATCAAGTCTCAACCATCACACATATCATACAATGCATTAAGACGGTAAACGTGATGCATGATGCAATAGAGTTTATACACAACAAAAGAACGAGTCCTACTAGCTCTCCCTAAAGCTAGCCCATCTACTCGACTCTCCCTCTCCCCCTTTGGCGTCGAAACACCTAAACTAAGCATCTGGAGGTGGAGTGGAAGCAGCCGTGGACCGGTCGAGCACCCTGAAAGCTGCCAGATATGTCTCATCATCGGAGTCCTCCCCCTGAGTGTCTGTAGCTGGTAGTGAAGCGGTCTGGGGGTCGGAAGCTGACATGATACCGTATATATAACATCTAGAGATAAGAAACCGTATAGAAGCAAGCATCTAGATAAGTGATAGAATGAAATCTGACATGATACCTGAGGTAAGAAAGCGTATCTATTCAGAGCAATGTCAAGTACCAAAGCACTCTCCGAACGAGATATACCAGCTGCGAATTACAATTGGCAATAAGATTTAGTGAACTGGATTGAATTGCTTAAAAGTTCTCAAGGAATAGTACTAGGGCATAACTCAATCGACGACTCGACAAAACGCGATATCGTAAATCGAAACCATACCCTAGCGAGACAATGCGGAGTCGACGGTGACGGAATGAAATTGGTCGCGGACGAAGACGTCGAAGACGATGAACGGTCGAGGGCGAACTCGTCGAAACCCGATTTCGTTCGAGAACGAACACGGCGAAGCTCTCCTAGGGTTAGGGCAAACCCTAAGTCTTGATTATGCAGGGCAATGGAGGGAGGGTGTAAACCCTAGGACTTACACTGGCTGACTGGGAGTAGAGTGGGAGTTAGGGCTCGAAGCTTGGCCACCGGAGAGGTGGGGGACGGCGGCGCGGTGGCGATGGAGAGCGGGAGGAGCATCTGCGCGGCGAGGAAGGGAGGTGAAGAGGGAGTCGGTTGTGCTGGCGGTGGTCGGCGGCGGAGCAGATGGTGGAGCTCACTGGCGGCGAAGGACGCAGGGGAGCTTGGCGGCGGAGCTAGCGCAGAGCGGCGAGTCGGCGGCGTACGGACGACAAGTGAAAAACACAGTCAAAACAGAGCCGCTCGCGGGGGTGTATCCGCAAAATTTCAAAGCGTCGGACCACTCCGCTTGGTCCGGTGGCTGGTCCGACGGGTGGTCCGACGGTACCAGAGAAGAGAATACAGTGAGCAACCGACCACCGGACTACTGCGCCGGACGACTCACCGGACTAGTCCGATGGAGCACCGGACTAGTCCGACGGTGAACAGATCGATAACACAGAGGCACCGGACAACTTGTTATTGGTCTGGTGCAGCGTCGGACACTGGTCCGACGGTTTCTTTGGCTGGAAAAGATTTATGCAGTGAGGGACAGGGCGTCGGACCACTGCGTCGGACCAATGCAGAGTGGTCCGGAGGGTGGTCCGGTGCTTAATATTGCTCTGAATTTTCCTATTTTTCTCTCCAATCTTTTCTCTTAGCCAAATACCAACACAAAAGAGCAAAGAGGAACACTTGTTAGACTTAACATAAGAACCATCTCTCAAACCCTCAATTTTAGAAGTAGTTTGCCACAGGCTAGAATTAATTTTCATAAGAAAATAGTTCAATGAAGCTCCAAGGGTCACCTTAGGGGCACAAGAGGGGTATTAGCTGAAGCTAGAGCGTTGAATTGCTCCCCTAAGTGTTGAACCTAATGATGACCAATAAACTTAACCGAAAAGAAACGAAGAAGCAACACTTATGCAAATGCAATGCAAAACGGAATTTGAATCTAGGTTGCTTGCAAGTTTAAACCGCGGTTAAGCTTTGTCACACGCTTTGAGGGCGGTTATCTTAACCACGTTAGCCAAGCCTATGTGCATTACCAAATTAAACATGTTATATTACATATGAATGCATGATTCACACAAGCTTATCTTTTAGTGAAGTTAGAGTTATCAAGCACATTCAACTCGCTTCTCAACCTACAAAAGGTTGTTTCATCGAGTGGTTTAGTGAAGATATCCGCCAATTGATCTTCTCTCTTAACTCCAACTAGTGTGATGTCTTTCCTAGCCACATGATCTCTAAGAAAGTGATGGCGAATATCAATGTGCTTGGTGCGAGAGTGTTGAACCGGGTTGTTAGCAAGCTTTACGGCGCTTTCATTATCACACAAAAGAGGAACTTCTTTTAAAAACACGCCGTAATCAAAGAGTGTTTGGGTCATGTATAAGATTTGTGCACAACTTGCTCCCATGGCAATGTATTCCGCCTTGGCGGTTGACAATGCCACACTGTTTTGCTTCTTTGAGGACCAAGAAACAAGTGGTTTTCCTAGCATGTGGCACCTGCCGGAGGTACTCTTCCTATCAACCTTGCACCCGGCATAATCCGAATCGGAATAGCCAACTAGTTGGAAGGGAGCTCCTTTGGGATACCAAAGACCCATGCTAGGGGTGTGCCTTAAGTACCTAAGGATTCTTTTAACCGCACAAAGATGCGACTCCTTAGGGTTTGCTTGAAACCTAGCACACATACACACACTAAACATGATGTCCGGCCTAGATGCGGTGAGATAAAGTAAACTACCGATCATAGAACGATAAAGAGTTTGGTCAATCGGTTTACCTCCCTCATCGAGATCGAGATGCCCATTAGTAGGCATTGGAGTCTTGATCGGCTTGCAATCCTCCATCTTGAACTTCTTAAGTAGATCATAAGTGTACTTTTCTTGAGAGATGAAGGTCCCTTCTCTCATTTGCTTCACTTGAAAGCCGAGGAAGAAGGTTAGCTCGCCAATCATTGACATCTCAAACTCCTTGGACATCAAGTCACCAAACTCCTTGTAATGGTCTTGGTTTGTTGACCCAAATATAATGTCATCGACATATACTTGGCAAACAAAGATCTCTTCATTAAGCTTCTTGGTGAATAGTGTAGTGTCGACGATCCCGATCTTGAAGCCCTTCTTGATTAGGAAGTCCCTTAGCCTCTCATACCAAGCTCTTGGAGCTTGCTTCAATCCGTAGAGTGCCTTGGACAACCTATACACATGATTAGGCAAGTTTGGGTCTTCAAACCCGGGAGGTTGTGAGACATAAACAAGTTTATTAATGAAACCATTTAAGAAAGCGCTCTTCACATCCATTTGAAAGAGCTTCATTTTGTGATGTGAAGCATACGCCAAAAGGATACGGATGACTTCAAGTCTTGCAACCGGAGCAAAGGTCTCTCCAAAATTAAGTCCTTCTACTTGAGAGAACCCCTTTGCCACCAATCTTGCTTTGTTCCTCACAACCACGCCTTGATCATCTTGCTTGTTCCTAAACACCCACTTGGTGCCAATGATTCTTGCATTCTTTGGCTTCTCTTCAAGTGTCCACACTTGGTTCCGGGTGAAGTTGTTGAGTTCTTCATGCATGGCATTCACCCAATCCGGATCCGCAAGTGCTTATTCTACACTAGTAGGCTCAATAAAGGAAACAAACGAGTGATGTTCAACATAAGATGCAAGTCTAGAACGAGTCATTACTCCCTTTGATGGACTCCCTATGATTTGATCATGGGGGTGAGCTTGAAGGATGGATGTTGATTTTCTATTTGTCTCTTGAGGAGGAGGATGTGGTGCTTCAACATTGCTTGCTTCGGCCTCGGCTTGATCTTGAGGAATGTGAGTGTCTTCTTGAGCTTCTCTCACTTGATCTCCTTCATCAACTTGAGGCGTATGAGGTGGAAAAGAATCTTGATTTGCTTCATCTTCAATTTCTTCCACCTCTTGCGGGTTGATAGCACCAATTGGCATATTCTTCATTGCCTCCCTCAAGGGTTCATCACCTACATCAATATCCTCAAACGCTCCTTGGGAGCCATTAGTTTCATCAAACTCCAAGTCATACGTTTCTTCAACTAAGCCGGTGGCTTTGTTAAATACACGGTATGCCTTGGATTTAAGTGAATAACCAACAAGGAAACCAATGTCACACCGTCGTTGGAATTTATCCAAGTGTTGGCGCTTCTTGTAGATGTACACCTTGCAACCAAACACTCGGAAGAATGAAATATCCGGCTTCTTCCCATTGACAAGCTCATAGGGGGTCTTCTTTAATAGCCTTTGGACGAAGAGACGGTTTGCCGCATAGCAAGCGGTGTTGATTGCCTCCGCCCAAAACTTCTCGGGAGTGTTGTACTCATCAAGCATAGACCTTGCTAGAGTTATGAGTGTCCGGTTCTTTCTCTCTACTACACCATTTTGTTGTGGAGTATATGTGGCGGACACCTCATGCTTGATCCCAACCTCGTCACAATAATCTTCAATCTTTGTGTTCACAAATTCGGTGTCATTGTCACTTCTAATCTTTTTGATCTTCACATCAAATTCATTTTGAGCTCTTGTAGCAAACTTCTTGAAGATGCCTTGTGTCTCTCCCTTGTCTTGAAGAAAGAACACCCAAGTGTACCGAGAGTAGTCATCCACTACCACTAAGCAATAGAGATTTCCTCCAAGACTAGCATAGGTGGTAGGGCCAAATAGGTCCATGTGTAGCAACTCTAGGACTCTTGAGGTTGACATGAAAGTCTTGGTTGGATGAGTGTTTGCCACTTGCTTGCCGGCTTGACATGCACTACAAAGTTTGTCCTTCTCAAACACCACATCCTTGATTCCTCTAACCATATCCTTCTTGACAAGTTTCTTCAAGGTTGACATGCCCACATGAGCTAATCTTCTATGCCATAGCCAACCCAAAGAATTCTTGGAGAATAGACACGCTTGCAAGTTTGCTTCATTGGAAGTGAAGTCCACTAAGTAGAGGTTGTTGTGTCGGAACCCTTTGAATATCATTGATGAATCTTCAATCTTGGTCACAATCACCTCATTTGGTGTGAAGAGACAATGAAACCCGAGATCACAAAGTTGACCAACCGATAGCAAGTTGAAGCTCAATGATTGTACTAGCAAGACATTTGAGATTGATTGATCTTGGGAGATAGCCACTTTGCCTAAGCCTTGAACTTTGCCCTTTGAATTATCCCCAAAAGTGATCTTGTCTTGATTTGCACAATCCTCATCAAGTGTGGTGAACATCCGGGGGTCGCCGATTATGTGTTGAGTGCAACCACTATCAATTACCCAATGGCTCCCACCGGTCTTGTAGTTCACCTACACATAAGCAACTTGGAGTTAAGCTTGTTGTTTGGGGACCCTCTTAGTGCGGGGCCACATTGCCTTGTCAACCAACTCCTTAGCAACCCAAAGAACCCTAAGCTTGTTCTTCATTGGTGGTCCAAGAAACACCACAAGTGGTCTACCCTTGGAATCTTTGTTGATGACATAGTGAGCATCATGAGCAAATGGCCTAGTGTGTTTGGGCAAGGTCTTGGGAAGTGGAGTCTTGCATTGAAATGATAGATGACCAATTTGTCCACATCCAAAACACCTCTTAGGCTTCGGCTTTGGCTTCTCTTGATTGTAGCCATTGTACTTGTTCTTGTAGTAGTTCTTGGCTTCAATCTTGACTTTGGCCTTCATCACTTGATTCTCCTTGTACCCAATACCAGTCTTGTCACTCTTCATGACGGTGCTCATTAGAAGCTCACTTTGGAGATTATGGCCCTTGGTGAACTTTTCAAGGCCACTTGTAAGCTTGGTCTTGTCATTCTTGAGTTGGCAATTTCTTCTCGAAGAGAGTTGATCAAGGTGATAGAATCTTTGTCTTCTTCTTGAGCCGGCTTGATGGTGAAGGGCTTGTTTGCCTTGAGGTTGATTAGCTCTTCCTTGAGCTTTGAGTTCTCTTCACTCATCTTCACATAATCATCATACTTGTCGGCTTCTACAACTCTCTTGCCCTTGCACTTTGTACTTTGCTCAAGAGCCACATCATCAAGTTCGATATCACAAGAGGTAGCACTTGCACACTTAGCACACGGGTTAGTAGCAATATGTGTAAGATCTTGAGTAAGTAATTCATTTGCTACCACTAGTGTGCCATGATCATTTTTCACTTGGTTGTAGTCATCTTTTAGCAAGTTAAACCTTGTGAGAAGCTCTTGGGATGACCTCTCAAGCTTATCATGTTTCTCATTTGCTTGCTTAAGAGAGGCTTTGAGCTCCCTAGTGCTAGATGTGAGAGAGTTAATCTCAAGCTTCAAATCATCATTAGCACTAGACAAGTTATCAAGCTTATCATGCAAGTTTTCTTTGATTTCAAGAAGTTTGTCATTTTTACTCTTGTACTTCCTTATGATGCTAGCATACTTGTTGCAAATTTTAATTAGCTCATCATAGGAAGGTGCTTCTTCATCATCACTATCATCACTAGAGAGGTCATCACCATCATCCTCTTTTTGTACCTTCTTGTCACCTTTAGCCATAAGGCATAGGTGTGTAGAGGATGAGCCCGGCGATGAAGGAGGAGGTGGCGGTGGAATCGAAGAACCAATCACTAAAACGGCCACCTTCTCTTCTTCACTCTCATCATCGGAGGAGTTGCTTGAATCATCAATGTCGGTGAGCCAATCACCCACAATGTAAGCCTTGCCATCCTTCTTCTTCTTGTGGAAGTTAAAGTTCTTCTTCTTCTTGTATGGCTTGTCTTGCTTCTTGTCATCATCACTTGAGTCATCATTGTCGCCCTTGTTCTTCTTGAAGTTCTTGAACTTGTTGTTCTTGAACTTGTCTTTCTTCTCTTCGGGACACGCATGGGCTAGATGACCAAGAGTGCCGCAATTGTAGCACTTCATTTGGGAGATTGGCTTCCTTGAAGAGCTTGCGAAGAATTTCTTCTTCTTTGAGTCAAACTTGACTCCATTATTGTTTAGCCTCTTCAACATCTTGGCGGTCTTCTTCACCATGAGAGCGATGTTGTCTTCATCATCATCATCACTTGTACTCTCAACAACATATTGAATCTTGCACTTCTCCTTGGAAGATGCCTTGAGAGCCAAGTCCTTCTTTTCCTCCTTCTCTTTCTTCTTGGAGGATGATGAAGTTCCATCATTGATCTTCATGTACATCTCATGAGCATTGATCTTGCCCAACACTTGCGTTGGTGTAGTTGCGGAGAGATCGCCTTGATGAAGAACCGTGATGATGTGGCTATACTTGTCTATTGGAAGGACACAAAGTATCTTGCGCACCACATCGACCGGTATCATTTGAGAGATCCCAAGGCCATTCAACTCCTCTACAAGCACATTCAAGCGAGAATACATTTCATTAGCATTTTCATGAGATAGCATGGTGAAAGCATTTAACTTAGCAATGATAAGGTGATAGCGCTCTTCTCTTTCACATTTAGTGCCCTCGTGAAGAGCACAAATGTTTGTCCAAATCTCATGCGCGGTTTTGCAATTCCGCATACGGTTGAACACATCCTTGCAAATGCCACGGAAAAAAAATATCTTTGCCTTGGCATTGTTCTTCTCAAAGTATGGGTCCTCGGCGAACACCGATCCACCTTGGGTGGCGGCTTTGTGAACGCCGACATCCACGGCCTCAAGGTAGGCCTCCATCCGCACTTTCCAATAAGGAAAGTCATCCCCATCGAACATGGGTGGCGGTCCATCCCCATGGGACATCTTGCTCTAGGTGGTGAAGCCTAATTTAGAGCAACAAGGTCTAATACCAATTGAAAGGATCAAGATGCCCAAGAGGGGGGGGTGAATTGGGCTTGTTTTAAATTTCTAAAGCAAATATAAAAACCTATCAAATGCCAATCACCCCCTAGTGCCTACCGTCCGTGTGTCCTAGCTAGAAAGCGGTAGCAGTTCATAGGAAATAAAAACAACCTAAGCAATTCTAGTAGGAAAGTAAAAACACAACGGAAAGTAATGCGAAAATGTAAAGAGCTAGGGAAAAGAAAATCTCATGAACGCAGCGATTTTTTCCCGAGGTATCGAGGTGTCGACACACCCCCCTAGTCCTCGTTGGAGCACCTCGCAAGGTATCGCTCCCCCTCTACCCGCGCAAGGGTAGAGTGCTCTCTACGGGCTGATTCTTCGCCACTCCGGCTCGGTGAATCGCCCACAACCGATCACAAGAGCTTGGAGAAGAGCCGCCAACAATCTCCCGGCGGTCACTTCCTCCGAACACCACCAAACCGTCTAGGTGCTGTCGAACACCAAGAGTAACAAGCACAAGACCTTCAGTTGACCCACTCAAGGCTAGGAAGGTGGATGGATGCACACAAGTCACTCCTAATCACTCTAGGAGGGAAGAACAAGATGAACTCTCTCTAATCTCTCCCTCACTAGCTGCTTGGCTCTCCAAAAGATTTCTCAAGGTGTCACCAGCTGAAACAATGGCCAAGAGTGCCTCTAAGGACCAAGGGGGCAACTATAAATAGTCCCCACCTCCAAAACTAGCCGTTTTTCACTTTTTCTTCTCTCAGCGTAGCCACCGGACTAGTCCGGAGCTCACACCACCGGACCATGCACACTGGTCTGGAGCTCACTCTCGTTTCAAACTCAGGCACCGTCGGACTACTCTGCTTGGTCCGACGCACTGGTCCGACGCTCTGGTCCGGAGCCTCGGTGCTCTCTGAGTGAAATCAATTCTCTCTTTTACACATCACCGGACCACTCTCCTTAGTCCGGTGCCCTGGTCCGACGCTCTGGTCCGGAGCCAGGGAGCTCTCGGCATAAACTCAAACCCCTATCATGAGGCGTCGGACTAGCCGTCGGACGAACCGTCGGACTAGTCCGGAGCCTTCTGACTCTCTGAACCAAGCCACCGGACCACTCTCCTATGGTCTGGTGCTTACCAGACGGGTGGTCCGGAGCTCCTCGAGCTGGAAAACTGCCTAAGTCAGGGACCACCGGACCACTCTCCTTGGTCCGACGCCCACTTAGCAGAGTGGTCCAGAGCCTCTTTCTCCCTCTTTTTCAACCGTTTTCGCTGAGGTTCCTTAAGGGATTTTACTCCTACCACTTCTAGGATTTATCAAGGGCTGAAAGCAAGGTCTCTAGGACTAGTTGTGACAAGTGTGCATATACCCACTTTCCTAAACTCTCCTAGGTCAAGCTACTAACCTCATACCCCCCTTTATAGTACGGTCAAAGGAAAAACAAAAAGCCCTAGCTATACTTAGTGCCCTTCTCAACCTTATGGCACTAAGAACTAGCCTAGTCTTCATCGGTGTATCTCCATCCTTTGCAACCGAAACGATTTCCATCTTGGGGGCATGAATATCCATTAAGCCCATTCAAAATGCATCACTCATAACCTAACATAAATGACTTTGTCTCTGCAAAACACACGTTAGTCATAGTGATCTAGTATTGTCGTTAATCGCCTAAACACAAGGGTCCATGATTCTACACTAGTATTTTACTTAATCCATAAATCAGGTCTCCTTGATATTGTTTCAAACCTCATTGGCACCATGGATGCTTGAGGTTGTCAGGTAGTTGTGGCGGTGCTACGCATAGGAAAACGAAGAGACAAGGGGAGAGGAAAGGGGTTCGGGATAGTGCTAAATAAGGAAGAGGAAGTTGTAGTAAAAAAAAAGAGGAAGAGGACGTTCATCCGAACAGATAGATCCTAAGCAAACATTAGAAAAAAAACTTAAATAAATATTAAATGTAAGGTGTGTTTGGTTTGAGAAAAGAATTAATCCATGATTTATGCACCCTCAATTTTTTTTGTTTGGTTGGTGAAACGGAATATGTTAATGCACTATCACATCATTCTTTACAAGCTAACAATCGGAACTAGAACGAGGAATAAAGGGGACGTTTGGATCCCCTTGGTAAATTGGCAAAAGAGTAAAAGAATTGTTATTTTTTGGCAAATGGATCCAAACATGTAAGGTTAAAAATGGCAAAAGAGTAAAAATTTATCATTTGACATTTGCCACTTTGGGGTGGCAAATAAAGGCAAATAGAAAATTCTTCCACTCATACCCCTCCCTCCTATGCATGACATGTGAATGAGAGTGTAATTATTAAGGGTATAATTGTCTTTATATGTGTCATTTGTCATTTGTCATTTGCCAAGGGATCCAAACACTAGGAATTGATAAAAAATTTACCAACTTTATTTGTCATTTGTCATTTGCCATTTGCTAAGGGATCCAAACATGCCCAAAGTCATTTCACCGTATTTGAGGAATGAACTCATGATGGACCACCTCATTTAGAATGGAACGATTATCAAACTAAACACGCCAGTCTTCCTTGAGAAGGGGTCGAGGAACGGATCGTGGGATAATGGTTGCACATACTCTCTCTCATTCCCAAATCAATTGTCGTTTTAATTTTCATATCGTAAATTTAACCCGATTTATATAAGCGTGCAATATTTGTATTTCTAAAACAAAATTAAAAAACTAGATTCAAAAATCTTTCTAATGATGCTAATTATATACCATAAATATTAATATTTTTAATATATATTTTGTTATTTAAAAAAAACGAAAGCGATAGAGATTTTGGGAGGGAGTACTAGCGTAGACAAAGTGCAGACTGGCGCAAGATTATTACAAGGCGCACATGAGAGCAAAATTCGTCTAATGATTTGCACTAGCCGCCGGAAGCATTTTTACTTGTTTAGAGCGCGTTGACTACTAGTACATATATGTATATGGCTACCATCAACAGGGCTTACATTTCAGATCTTGGGACCGATCAGCGACACACGAGGAATCATGGCTTGTATATATGTATATATAATATATAATGATTGTCTGATGATCGATCAAAGTTAATCGTTAAAGTCTCGAAGATAAGAATATATAATCGCACATACATGCCCTGAATCCTTATAGGCTGATAGCAACACTAGGAATCACATTTCGGACACATAAATAAATTTGCTGGATTAGGTGCGCAGACACAGTCACGCGGATGATACTACTATCTTAAGCATCATTCCTGTCACTTCACGCCGACCGGCCGATCTTTAGCTTTGCTTCCTTCTTCATTCACCCATACTACAGTATTGTGCCATATATATCTGCCGTCCCGATCGATCGCCAGCGTCGCGGCAACAAAAGGAAAATCCAAACGGCAAGGAGACAAAAGCTCAGATAGATAGCTAGTCACAGCGCCCAGCCAGAACGAAGAAAGAAAGAGTGACAAGAGAGGAGAGGAGCGGCTAGCTAGATAGTACAGTAGCTTGGTTATATTATTATGATATTAAATTCGTCCGATGTTACTCTCCCAACCGCAAAGATTACAATAATCGGCGAGATCTCTCCGGTGGTTGACGCCGATGGAAGATCACGACACTTGTGATGGATGCAATCTCGCCTCTTTTCATGTTTGTCAAGTCAAGAGAGAGTTGTTAGCTTCACTCTGAAGCTGGCTATAGGAAAGTCATCGTTAACTTTCTCGCCCTCTTTTCAGACGTATCCTGCTTCTTTGAGCCCTTGTCCATTTTTTTTATTATTATTAACAAGCTAAGCATGGACCAGTTTATAACTGAACTAGCTTAACGCTAAGCTTAGCCAACAGGTAATTAAAGATATACGTACATTGTTTATCACGAGATGGTATGTCAAGGTAAGTAAGATCATTGCTGACCTCAGTGGAGTCCGAAATCGTACGCGTAGCTTCAAGCTGAGGTACCTTCGACGAGAGGTCTTTAGCGTAAATAAAAGAGAATAAAACACTACCAAGATATTCGTGCTTGGATTATTGCTCCCATGATTACTACACATGGCCGAAATCTGTTGATTGTTACTGTAAAAAAAAAAAAGTGGACAAATCTGGTATTGGCTGACAACATAAAAGTCCCTATACCACCAGTACAACACAAATCCAGCGCAGCACCAGGCACCCAAAATTTCAAAACAAGGCTACAACAGTTCATCGATAAGAATAAGATCAAGCCTGACGTACCTACGCTACTCACAAGAACACAACACTTCATCCACATTTTTTTAAACAATGCTAAATCGCTAACCGGTTAAACCACTCACCCTGTCACGGGGGAGACAATGCTTTGATTCGCCATGAACCAGCCTCGCTATGACCGGACTCATCAGCCCTCAGCATTCTTGTGTAATGCTCAAGGGTGTGCGTGTTCTCGTCGACCTTGTCGCTGCACACAGTGTCCTCGGCCAACTTCACCGCAGCCCTTTGAGACACTTCGAAGTTACCTGCGGCCTCCTGCACCTGACGGGCTCTTTCTTCTTTTCCCAGCTGTATTACAACCACAAGCAGGCTCTTCAGCTCATTTTGGGCACTACATGTCAGTGCCATCCCCTTGAGATGCTCCACAAGGGCCATTTCCTCCCCTGGACTGCATGCATAAAGAAAGACAAGGTGAGTCCACAGGACAAATAAACCCAGATCAACACCAAAAGCGCAGGTTGCCGACCTTCCAGCTCTTATCTTGCCACCTTTTTTTGGCCGCCTTGCCCCTCGTGATTTGCTGACAGTGCTGGATATGACCGAAGCACTTGACTCCCTGGTTGACCTGTCCACACAGAATTCAGAGTTTCACACTGATACGTAACATGACACAGATAGGATTCAATTTTAGAGTTCTCTCTGAAACAAGATATTACGAAACTAAGTAGATAAACAGAGAGAACACGAGTTGTGCAACTCAAAATGGTGCAGGTGCAGCCTCTTACCTTGTGGTATATGCACTCATTTCACTGAAGCTAGTGCTCACTTCTGAAACGTTGTCATCTTCAACATCCATAAACCGATCCTCTGACTGGAGTTTGGCAGCAAGCGACAATCTCCTCTGTCGGACAGCCAAATAGCGTGCTACATATTTACCAATCTTCAACAGTCCTTCCTGGTACTCAGATATCAGTAATGTAGCACATTCTGAAGCTGCATCTCTGACAGTTTCAACCAGATCATGCCTGCTAAGCATATAGGAAACTCTAAGAGCCTCTTCCCATTCCCTTGCCATGTTATAATAATTTACACCTCTTTCACCATCTGAACAATACTCCAGTGCTACTCTAGCAGCATCTCCTGGCTTGCCAAGCGCTTGGAACTCATCACATAACTCGTGTGCAAGTTGAACAATTTCTTCCTTTTTAAACTTCAAAAGACCTGCAACGGTAAAAACACCTCTCCAGTCCCCACAAGCACGGTAAGCTCTCAGTGATTTCTGATATGATGAACAGCACTGATAAGTCAATGCGGCATCTTCAAAGCATTTCTCTCCAGAAAGATGGTCACCCCATGCCTCAAGAATTTCATTCCTTTTATCTGGTTCATTAAATAACTGGAGGCCCAGTGGGAACAGCTGAGGATTACCATTAAGGAGTTTCATGCAATCCTCATGGTACGCATTGCCAGCAGAAACAATGTTTCTGAGAGCACTCTCATATCTTCCAAGCCTTAAATCAATCGTGTACCTCATGATAGCAGGAGGAAGGCTTTCAAGACTCTTAAGGAAAGGAAGGAACTCTTTTGGATCCTTTTGGGAATTCAAAGCAACGATAGCAGCAAGATTCAGATCATACAACCCCAAAGCAGCACCAAAACAGCCTCAGTGTCCGTTAACCATAGCAAGTGCTTCAGTGACTCTTCAGCAGAAGGGTAGAGCTTTCGCTTGGCATCATCAAGTCCAAGAAGTTCCGATTCTCGAATGAGTTTTATTCTATTCAGTGCCTGCTCCAACAATGGAGGTTCACTACGGGCCAAAGTGGTCAATATACAAAGTTCTCTTGATGAGCTCTCTTCAATTTGTTCCTCAAGGGATTTTCGAACTGCCATAAGTACAGAAGTAACTTTGTTACCCAAAAATAAACCAGGTGAACTTTCATTATCTGCCATTGGGACTGCACACTGGTCAGGAAATGATATATAGGCTTCATACAATTTGCTGCTGACATTGCTGTTCTTCACTGAGCAAACAAACTCAGTGATGTGGGTAAGGTTATTAACTTGTTTAACAAAGTCTGCAGCTGAATTCACAAAAGCATTCCAACCACAATAGTCAACAATGATATTGAAATCTATCCGATGCCGCCTCACCATGTCTATTGCATCTTTGAAACGCCTCTGAACCAGTGCTTGAACAATTGAAACAAGGACTAGCTTCCTGGGGTAGGTACACTCTAAGTTACCACGTGTTGTTTGCATTATGACAGCTGCTTCATCACCATGGAGAACACCAACCAATTTTGCTCCCTTTTCCCACACAGTGATGTGCTCTTTGCTTTGCTTTCCGCGGGCAGGACTACTGACAAGACCGTCAATTGTCACCTCGTTGTCTTTAAGTAAGATATCATTGACATCCACAATGAATAGAAGATCTTGCTTAGTAGTCACAAGCAAGTGGCTCATAACTGCTTCAGTGGCTCCATAATAAGCACTGGAGTAGAATGTGAAGCTGCTGCAGTTATTGCTCAATAACCTTTTGCCCATATAAAGCTTGCCACTTTCATCGAGTCCAAAGAGAAAGGGTTCTGCCATACCATTTTCATAGCACAGAACTGCAGTCATCCAAGGACATGATGCTGGAAAACAAAGGTCAGAACCAATGCCACTGAATTGTGCTGGTGGACACATTTTCAACAGATTTAAACTTGAGCAGTACTCAATAATCCTTCCTCCACTAATTTGAATGAAGGTTGAACCTCTTTTTGCTGGGTTTGGAGAGACTCCAATGACTGAACTCTCCAACTGCACTTTCTTTGATACTCTAGCATGCCAGCCAGATGAACTCACTGAACCTGGCACAGAATCCTCTGAACATCTAAGTTCAATCTCATTGATGAAAAACAGAGAATCATGTTTATCTTCAAGGTTTCTGGTTTCACTGGACCTGATTGTTGTTAAAGAGTAGTCCTCACTATAGCAACAGATACCAATCAAGGTACGTGTATCTATCCAAGTGAGGTGCATACAGTTATTCAAAGTGAAGTCAGAACAGCATGGGTCAACACTTATCCCATTGCCTTCAAATTCTTCCCAGGTATCTGGTGCTGGAAGTTCCACAACAGACAAGCTGCCATTTGACAGATAAGCAGCCAAGTGGCTCTTCGAGTTCTTGGTCACAAAAGAAACCTCATTCACTGCACAAGGAAATGCAAGGTGGAACAGAGACATGGGAGGTGGCATGAGGCCCAAAATAAGAGGAGTAACAAGAACATGGGAACCATCAATCACAAGTGCAACTGAACTCTCACTGACCGCCGAAGTCCAAGCAAACTTGTGAATAGTGACCTGGCCACTCAGTGTCCAGTAAATCAGATGCATTGGTTTCGTTGGATCCCAAAAGAACCTCACCCCTCTTCCTTTGTGTACCGCAGTTCATGTTTCAAGTACCAGTGATTGTTCCTGCAGGTCCATATTTTGATAACATCATGCTGACCAGAAGAAACCAGAGCAGCAAGTATCTCAGAATTGCAGTTCCACTTTAAAGCTTGAATGACAACCTCTGATGGCTCATCAATAGAAAAGTGGCTCCTCTCTAAGCCATTCTTCTCATAGAAAACAATGAGAGGGCACTTTCCCTCTGTCCTCCTATCAAGGGCTGTAGCAACCTTGGCTCCACTAGGCATCCAATCTAGCGATGCTCCCATAAAAGTTTTGGCATCTGAAGAAGAATGCACCTTTCCCGATTCACGTTCCCAGACATTAAGTTTTGTGGGGCTAGAAGAGCTATCGGGGGCTACAAGTGTAGCGAAATACTTCCCATCCCCTCGCCAAGAAATTGCGCTTTGGATCTGACCACCGGTACTATCTATGTTGTCAATGGTAGCATCCTGAGAAGAAGTATGTTTAGAATGGGGGAAAACACACACACACAAGAACTTGTATATTCAGTAATACTTTAATATATAAAACATACTTGAGGGTCAAGATTAGTCTCAAACAGAACTTCCCAATCCTGTGTGATGACAAGCAGTTGGCCGAGTCCAGTGGTGACAGAGAGAAGGGCCCCATCAGGGCTAGAGGCAATGGTATTGACACCACCTTCCAGTCTTCCGACAACTTCGGTTGTTTTCTCGTCCACATTATACAAGAGCAGGCAACCGGCTGACGAACCAAGGAGTAGAGACTCCCTCTCCATGAGATAATCCATGGCAACAATACAATCTCCAGGATCAAGAACAACCTCCTCCATGTCGGAGTGTTGAGTAGCAATTTTGCTCCATTGCAGTGGTTGCTGCAGAAGTGAGACGAAAGCAGGATAGTCAGCACAAACTGGAAAGCTACGAGATGAAGTTGTTGGCATAGCGAACCCCTTTTTCTAGACTCAAAAATTGAAAATCATTGGCTACACAGCAACATTTTAGTAAGTATTTGCTGGCCTTTTAGCGTAGATAAAAGCAGGGATTTTTTTTAAGCCTAGAAACAGTGAAAGAAACAAAAACTCATCTTGGTTCGCAAGGTATGGGGTGGAATTTGAGACCTGTTCCTGGGTGGAAGGACGCGGGGAGTGAGACGGTGTAGATGAAGTTGGAGGAGGAGGCGAAGAAGGCGCGGCGGCGCTCCGCGTCGATCGCGGAGGCGACGAGGGTCTCGCCGTCTATCTGGAGCTCGAGCTGCTGCGGGAGCCTCGTCACAGGGCGCAGGTTCTTCATCTCGCCGACTTGACGCCGCGCTGCCGACGTCGAGGGTTTCAGTAGGAGATAGTTATCTCGCTCCCGCTCGCTCGCTTTTTGGGACCCGCTGGAAACGGCAGCCGGCGGCGGCCGTGGGCGGGAGCGGGAGGGGACGGCGGCTGTGTTTTGTCCGGTCGAAGAAATTGGCTAGGTTAACACGATAAGGAAAGGAAACCGCCGGAAGAGAGAAAGTAGACAGCCCACAAGGCCCAGAACAATGATTCTGGAGACCTTTTGGAATTCCTTCGCTCTTTTTTCATCCAAAAAAAAACTACTAATTTCCGAAAACGCAGCCATAACAATTATAGTATTAAAAAAAATTTAAAATAAAGTATTAAAAATTATAGTATCAAGCTAGTATCATTAGATTTATCTAAGATCATAGTAAAGTTAAAAAAGTTTGACTGTCACGGATTCTAAAAAGGGCAGGCTTAGCGCCCGGACGTCCGGCGCTAAAATGCGTCCGGACGCATCTCAGAAAACACATCAGAATAAAAAAAAAACACCGTCAAACATGTGTGCATGCGTCCCCACCTCCATCCCACCACAGTGTTGCCATCTCAGGCACCCTCCCTTTGCAAGCCCCCCACCATGCCCCCTTCCGGAAGGAAAAAAATTGTATGCAAACGTGTTGCACGCCATCACCTGTGCAACGCCGCATCAGCGTCGTCCACGTGTTGGATAAGCACCGCATCAACAAGCCCACGACTCCACGCGCCAAAAGGCCACGCAACCACCGGCCCATGAGATTGGATCGTGCGGCAGCAAAGACCAGAAGCCCATGTCGTGCCATCTGCCATGCAGCGCCACACCTCGTTTCGCTATGCTTGCTGGGCCCACAACACCGGAACGACAGAAAGGGAAGAGCGTACAACACCTTCGATTCAGAACGATCCGGTCACGACACCGTATGGATGCCCTGTCGGTTTCAGGAGAGACGATGCAGTAGAAGTTGAGGAAGAGAGATATGCAATAACCGATCTACTTTTGAAACATTCAAATAAAATGATTGCAACATATGTTTGAATGCAGTTGAAGCACTTGAAACATGCTTCTAAAATACTTGAGAAAAAACACCTAAAACACACTTGAAAACCATTGCATTCATACGCAACACCCAAAAACACATGAAACACCTAAAAAAAGCACTCAAAACATACTCTTATAACATGTTCTTATAACATGTGTACCATCCTCGATCTACTTTTGTAACATCCATATGATTCAAACTGCAACATACCTTCAGAACATTTGAAACAATTGAAACATATAATTACAACATAGGAGGGAGGACGCCTGGCACGGGAAGCGCCATGGACGCCAGATCTGGAGTCTCCTGAAGGGGAGGACGCCGGCGCCTGGCATGGGGAGCACCATGGCCGCTAGATCTGGGGGCTCCTGAAGGGGGAGGACGCTGGTGTTGGAGGAGGGGCGCTGCCGGGGTGAGGGAGGACGCCGAGGTGGAGACACGCCGCCGCCGAGGTGGCTGTTGGCGAGCTCTGGCCGGTGGAGGGCGGGGAGAGACCAGGAGGAGGAGGAGCAATGGGCGGCGGACAGAGGCATCGCGAGCGATGTGCGGGATGAAGGCAGCGAGCGGAACATGTGGATGGGGATTTTTTTTCTTTCTTATTAGGAGCGCGTCCGAACTGCTGAGATAGGGACAAACATCCTTATCTAATCAGGCGGGTTGCGGATTGCGGGTTGGGTCCGTCCGAGCGGGCGGACAGACGCCCGCTATGAAGTATTACCGTTCTAGAAATTGATTCTTTCGGGGACGAAGTGGCAGAGAAAACATCCATTAGACCAAAAGCTTGAGTAATACTAAGTCCGTTTCAAATTATAATTTATTTTAATTGACCTCTCATCTTATTCAAAAAAATATACAATATATCGCTTTTTTACTTAGAGTTTGTTTTATTAATAAAAGTTCTTTAAGAATTACTTAAATTGACTATGTTAGTATAATTTTTTAAAATAAAATGAATCAAACAAATTATAAATTGGAACAAAGGGAGCTACCACTACACTTTTTTTACCATATACCTTTGTATGTGGACTTTAGGTCATCCTCAATGGGAGTTTCATGACACAGTTTCTAACGCAACTAAATTTTGGTAACAGTACAGATGAGTTTCATCACCATAAAACTCTCTTTAGTCTCATGAAACTGTCATCACCTCTCTCTTCATTAATATAGTGTTACATCAGTATATTTAATGTCCATGATGAAACTCCATTAAGACTGTCCTTATAGTGTAACATTTTATCTCTGAGTTCCCTGTTACCCATGTCGAATATCAATTGTATACTCAAGTCAGTGCTAAGGGTGCGTTTGTCCACTGCAGCCACATCCAACATAATCGAAGATTCGAAGTGCAACCTGCAACTGCAATGCGCAAGCCGCCTAGTTCACATGTGGGCAGTTAGCAAAACTTATTTTTGTGCCCAAGCTCGTCCCGCTACCTTAGCTGTAAATCTCATGCCACACGTCCACACCAGTGAAAAAAAAAGTCTTATTTGAAGCTCTTTAATATACACTGATTAATTATTATAGACAGAAGGATGGGCTTGGGGTTTGGGCAAATTATAAGAAGACTGAAGTTTCATCAAACATAAGTCAGATCTAGATGTCTGCGTAGGCCATATAAGAGGCACATGAAAACACTAAATTTTGGTGACATTCTAGCAGTAATACATGGGCAAAAATTATGTGACTGATCCTGAAGCTGTATTGCCACATACATCCTAATACATTTCATGAAATACTAAGCTCTTCGTCAATTCATACAGACAAAACCTTAGAACATCTATTCAAATTATTCATATGCTATTACCTTTTACCCGTGAATCTATATACAGATCTAAAAAGGAAAAGAAACACCAAGCAAAAGTTTCGTCAGTGTGAGTGACGAAGCCAATCCTGGATAGCAAACCGAAGGGCGTGGTTAGGCGTGAGATTGAGATGCTCTAGTTTCAGGTTGTTCAGAGGCGCTTTCCCCTGCCCAGTCTCCATCCGCTCACGGATTGCCCACCCTTCATAGGTCACTCCATCAGCACACACCTGAGGATCATGCATTATCTCCTGCAGGCCAAAACAGAAGAAAAATACCAAGTTCCTTGTCATTATCACATCCAACCCCATTACCCATTCCCTAGTAAACAATGGTGCAAGATGATGGTACTTGCCTGCATAATTGGGCAAAGGAAAGAGGAGGGTGCTCGTTGTTCCTTCATCAAGTGTAGCTGTTCCAGTTCTCTCACAGTCTCAGGAGTCAGGTCGGGGCGATCTCGGCCGTTGTCTTCACTGCACCTCAGGCCCAATTCTGCTAGCCTTCCAGCCACCTCCATAGGCCACTGCCCAGCAGTTGGATCAAGAACTGATGATAGCTTGCCACAAGACATCGCACGCCTTACTTCACCAGCAAGCCCTGCAGGCTCTTGTTTTCCGGTCAGTAGATGGAGTATCACAATGCCGAAGTAGTATACATCAGACTTCGGTGTTAATACTTTGCTTCTCTTGTACTCTGGGTCTGCATAGGGAAAAGACCCTTTCAGCTCAGAACACCCCGATGGGTAATCCTTCATGTCATCCGTGAATAGCTGAGAAATACCAAAATCGGCTATCTTGCAATGGCATTCAGTATCTAGGAGGATGTTCTCAAGCTTCAAGTTGCCATGTACGATCATCTGAGGTTTACAGGAATGCAAGAACACCAGTGCATCCGAGACCTCAGCAACAATGCGCGCACGAATTTTCCATGGCAAGGGACGTCTATTGCTTCTGCTGAATAGGTCATGAAGGCTCCCATTCGGCAGATATTCATAAACGAGACACAGTGCTTCTGGGCATGCCCCAACCAGTGTCACTAGATGAGGGTGCCTCACCTTGCTGAGGATATAAACCTGACATAGAAAACGAAAAACAGAAAGATATGTTCATAGACAAATACATCACTGATAAAAGGTTGCCATGAATTCAATAGAAATTTCCAAATACATCTACATTGCCATCAGACCTAAGACACAACAAACAAGCAGAAATTTGCAAGCCCAGTGAAAAATGTGTCATGCGCCAGTACCATGTGTTCATGTGTCCGCAAAATTACTTCCATAATAAGTTCTAGAGCGCACTGGCTAATCAATAAACATATCAAGTGCAAAAGGTGTGAAAATCAGACAAACATGGAATACCTCTTGCTGGAACTGCCTCACACTCTCGAGGCTATGGCAGTGCAGCTTATAAATCATCACAGTTCTGTTCATAATTTCTCCTTTGTAAACACACCCATGACCTTGTGACCATATCTTGAAGCTCTCTGAGAATTTACATGTAGCGGATTGCATATCTAACATTGTAAATTCTCTGAAGCTGTACAAATTATCTCCAAAAGCATTTGAGACACAATTTGACAGTGTGGCATGGCTGTATGTGCACCCCTTAACCTGTTCAATGTGTCTGTTTTCGAGCGTTTGCATTTTTAGTTTCTTCTGGCAAAGACTTTCTGTGGAAGATTGGATCACTTCAAGCTCTGCTGAAAACTCATCTATCTGAAGCTTTATTTTTTCAAAATGGGCATCTAGGATAGCTAATCTTCTCATAGAAGAGTCCAACCCTGATACTGCTCTCTTTTTATTGTTTATGAGATCTTCATGCTGCTTTCTTGTGGCTAACAATACAACTTCAAGTTCCTCCCTCATTTTCATTTCATGTTGTTTAGCAGAATCAGAATCTTTTGTCTGCACAAAGACCATGAGATGGTTAAGACAAATGAACAAGTGCAATATTTTTCTTCACATTAATTGACATGGAATGTTTACTGCTGAGTATCTGAATTTCACCTGGCTTTATAGTAATGTTAGATAAAGTTACAAGAAAAAGGCAATAAAGTAAAAAAAAAACCTCCATTCCAAAACATAGTTCACTTTAGCTTTGTCTTAGGCCTGGTCGTGTTGCCTGTTGAGACGGCTGGAGAGTATATATGTCTTCATGGTTTCTTGTATTGGCTTCATTTTGGTACGATAAGGTGTTTGGGGGTTTGTTTTGTGCTGTAAGATCATCCTTCATGAGGTCATTGTTTTTGGTTAGTGATATTGGTTGTGGAAGTCATGGTCATGTTCAGTTGTGTTTTGGTCATTGTACCTGGCTATTAGACCTTTCTCCTCTCTTAATGAAATCATACGCAGATCTCCTGCGCATTTGGAAAAAAAAAAGACTTCTCTAATTTTGATCAAGTTTATAGAAAAATGCATTAACATCTACAGTTAGTTTTATTAAGTTCTCCATGTAATGTCTTAATAATGCACTTATTTGAACTTGTAGATGTTAGTAGGAGCACTTTTCTACTAACTTGGTGAAAGTTAGAGAAGTTTCACTTAGGATAAAGCTAGGTGAAGTATAATTTGGAATGGAGGGAGTAACCGATATCTTAAATGGTGACTGGTGAGGAATAGATGCCACATACCTTGGCAAAAGCACTCGCAGCTTTTGACTCCATTTCTTTGCGCCTCATCAGCTCAAGAAAAGCTTCTTTCCTTGATCCGTCAGCTTCCATCATTACTCGTTTGACATCGCTGGCCAATACTTCCTGAAAAATTATCCACATAATGTTTAACACGAGTCTCAAGAATGAATTACTAAAGCATGTATATATAAATGAAGCATGGGAACCACCTTAGAATATAACTGTAATGTATCAATATGTACAGAAGAATCAGACCAGAATGCTGAGTGGAGTGCAGATTCTGTATCATCTTGCCAATCTGGCATACTCATCCTGTTGAAATGGTTGGCTTCATGTGCCCCGAGAGCTTCATAATCATTAGATGATCGATCGTAACCTGAAACAACGCCTTGATCTAGATCAACTGTTGTTAATGCCTCGCGCGCGTGATATTCTTCATCAAGTATGGGTCCGGTGTTGTTAGTATATGAGCTGAACCTAATTCTTTTTGTAGAATTCACATCATCTTGATACTGAACTGGGTTAGAGTCATCAATGGCTGCACTAGATTCTCTGGTCCAGACGTGCCTTCCTCTCCACACGAACCAGATTTGACAAAATGCAGGAGCGTTGCTGGCCATTAAAGATTCTTTGCCATATTTTAACTTGAAGCAACTGCATGCATTTGGCGGCTCAGGATACAGTTCACTGACAGACAGTAGAGCATAATGTATGCTACTAGCTTCAAGAGATATGATGAGAAGCATACTTATCAGGTGTAGAACCCATTATGAGCTTGGTGATCCTGTACTGGTCGACCAGGCTGAGGATGCCATCGTGGATTTGGTCGTTCTCCGTGACAAGAAGCCTTGTCTGGACCTGAGCCCTGTGGCAGAAGGCGAGGTAGGTGTGAAGAATCTTATTCATCTCCTCCTTCTCGGACTTGCGATGGGAGAGCACCAGCTCCTCTGTAGCTTGTGCCGCGGGCATCTTTCCTACTAATTTTTTTTTTATTTCAGTTCATTTAGTTTGGTGTTTGGTTGTTCAATGAATGAACGTTGAATGGTTGAACTACAGAAATGAAAGACAATAGAGGATGATCTGCAGTACTCACAGAGAGTTGGGATGACCGGCGACGGCTGGTGGACGTGGAGGAGGGCGATGCGGCCGGACCCGAAGCGGCGTAGGGCCCATCGTAGCAGCCCAAGCGTCTTCTCCGGTGATCTCCCGACGGCCACGTGGACCCACGCCTCGCCGTGGTGCTGCTCCCGGCGGCCGCCGCAGTGTAGGAGTGGGCCGGGGCTGGGCGGCGGCGACGGGCTCAGGGTCTCCATCACCGGCGATCCAGGTGTGTTTTCGACGTTTGGTGTGATTGAAGAAGTCAACGGCGTTGTCTTGTGAGGTATACAGGACTGCTTATAGTATATTCCCTGATCTTGCAAGTAATATTCCCTGGTCCTCTCTTTTCTTTATGATTGTCGTCATTGCATACTTGTACTAATACTCAGGTAGCGAATCTGGAGATGAAAGAAAGAGGTAAATCCTACAATGTTTTTTTTTTCCAAAGAGTTACATAAATAATTTTTTTTCTAAGAACTCTGTATTTTCTAACTCCTAAAAAAGTATTAGGAGAAAAAAGAAGTTATCTCCAAAAATTTCAAATAATTCAATCCTAAAATATAGAAAATAATTTTATATCAGTTTTTTTACTGTTTCTAAATTATCCTAATCATTTTTATTTATTTATTATTTCTTCTATATTTACATCAGGAATTCTTTTCATGTTCTTCAACATCTAAATTGGCTGACTTTAGGCATGACTAGAAAGCGTGTAACTTTACATGGAACGGGATTACTATTCTCAAGTTATAAAAGATTAGGAGGATGAATTAAGAGTTGTTGGAGAGTTTTTGTTCTCATCTGGCTAAAACCAAAGATTAGAAAGAAATTAGAAAACTTTTGGAGATGCTATAACGATATCGATGACAGTTGTCGGATATTTAATTTAGGTAGTTCTCCCTTCTTTGAGAAGTGCATGTATAAATATTTATATCATCAAATAAATTTATTATATGAAACTATATTCTATCACAGATCTAATGATATTATTACTTATTTTAGAACGAAGAAAGTACACTTTAATTTAGAAATATAAATATACTTGTGTTAAGTATGCACACACGTGTGATCTATTCATAAAATAAATACATAATAACCATATTGATCGTATAGATGAAAAACAAATCAGCAATAGTTGCACAATAAGAGTATCTCTAAGAGACTCTATATATTCTTTCTAAATACTAGGAATAGAGATTTTATTGAAAAAACATACTCCAACATCTTTTCTAAATGGTTATGCAAATATAACTATCTTCTATTCCGAGTTTTTCGCTAGCCAAATATAGAAGACAAGAATAACTCTCTAGACTGCATAGAAGATATAAAAAAGCTGTTGGAGAGTATAAAACATAGAAAATAATTTTTACTCAAATGACTTTTTAAATGATGATTTCGAGAGTATATTTTATAAGGCAACGTATCAGGTGCAAACCACAACCTTCGTGAAAACCCATGCAAACCATGGCAAAAAAAATTTCGTCTAAATTCACCAAACAAACAAATCATACATATAGATGATATGATGATACACAACTTTGTAAAATATCTTTTCCAAACTTGACTTCATTTGTGAGATATAAAAATAAGAAATTTCAAGGCAGAAAGGTGCCCAAATGATTTGTTAGAAATTTGTTATTTTTATATCTAACAAACGAAGTCGAGTTTGGACAAGATATTTTATAAGGTTATGTATCATCGTATCATCTACATGTGTGATTTTTTTTTGTGAATTTAGATAACTTCTTTCCCATGGTTTGCACAGGTTTTCATGAAGTTATGGTTTACATAGGATACGTTCCCATTTTATAAAGGCTCTTGGAGATGCTCTAACCATCTCCATCATTTTCTAAGCCTTGATCATCACCATCAAGAGACACTAAAACTCATCAAAATCATAGTTCATATGGTTGGCACTCAATTATATATATCAAAACCAAACTAGTTGTGATCTATGCCTAGCCCTAAGCTTGCTAACTTGCTCCTTCAACTCTTATGTTCTTGCTTGGAAAGTCATAGCATCACTGTCAATGTCGACGAAGGGGAAACATATAAATAGTACATGTGTTGACTCCAATGATCGTATTTTTCATCTGATGGCTTTCATGAAAGTGACCTAGCATAGCAAATTCGAACGGGTGAGATTACAATAAAATTACAAAAATCATATCATGTTTTGGTATCTTACGCAACTAAGCCATTGATTCCCTAATGATCATGTGTGAGAGGCTATCAAGCAAAACTAATCATTTTTTCTTTGGAAGAAAGTTGGCTACGAACAAATATCCACAAAATGATCTATATTATAAGGTATAAGTGGCATGGGTAGTGCCAGAGTTTTCGACCCCAATAATGGAAATCAGCGTATCACGAATAGGGAATCAGAAGGGTTGCACATGGAACACAAATTTATACTAGTTCAGGTACATGGTACCCTACATCCAATTTGGAGTAGACTTTTTTATCTTGTATGGTTGAGTTACAAGGGGCTATTGTCTGGTTTCCTAGATATGGAGAGATGTCTTGGGATATATTGGGATACTGATCGGGGGTCCCCCACCCTTCATTATATATATAGCCCAGGGTGGGGTTATAGATAGAGTCTCGATCGATTTACATGTGAGTTTTCTAGTTCGTTACAAGATAAATCTATCAGATAGAGTTGGTTTCTAAATACATATTGCTATGCCTTTTCTTCCAAGTAGATGAGGTATCTCGTTCGGGTTGGCTTCTCATGTAGCTTGCTTGGTGTACATCATCCCTTTTGGGCTATTTTCTATGTGGTGAGATACCCTAGGTAGCGTGCTTGAGATCAGTAACTAGCTAGCGTCAGTCGGGGTTCAATCCACAATATGTTTGAAAAGGGCATGTGGCAATACATGACATGGCCTACAAGTTTCTTGTGGTAGAACTATACAAGTGATTCTAGCTAGCAGACACATGAGCATGATTGTGATGAATTTGATGATTTTTTAGGTTAAAGAAGGCAATTATGAATATTCATAATAGAAGATAAAAGAGATTTGGAAAACTAAATTTATAAGAGAACCAAGGAATTCCACAATTTTTTGAAGTCTTGGATAATAGTTTTTTTTAGTAATAGAGATCATGAAGAGAAAAATTGAAGGCCACCTTGATTTTGACCTCAATAGAAATTGTACAACTGTAAGATATATAGGAGTGAGAAAAAAAAGAAAGATGACAATAGTCAAGGAATTAGTCGATGACAGAAGTATCGAGTTCATGCCAGGAGATGCAGTAGAGAGGCAGATAGACCTAGAGAGGAATAATACACTCAAAGGAACAAATAAAAAATATTTACCAAAAATATTATCAAGTAAAAAAACAAATTAACAAAAAAAGCTAGGATAGGCACCCTAGATTTTTGTGCAGACAACACCTTGTTATTATCCTGTTTGGTCCATCAACTATTCAACTATATATGCAATTAGTTCATACTACATTGATTAGCTAGCGTGGTACAAGCAATTACCACGCCAGTTTGCTATGATCCCTTGAGCAGAGACAAGACAACCTGACCAAGTTACACCCGTTACATCTCTGCACAAGCTAGCACAGCCCTAAATATATCAGTCAATCAAGAAAGTCAGATACGCAAGTTGCAAAAAAAGCTAGTAGTAATCGTCCAACTTGATATGCGTGAGGTAGCTAGCTACACTTAGATATGGAGACTAACTGAAGAAGAATATAGCGTGCGATCGCATTCGTTTGTTCAATTCTCTCTCTCTATAACCTAGTGGTTTAATTTGATGAATAATATTATTGTGAGTAGACTCTTATTAACTGTCATGCGTGTGTTGCTTGAAGACAAACACAAGAACGGCTATGAACATGCATGTGCACACATCCGCGCTCGCTAATCAAATTAAAGCTACATCATTATATTCAGGCCGGCGAGCTGAGTGCAGAATTTTAAGATCACTATCATGCATGTGCAGACTCTGATGGCGTATGCATGCACATGCGTGCGCTTTACTTAGCACTCCATGCATGTGTGGACGCACGTGTATATGTGCATGCATACGTTGCTTCTTTTTTTTTTCAATTGAGACTGAACCAAGAGGTTCACTTGTTCCCTAGCTACCTAAGTCGGAGACTCAAACAAAAGGTGAATAAGTTCAATCCACAAGCAATACCAAGAGTTTGTTGTATGCATACATGGTTAATTAAATTATATACTTTTGTTGCATGTTATTATCTGGACACTAGTGTTTTTAAGTAGTTAGTAAAACACTATCACTAGTCAAGATACATGGAAATCCTCACTATGGACATTTAAGTAGAAAAAGTTTTACACTAAATTTTAAATACCAAAACACACTAGACAAACTCCATTTCAATAAAAACATCTTTAAATTTTAGTTGTGCGAGTGGGAGGTAGAATAATTCCACTTTTTGGAACGGATCAAGGTACACTATAACTACTTCTATCATTGAGTCGGCGAGTCAGTCTGCTTCGGACTATCTAGATATATAGCTGCACGTCTGTTGAAGGTGTATGAGAATATAATCGGTGGAATATTGTATTGGGCCTCATGAGCTGATTATATAGGGTATATAGGACTAACACCTTTTGTAGCTAGACAATATGGTACTATTTCTATTACTCTAACACCACCCCCCCTCCCCCCCGCAGTCACAACGGGAGCGCTACAGACGGTGAGACTGGAGAAGAAGCAGAGAAGCTAACATCCCCTGCAGTCAGAACAGTCGATGTGTCGCGTATGATGTGGCTGGGGAAGAAGTCGACGAGTCCTCATGCAAGGCGGTAGCCCTTTGTGCCGATGTTGAGGTAGCCGAGCGCGAGGACGCAATAGCCGTGGTCGAAGAAGTCGTGCTGAAGATTGCCGAGGTCGACGCAATTAGGGTCGTCGAAGATGTAGACGAAAGGTGACGATGCAATCGAGGCAGACGGGGCGGGAACGGGAGGGTTGATGCTGAAGTCGATGCAGTCAAGCCACCTATGCGCCGATGCGCTGACTGGATTTACCAAACCCAGCAGCGCGTCGGGGACGAAAGCACGCGTCGGTGTTGCCAATATTGGGCGTACAAGGGAGAAGGCCCCAACCACGGTAACGTGACGTGGTTGTGCTGGACGAAGAAGAAGCAATGTGGTAGAGAACACGTCGGCGAGCATGGCTCAGTGACGACGCGAGGGGTGTCCGGCGAGCAGGGCTCAGCGACAGCGCGGGTAGTGGCAGCTCGATGACGAAGACCCGATCAGCAAGACAAAGACCTTGTGCATACGAATGGCGCAACAAAGATTGCACAGCACAGACGTCGATGCACAGGGGACGACGATGTAGATGCAACGGCGAAGTGGACACACAGGCGGCAATGCTGCGGCCCGAGGAGGCGACACAACAGCAAGCATGCAGCCCCGTTGCTCGGAGAAGATGCGTGTATGACTCGGCGCGATGCTGGAGTAGTACGCGCGAGGTCGACGGGCGATGGGCGACTCAATCCCAATCAGTGATCGGGCAAACCAAAAAGATACAGCAGGAGGAGATCGGATGTACCCAACCTCGATCGGACCACGCGGACGCATGACGTGTCATGGACTCGCACGGTCGAAGACGCCGACGCAGATGGAGATGAACAGATCTACCCAATAGCGGCGACACACTGGATCTGGCTGCCTCCATGGCAGTCAGGGTTGGGGCGTGTGGCTGGTCCTAGCCGCCACCACGGCGGCGGGACGGGGCGAGATCCATGTGCCTCCATGCGACGAAGATCAGAAAGGCGTTGACGACGATAGCCCGACGACGAGGCAACGGCGGCCCGACGACGAGTCTCGGGAAGCGACGACAGCCCGACGACGAGTCCGGGGACGAGGCGGCGACGATGATGGGAGATCCCAATCTGCTGCGTGACGACGACGATGGTAGCCGGATCAATAAGATCGGACGCCTAAACAAGGGCGCTGCCCCCCGCGGAGATCGATCCCTCCCCGGGGGCGCGCGGCGGAAGCGGCGGCGGCTAGGATTAGGATCTAAACCTAGGCGAAAGATACCATGTAAGAGAATATAATTGGTGGAATATTGCATATATTGCATTGGGCCTCATGGGCTAATTATATAAGGTACATAGAACTAACACCTCTTGTAGCTAGACAATATGATACTATTCCTATTACTCTAACAGAAGGCACAAACATTTGGAAGACAGTCATTTTATTTCTGGCATTTTAATGGAGCGATAGCATGAGCGTGATCCGTGCATTATAACGGATCGAAACATATATATCTTATTGCAACACTCACTTTGGTGTATTGTGTCTTAAGAGAGATTTATCGTGTCATATCTTCTAATGTATATTGATTCTTGGAATCAGACTCCATACCATGAATAGGTAGACGCATGTTGTTTTAACTCTCGTATAAATCTGGATCATAAATAATTGATATATATAGAAGTCGTAGAGAGGCGCGCAAGGATATTATGAAAAGTAAAATATGGTTGAAAGAAAAATCCATTTTTTTACTTAATATTTTAATACTATTATGTAGGCACAGGCAGCGCCACACAGCCACGCATCGACGATATCAAGCTAGCTACTGTAGGTACACGTAATCCACCACACAAGTATTATACATGCATATGCATATAATCGGACGTATCACGAACATTACAGTGTGTTCAATTCAACAAACCAGTCCAGTCGAATTCGATCGACGATCGATAGATGGTACGGAGTAGAAGCTTAAGGGCGGCCGGGGGCCCGTAATACACGTGGCGACAGTCGACTGATGATCACTCGTCCACCACCTCGTCGTCCCGCTCGTGCCTCACGACGTGCTTCTTCACGTCGATCTCGTCGTCGATGTCGACCACCTTGAGCAGCTGCCCAGACGGCCCAGCCACGACGTGCTCCTGCACGCGCACGTGCTCCGACACCTCCACGTCCACGGTCTCCTCCACCACCGCCGCCGTCTCCGCCGCTTCCGTCCTCCGCTTCCGATGACGCGCTAACAGGAGCAGCCCCGCGAGCAAGCCCAGGAAGAGCAGCCCGGCGATTGGAACAACCACCGCTATGACGACGACGTTGTTTGTCGACGGAGGCGGCGGCGGCGGGTCAACCACCGGTGGCGGGTAGTAAGGCGGGGGCGGGGGCGGGGGCGGAGGCGGAGGCGGGTCGACGTGATGAGGTGGTTGAGCAACGGGGCCTTCAGGCGGTGGTGCCGACGACGGTGGAGGACATGGAGGTTGGGGATGTGGCGGACCATATGGCGATGATGATGGAGGTGGCGGCTCAGTACGCCAAAACGAAGTTGGGGCCATGGGAAATCGTGCTAAGATATGGCGCGGCATACAACCAACAAACCACTATATACGTTATTGAGTCCTGTGAGCAAAGATGTATGTATGATGGCCAGATATATAGGAGTATGACCGACGTGCTAGCTGGGTCGTCGATCTGGTGAGCTTGAAGATAGGGCAAGTGAAAGTGAAAAAAAAACATCTAAAAAAGGAAAAAATAACAGTGCAACTGGCCGGCAAGCATCTAGTCGATCCATTGTTATTATTGTTAGTTGATTGGTCCATCCACAAAGCCAAGCGAGTGATGTGCAATGCAATGCAATTTGCTTGATTTATCGTGCGGTACACGCAACACCTAGCTAGATACATGCATGATCAGACAGTGTTTCACCAGTTACATCTCTGCACAACACTAAGTAGATCAGTGAAGAAGCTTATTTAACAAAAGTCATCGTATATACGTGCAAGTTGATATACGTGAGGTGGAGCTCTACTAATTCGTCGCATGTTCTATACATGTTCGTGCAGACTAGCTAGCCGAAGAATATGCATGGCGTCATACTTCGAACTACAACATTATCTATCGAGAGATTTTATATGATCAAATCTGCTAGGGGTCATTTGGATCGTCCTTTTATTTCGAGGAATTAAAATCTACCTTAATAAATTAAGTATTTGGCTTGGAATTTGACATTTCATCACTTTTCAAAATCCATATTTGAGCCTATCTTAAATTCATAGGGTGAGAGATGAAAATTGATTCTATAGATCATCATTCCATATTTCTACTTGCAACTTATAACATGTTGTTTAAACTCCCTCTCTTACGATAGAAATACAACAAATAAGTATGTTTATCATATAATAAACAATAATATGTAATTATAATCCATATACAATCGGGGTCCAAACGGGATTATAATTCATTTATTTTATAATCCATATAATCTCTAAATTATGATTATTGAAATAATCCAAACGGGGCCTTAGAATTTTTTTAATATGTGATCCAATAGACAATTAGAGGTCGTTTGGCAGCACTCTGTGCAGATTGTGTCAAGTAATTATCTGAAATGAATTAAGAGGATGAGAGCTAAAAAAAGTAGCTTCACATAATTCTGTGAAGTGATTCTCCATGCTGATTTTGAGAATTTATGATAAAGAATAAAAAAAGATTATTTTCAGCTACAAAATCACTTCATCATTGAATCAGAGAGTACAACTAAAGAATGAGGAAGTATAACTCTACCAAACAGGCAATTATAGCATAAATCTCAAAGCATACAGTCAAAGATATAGAATCTAATAGATTTTATACTATAAAATTTATGGACAAATAAATGGAAAAAGCCTAATAACCTAATTTATTGGTGAATATGAATATTTTAAATAGAGACACTCATGTGTACACACACCACCCTTGCGAGTGAACACACGCACATGCTACCTCCGTAAGCATCATGTATTAAAAGACTAAGACACCAGCATATATCATAAGACAAAAACCTAGAGCCAACAAGATTATGCTCACTTCGCGTGCATCCAGTTCCCAATTGAAGAACGTGTCAATATTTAGCACGGAAACACTCTCGGGTTCACAACCAATCTTCCCACTTGCACACATAGTTGACAAAATATATAATTTCAAGCAATATGTATTTGCAGCCTTAGTTAAATAAAAATATTACGGGTTTGTTATCAACCTCCATTATATTCTTTTTATTCATTGTGTCCTAAATATGTGGTAGGTAGCTTGTAGCTATATGAAAACTATTACAGTTGGGTACTGTATTTGAAAATTATATTGATTTTTCAGGCATGTTTCACTGAAGTTGAATTTATTATAGTATAGTTATAAACTTATATACCTTTTCACAACAAAACAAACAAAACAGAGGTATATTTTGCAGAGATGAGTTCACTATATTGTTTGTAAAAACGATCTAGCTAGCTAAATCAGTATAAGTCTATAACTCTGCATTCACATTTGAAATGTGTACTAATGGGAGGAAGAAGAGAGAACCTGCAAATAAAACTGATCGTCAATATGGAAGTGTACATTGAATGTCATAGCGTGTAGTGGGTTTTACAATACTTTGGTCAATTAAATTTGCTGGTCAGCACTTTAGCTGAGCATATTATTTGTTTGTTTTGTAAAAAACTGTTATGACAGGAGTAGAAGTTCATTCTAACAAGCTAGCAACAAAATGCTGGAGTCAATAAGCAATATACCAGTACGTACTAAACAACCATTAAATCAAAAATGTCACATAAACATATAATGTTGCATAACATTTCAGCATCTGTGCCATATCCTAGCTTTTAGAGTAGCTGAAAAGTTACTTAAAAAACATCTAATTTCTACCTTTCCCTTGCCGTCAACAAGTTCTTGTTGTCCTCTCTATGTCTCTGAGACCTGCACCTCTATGCCACACATCAGAGACCAGTGATGGAGCTAAAGCAAAATTAAGGGGGATACGCTAACCTTGTAGGGGTATAGATGTTTACTGTATGAGAGCATATATATATATAGTGAAAAATTAAACAAAATCACTATTTTTCTTAATTTTTGTGGGTGCAACTGCACCCATAGAATCAACATACATCCGCCCCTGTCGGAGACTGCCTCTTGCCATGCTCAGCGCGTGGAAGAGGTAGTGTGTCGGTCAGGACTAACGATTAGCTAAAAAATATTTTTTTTCTTTGTTTAGAACTAAGGAAAGAAGATTGACTCAGGTGGTATGTTTTTGTTTCAGCATCGGCATGCACAATAGTTCAACCCGATGCTTCGATGTATCATCTTTCAGCATCGGTAAAACACAACATTGTGGCTAGCCCTACATGTGCTAGTTATCTAACCATAAATAAACAAGCAACCTAGATAGCCGGGTTAGTCGGATTGGGGTTCTCCCCTCATGTATAAACATTATTCTTGCCCGCGTGAATTATGTGTAAATAGAAATAACAAAATATGAACAATAATAACTATTATATATATGCAAGTAACTGGACTTGAAAGTAAGTTCATCATGACTATATCAAGTTCATATAGTTACCCTATCAACAAGTTCATAACTAACATGAATTAGACTTAAGTATCTAACTTAAATCGATCATTACAACATCATCATGCATAACATGAATTAATTCATAACTTAGCATGAATATTACTAAACCATCATGTGGCCATCACTACTATGGTACTCAATTTGATCATGACGGAAAGGATCAAGATGCCCAAGAGGGGGGGGGGGTGAATTGGGCTTATTTCAAATTTCTAAAGCAATTATGAAATCCTATCAAGTGCCAATCACCCCGTGCCTAACGATATGTGTATCTTAGACTATGAAAGCGGTAGCAAGGCAAGAAAAGCGAAAACACCCTACACAATTCTAGTATGAATTAAAAAACAAATGCGGAATGTAATGCGGTATGAAAGAGCTAGGGATAGAGAATTTGACACGACGACGTTTTGCCGAGGTATCGAGGAGTCGACACTCCCCCCTAGTCCTCGTTGGAGCACCCGCGCAAGGGTATTGCTCCCCCTCTACCCGCGCAAGGGTAGAGTGCTCTCTACGGGCTGGTTCTTCGCCACTCCGGCTCGGTGAACCGCCCACAACCGATCACAAGTCGATGGAGAAGGGCCGCCGATAATCCTCCGGTGATCACCTTCCTCCCAAGCACCACCGGACCGTCTAGGTGATGTCGATCACCAAGAGTAACAAGCCTCGATCTTCGCTTGACTCACTCAAGCTTCACAACTAGAGGATGCACACTTGAACTCTTGAAAGAAACTAGAGGAGAGGATGGATGGATTCGCAAATCACTCTCTCTCTCTAGGGCTCTTGCTCTCTTCCCAACCTTCTCAAAGCAACCAGCAAAACCAAATGAGCAAAAAGACCAGGTGGGAGAGAGGGGGTGGAGATATGTATAGCCCACACACAAAACTGCCTCGGGCTGAAAAACGCTCTGCGTTTAAGTTGGCGACGGACGCTCCGTTGCTTGCCCCAACGGCTAGTTACTGTGTACGTCAACAGGCCCCGGACGCTCTGACGCTTTGCGACGGACGTTGCGCCTCAGCGTCTGGCGCAAACTAGCTGCTCTCGGGTTTCTAGGAAAATATTCCCGGACGCTCCACAACGTCCGACGCCCACACGACAGACGCGTCCGTCGCGAAATGAGCGTTTCTGGAGCTCTCTGCTGGCTTGACGGACGCTGCGCCATGCTGACGCCAGCGTCCGGCGCCTCAGTCCTTAGCGTCCGACGCCCAGAAACTGGCTCTCTCATCTTTGGTTTTCGACGCGATGAAAATGGAAGTTGTTCTAGGCTATCTTACGGTTACCATAGGCTTGCTTAGAGCTAAGGATGTCAAGTGTGCACCACACCTAAGTCAAGCTACTAGTCTCAACCCCTCTTAATAGTACGATCAAAGATCAAATAGAAGCCCTATATATTTCTAAGTGCCCTTCATCTCCTTATGGCACTTAGCCTATCATTCTAGCGTCTTCATCATGTCTCATTGAAATCCGAAATAATATCCATCTTGGGGGCTAAGTGATAACCATTGATTCCCATTCATGTTGATCACTATGGCTAAGCTACGCATAACCTCTACAAAACACACATTAGCCATAATAATCTTTTACTTGTCGTTAATCACCGAAACCAATAGGGTCATGATTCTTCAATCTCCTTCTTTTTGGTGATTGACGACAATAACTCCTCGAGTATAAGATATAAGAGATGAAAGGTTAGGATTTCAAGTGACTTGGGTAGGTTGAGCAAGGGTTAGTGAATAAGAGAGAACAATACTTGCTCATCTGAACCAAGCCACAGACATGGTACTCAAGAATTTGAAAAAGAATCGGAGTACCTCATGATATTCTCACATGTGAATCGAGTATGACGCGGAAGCTCAATATCATTAGATCAAGAGATATATCATGAGACATGTGACAACTCACAGGATATATTAGTGATAGAAACAAGAGATTGTCACACACATCACATATCACACAAGCATCAACCAAATCATCCATCATACATAAACACAAGTGCATAAGAGTAGACATGATGCATGAGGACGGGGAAATAAAATCACACAAGTAAATCCAAAACCCTCCCCCCTATCTCTGATACTACTCGACTACCCTCTCTCCCTCTTTGGTGCCAAACACCAAAAAAGCTCTAAGCACCAGGAGCATCAGGAGCATCTGGAGCTGAAACGCCTGACTGACGAGCGCGGAGGTCGAACTGGGAGTAGTCGGGGCTCGAGTCACTATCACCATCTGCTGCCTGACCCTCTGAAGCTGGCGCTGTCTGTGTAGCGGTCTGGGTAGGCTGAGCAGACGCTGGGGGCTCCCCATGAGGCTCAGCTGGTGCCTCGGACGGTCCTGCCTCTGTGGTGGCGGGTCTATAAGCCCGACGAGTGAAAACACGAGGCGAGGGGGAAGCTGTCACTGCCAGGGCTGCAAGAGTAACTGCGGCAACTAACTCTGCTGACTGTCCCTGAGAGAGAGGTGGTGAAGATACGGCCACGGTGACTGTCTCTGCCTGCTCCTGTGGCTGAGCTGGTGCGGGTGACTCAACAACCTCTACTGCTACTGTGGTGGCATCGGTCTGAACTGCAGCAGGAGGAGGAGTAGTGATGGTCTGAGTAGAACAATCTGGAGAAACCTCCGACGAGGCAACTGAAGAGAGGTGGGTGCCCATCGCCGGAGGATCATCCACAGGAGGCTGAGTGTCTGGAGCTACTGTGCCTCTGTCTGTGATCGGAGTGTCCGGTGCACCAAGCTGTGCTCCGACGGGTGAGGGCTCACCAGTGATCTCCAAGTAAGACGTTGTAAGGTCACGAGAAGCCTCTGCTATGGTGGTGCCCCGGGTAGGTGTAAAATTGGTCTGGTACTCACCGGGGGCGGCTAACCAAGAGGAGATCTGCATCATCAGTGTCTGGTAGGCAGGATAAGTTGGTGCCTGACTCTGAAGCCCACTGGGCTGTAAGATAGGAGTCGATACCACCACCACTGGAGGTGTCTGCTGCTGTGAAGTGTACTGCTGCTGCTGCTAGGAAACTCCGGGCAACTGGAGCTGTGGAGTGATGGACGGCCCGGAGTTCGAACTAAGGAGGCGCTCAAGAAGTAGTGTCTGAGTCCTCTGAATCTCAGCTGTTGTATCTGATATGAGAGAAACTGGCGCTGGAACTCATCCTGACGAGCCTGTGCCTCAGCCTGACCTGCAAGCTGCTGAGCGATGAGTCTCCTGACCTCCTTTGCCTGTCTCCTCTGCTCCTCTACCTGTCGAGACTGCTCCTCCTGCATCCTCATAAGGATGGTGAGCAGGGTGGCCTCTGAAGAACCTGAGGCTGGAGCTAGAGTTGAGCCTGACCCATCGGCCTCGTGGTCGTGGGACCTAGGAGCGTACTCTGGAACTGGCCTATAATCCTCATCTGAACTGTCTGATGGCAAGTCATAGGCCTCATCAGCTGCTGCATCTATCTGTGCATCGAGATCTGCGAGCTCAGCCTCTGCTAGGCCCTGAACTGTGGCCTCCTGCTGCTCCTCTGACTCAGGGGCTAGCCCTGTCTGACGAGTGTGAGGGCCCTGTCGCCTCAACCGTCCTCGGCCACTGTGACTCACAAGCTGACTCATGTTATACTCAGGAAACACAGTGCCAGAGCGTGTGAGTGTAGTGAGATACGATGCATAGCCACCACGAGACACAAGCAGAAAAGAAATCTAGTGCGCATACTACAGCTGCCAGTGTCCTCTGAACCCTGAGGCTATAATGTCCTCCATCTCGCTGATAATCAAGTCCCAAAGGTCAAACTTCTCCATCCGGACTAGGTGAGCTAGGAGCCAAAGCTGTAGGCGTGTCAGAGTCTCACGAGCTCCTACTCTGGGAAGGATAGTACTCCTGATGACCTCATTCAGAATCCGGGTTGTGGGTGTGAGGTCACGAACACTACGACTGGAGCCCTCTCCGAAAGGCTCTCTGAAGCAAGGTCTGACAAAGTCCACTGACGGTACATTGCCCTCGTGAGGACGTCGAGGGGACTCCTGATCCCCGTAGCACAGACTGTGAATCCTGGTAGCTGACTCCTCTTGGTGAAAAATCTCCCGGAAGCGAGTGTCATAGATCCTCACATCCTTGCCCTTGAAGGCAAAATGGATGAACTTGTGATCCGGAGAGACCTAAAGAGAAGCATAGAACTGTCTGACCCAGTCCTCCTGATAGTTGCCAACTCTGCCAATCAAGCCACTCAGTCCCTGAAGGTACTCAAGATGCTGAGCTATGCCTGGACCACCGACATCAATGATGGACTGAAAAGGACACACCCGGTGAGCTCGAAGCGGTGCACGAGTCTGAATGTACCCTCTGTAGAAGTCCTCGTGCACGGTCGTGTAGAAGTCCGGACCGACACGGGGGTCTCTCACTGCTAGAAACCAAGTCTGAAAGTCCGCAAACCGCATCTGCTGAATTTGCTTCGCTGAAAGCGCTGTCACTTGGTGCCTCACTGGATCTAGCAGGCTGGAGCGAGGCGGTGGTCTGTCATTGCGCCATGGACCATCGAACCTAGGAGGAGGCTCCGACCCACGGGCACGAGTAACACGTCTAGCCATCAACTCTGGAATGGAGGAGTGTCCTGAAGTGCCAGCCTGCTCAGTGTCCTCTGTCTCTAGAGTCTCTGGGGACTCAACCTCTGGCTCTGCCTCTGTATGAGCGGGGGGCTCACGACGCGCTCCACGGCGAGGTGAGGAACCAATCCTCAAGCCGGCGCAACGTCCACCACGCTCGGCGATCTCTACTGCATCTGCCGCTGCTAGGGCTGCCATTGACGCTGGATCCATCATCGGTCGCTTGCGCTTCCTTGATACTAGCTTCTTCTTGCCCGTGTCCCGGTTGGTGGGTGGACGTGGTGGAGGTGGAGGATCACCACCACTACCGGGGACGGGGCCGGCGTTATTAGTCATTGCCATTGCTAGACCTCAGAAGAACCACTGCCACTGACTAAGATCAACTGCCAAGAGAAAGAAACCAACTGACCACTGACAAGCAATCACTGACAATCCGCTGACCAACTGACAAAGAGTGGCTCGACGGCCCTGGACTGTCCTCTCGAGGCTTTGCCTCATTCTGTACTCGCGGGCTTTGCCCGAGTTAACTGCCACTGCCCCAAACTGCACGATAGAGATAGATAGAGGATATAACCATATAAGCATTTTAGCTAGAGGTGAGTGAAATCTAGAAAGAAGTATGAAATAGGTAAGCAATAGATCGTATCTGCCACTTTCATACCTCGAATCACGGTGACACAAAAGAAGAAGATAAGAATCCTCGATCAAGTCCCAATCAACAGTCCATACATCTAGACCAACATGATTTGGAGAGTTAGGGTTTGGTGTTACAGGGAATGATGAAATTGGGACAGAGAAAACAAAGCCAAGAACTATGAGTGGACAGAGCCAAAGGATCACCTTGGAGAAAGAAGATCATAACAGAGGACCTCGGCCGAGAAGCACCAGAGAAACTGGCGAGAACCTGGTGGCCCACGAGGTCTCACGGGCGATGGGAAGAAAAGCATGGCGGCTGGCACCACACTGCCTGGCTCAAACACGCGGAGCAGAGGGCTAGGGGCGGCGCTCGAAGGAGTTCTACCGATGGCGAAGGGCAGCGCGACGCAGGGTGAAAACAAGGGGATCGAGCGGCGGTGGAGAAATGGTTAGGCGGCGCGACATACGGATCGATTTGGGCAACTGACCGAGGGAGAAGAGATTTTCGAAAACATATGCGCTCTGCAAGTTTGCGACGGACGTTCTGTCGGGACTGACGGATGCTAGGTCACAGCGTCCGACGCTTATGCAGTAAGGGACCAGAGAGCTCCAGTTGGTGACGGACGCGTCCGGTGCCAATGCGACGGACACTGTCAAGCGTCTGTCGCTCGAACAGAGAGGACCAGAGAGCTCCTAGACGCGCCAGACGCGTCTGACGCCTCTGCGATGGATGCTAGCAAGCGTCCGACGCCCCTTAGGCGAGCGACTTTCAATCTGCGGACGATCGCGACAGACGCTGAGGCATGGGAGGCCGAGCATCCGTCGATAGCGTCCGATGCCTTTTTTAAACAGAATTTTTCAAATCAGATTTTTGAGTCTTTCTCCCAACCAAGTTCCAATCCCAATAAGAACCCAAAAACACCTAATTACACTTGATATGAGAACCATCTCTCAAACACTCATTTGCAAATAGTTTGCCATGGGTTTTAACTTTAATTTTAGCTCAAATTATTCGAACGGAGACTTGCAAGGAGACATCATATGGCCACAAGAAGGGTATAGTAGTGACTTGAGCTTGGAACGCTCCCCCTAAGTGGACGAACACAGTGGATGCTCAAACTTAACCGAAAATAAATGACAAACAACACACATGCACATGCAATGTATTGCGGAATTTGAATCTAGGTTGCTTGCAAGTTTAAACCGCGGTTAAGCTTTGTCACACGCTTTGAGGGCGGTTATCTCAACCGCTTTAGCCAAGCCTATGTGCATTACTAAATTAAACATGTTATGTTACACATGAATGCAAGGGTTGGTTCACACAAGATCATCTTTTAGTGAAGTTAGAGTGATCAAGCACATTTAACTCGCTTCGCAACCTACAAAAGGTTGACTCATCGAGTGGTTTTGTGAAGATATCCGCCAATTGCTCTTCGCTTCTAACTCCAACTAGTGTGATATCCTTCTTGGCAACATGATCTCTAAGAAAGTGATGGCGAATATCTATGTGCTTGGTGCGAGAGTGTTGAACCGGGTTGTTTGCAAGTTTTATGGCGCTTTCATTATCACACAATAGTGGAACACTTTTAAGGTTAACACCGTAATCAAGGAGTATTTGGGTCATGTATAAGATTTGTACACAACATGCTCCCGCGGCAATGTATTTCGCCTCGGCGGTGGACAATGCCACACTATTTTTCTTCTTAGAGGACCAATAAACAAGAGATCTTCTAGCATATGGCACTCTCCGAGGTATTCTTCCTATCAACTTTACACCCGGCATAATCCGAATCAGAATAGCCCACAAGGTGGAAGGGAGCTCCTTTGGGATACCAAAGGCCAATGCTAGGGGTGTGCCTTATGTACCTAAGGATTCTTTTGACCGCACATAGATGCGACTCCTTAGGGTTTGCTTGAAACCTTGCACACATACACACACTAAACATGATATCCGGCCTAGATGCGGTGAGGTAAAGTAAACTACCGATCATAGAACGATAGAGAGTTCGGTCAATCGGTTTACCTCCCTCATCAAGATCGAGATGATCATTAGTAGGCATTGGGGTCTTGATTGGCTTGCAATCCTCCATCTTGAATTTCTTTAGCACATCATGAGTGTACTTCTCTTGAGATATGAAGGTGCCCTCCCTCAATTACTTCACTTGGAAGCCAAGGAAGAAGGTTAGCTCGCCAATCATCGACATCTCGACCTCCTTGGACATCAATGCACCAAATTCCTTGCAATGATATTGGTTTGTTGACCCAAATATAATGTCATCGACATATACTTGGCAAACAAAGATCTCTCCATCTAGCACCTTGGTGAATAGTGTGGTATCCACTTTCCCGATCTTGAAGCCCTTCTTGAGTAGGAAGTCTCTTAGCCTCTCATACCATGCTCTTGGAGCTTGCTTTAATTCATAGAGCGCCTTGGACAACCTATACACATGATTAGGACAATTTGGGTCTTCAAACCTGGGAGGTTGTGAGACAAAGACAAGTTCATTAATGAAACCATTTAAGAAAGTGCTCTTCACATCCATTTGAAAGAGTTTCATCTTGTGATGTGAAACATACGCCAAAAGGCTACGGATGGCTTCTAATCGTGCAACCGGTGCAAAGGTCTCCCCAAAATCCAAGCCTTCAACTTGGGAGAACCCTTTTGCCACCAATCTTGTCTTGTTCCTCACAACCACGCCTTGATCATCTTGCTTGTTCCGAAACACCCACTTGGTGCCAATGATTCTTGCTCCTTTGGGCTTCTCCACTAGTGTCCACACTTCGTTCCGGGTGAAGTTGTTCAACTCTTCATGCATGGCATTCACCCAATCCGGATCCGCAAGTGCTTCCTCCACACTAGTAGGCTTAACAAAGGAAACAAACGAGTGATGCTTAACATAAGAAGTAAGTCTAGATCGAGTTGTTACCCCCCTTGATGGACTCCCTATGATGAGTTCTTGTGGGTGAGCTTGAAGTATAGGTGTAGATCTTATTGTAGTCTCTTGAGGAGGGGGATGTGGTGCTTCAACATTTTGAGTTTCCGCCTCGGCTTGATCTTGAGGGATGAATGTATCTTCATGTGCTTCCCTCACTTGATCTTCCTCAACTTGAGGCGTGCGGGGTGGAGAAGGCTCTTGATTTGCATCATCTTCTCCTTCTTCCACCTCTTGTGGGTTGATAGCACCAACGGGCATATTCTTCATAGCCTCCCTCAATGGTTCATCACCTACATCATCAAGATTCTCAAGCGCTCCTTGGGAGCCATTAGTTTCATCAAACTCCAAGTCATACGTTTCTTCAACTAAGTCGATAGCTTTGTTAAATATACGGTATGCCTTGGATTTAAGTGAATAACCAACAAGGAAACTAATGTCACAACGCCTTTGAAACTTCCCCAAGTGTTGGCGCTTTTTGTAGATGTAGACTTTGCATCCAAACACCTGGAAGAATGAAATATCCGGTTTCTTTCCATTAACAAGCTCATAGGGGGTCTTCTTGAGAAGCCTTTGGACAAATAGTCGGTTGGCCGCATAGCATGCGGTGTTGATTGCTTCGGCCAAAACTTCTCGAGGGTGTTGTACTCATCAAGCATTGATCTAGCAAGAGTGATTAGAGTCCGGTTCTTCCTCTCAACTACACCATTTTGTTGTGGAGTATATGTGGCGGACACTTCATGCTTGATGCCAACTTCATCACAATAGTCTTCAATCTTGGTGTTCACAAACTCGGTGTCATTGTCACTTCTAATCTTCTTGATCTTCACATCAAACTCATTTTGAGCTCTAGTTGCAAACTTCTTGAATATGCCTTGTGTCTCACTCTTGTCTTGAATAAAGAATACCCAAGTGTACCTAGATTAGTCATCAACCACCACCAAGCAAAAGAGATTGCCTCCAAGACTAGCATAGGTGGTGGGTCCAAATAGATCCATGTGGAGTAGCTCTAGGACTCTTGAGGTAGACATGAAATCTTTGGTTGGATGAGTGTTTGTCACTTGCTTGCCGGCTTGACATGCACTACAAAGTTTGTCCTTCTCAAACACCACATCCTTAACCCCTCTAACCAATTCCTTCTTGACAAGTTTCTTCAAAGTTGACATTCCCACATGTGCAAGTCTTCTATGCCATAGCCAACCCAAAGAACTCTTGGAGAATAGACATGTTTGCAAGCTAGCTTCATTTGAGGTGAAGTCCACTAGATAAAGATTGTTATGCCGAAACCCCTTGAATATCAAAGATGAATCTTCAATCTTGGTCACAACTACCTCATTTGGAGTGAAGAGACATTGGAACCCTAGATCACAAAGTTGACCAACCGAAAGCAAGTTGAAGCTCAAAGATTGCACTAACAAGACATTTGAGATTGATTGATCATTGGAGATTGCCACTTTGCCAAGCCCTTGAACTTTTCCCTTTGAATTGTCCCCAAATGTAATCTTGTCTTGATTTGCACAATCCTCATCAAGTGTGGTCAACATCCGGGGGTCATCGGTCATATGTTGAGTGCAACCACTATCAATCACCCAATGGCTGCCACCGGTCTTGTAGTTCACCTACACACAAGCAACTTTGAGTTAAGATTGTTGTTTGGGAACCCACACATTGTGGGACCCATACTTGTCAACCAACTCCTTAGCAACCCACAACACTTTAGGCTTGTTCTTTATGGGTGGACCAAGAAACACCACAAGTGGTCTACCCTTGGAATCCTTGTTGATGACAAAGTGTGCATCATGAGCAAATGACCTTGTGTGCTTGGGCAAGGTCTTGGGAGGTGGTGTCTTGCATTGAAACTCAAGGTGACCAACTTGTCCACATCCAAAGCATCTTCTAGGCTTGGGCTTTAGCTTGTCTTGATTGTAGCCATTGTTCTTGTTCTTGTAATAATTCTTTGCTTCAACCTTGACCTTGGACTTCATCATTTGGTTCTCCTTGAACCCAATGCCCATCTTGTCATTCTTCATCAAGGTGTTCATCAAGAGCTCACTTTGGAGGTTGTGGCCCTTGGTGAACTTCTCCAAACCACTTGCTAGCTTGGTCTTCTCATTCTTGAGCTTTGCATTTTCTTCCTTGAGTGTGTTGATCAAGGTAGTAGCATCCTTGTCATCATCCTTGGCCGACTTGATAGTGAAGGGTTTGTTTGCCTTGAGGTTGATTAGCTCTTCCTTGAGCTTTGAGTTCTCTTCCCTCATCTTCACATAGTCATCATACTTGTCGGCTTCAACAACCCTCTTGCCCTTGCACTTAACACTTTGCTCAAGAGCCACATCATCAAGCAAGGTATCACAAGAGGTAGCACTTGCACACTTAGCACACGAGTTAGTAGAAACATGTGTAGCGAGATCTTGAGTAAGCAATTCATTTGCTACCACTAGTGTGCCATGATCACTTTTAACTTGGTTGTAGTCATATTTTAGCAAGTTATACCTTGTTTGGAGCTCTTGTGTTGACCTCTCAAGCTTATCATGTTTCTCATTCGCTTGCTCAAGAGAGGCTTTGAGCTCCCTAGTGCTAGATGTGAGAGTGTTAGTCTCAAGCTTCAAAACATCATTAGCACTAGACAAGGCATTAAGCTTATCATGCAAGTTTTCTTGTATTACAAGAAGTTTGTCGTTTTTAGCTTTGTACTTCCTTATGATGTCCGAGTATTTGTTGCAAATTTTAATTAGTTCATCATAGGAAGGTGCTTCTTCATCATCACTCTCATCACTAGAGGAAACATCACCATCATTCTCTTTTTGTACTTTCTTGTCACCTTTATCCATGAGGCATAGGTGTGTCGAGGATGAGCCCGGTGATGAAGGAGGAGGTGGCGGTGGAGTAGAAGAACCAATCACCAATGCGGCCACCTTCTCTTCTTCACTCTCATCATCGGAGGAGTCACTTGAGTCCTCAATGTCGGTGAGCCAATCACCAACAATGTAAGCCTTGCCATCCTTCTTCTTCTTGTGGAAGTTGAAGTTCTTCTTATTCTTGTAAGGCTTGTCTTCCTTCTTGTCATCTTCACTTAAATCATCTTGTGCACCTTTCTTGTTCTTGTAGTTCTTAAACTTCTTGTTCTTGAACTTGTCTTTCTTCTCTTTGGTGCATGTATGGGCTAGATGACCAAGAATTCTACAATTGTAGCACTTCATATGAGAGATTGGCTTCCTTGATGAGCTTGTGAAGAATTGAGTCAAACTTGACTCCATTCTTGTTTAGCCTTTTCAACATCTTGGTGGTCTTCTTCACCATGAGAGCGATGTTGTCTTCATCATCTTCATCACTTGAGTCCTCAACCACCAATTGGATCTTGCACTTCTCTTTGGTGGAAGCTTTGAGGGCTAAGTCCTTCTTCTCCTCTTTGTCTTTGTCTTTCTTCTTAGAGGAGGATGAAGAACCACCATCACCAATCTTCGTGTATATCTCATGAGCATTGATCTTTCCCAACACTTGTGTCGGTGTAGATGTTGAGAGATCTCCTTGGTGAAGCACGGTGACGATGTGGCTATACTTGTCGATTGGCAAGACACAAAGAATCTTGCGCACCACATCCGATGGAGACATTTGGGTGAGCCCAAGGCCATTTAATTCCTCTACAAGAATGTTAAGACGTGAATACATCTCATTAGCATTTTCATTGGAAAGCATGGTAAAAGAGTTCAACTTAGCCATGACCAAGTGGTAGCGCTCCTCACGCTCACACTTGGTCCCCTCGTGTAGTGCACAAACGTTTGTCCAAACCTCATGCGCGGTTTTGCTATTCCGCACACGGTTGAACACATCCTTGCAAATGCCACAGAAAAGAATGTTCTTCGCCTTGGCATTGTTCTTCTCAAAGAAGGGATCCTCGGCGAACACCGATCCGCCTATGGTGGCGGCCTTGTGAACGCCAACATCCACGACCTCAAGGTAGGCCTCCATCCGCACTTTCCAATAAGGAAAGTCATCCCCATCAAACATGGGTGGTGGTCCATCCCCATGGGACATCTTGCTTTAGGCGGTGAAGCCTAATTTAGAGTAAAAAGGCTCCAATACCAATTGAAAGGATCAAGATGCCCAAGAGGGGGGGGGGTGAATTGGGCTTATTTCAAATTTCTAAAGCAATTATGAAATCCTATCAAGTGTCAATCACCCCGTGTCTAACGATATGTGTGTCTTAGACTATGAAAGCGGTAGCAAGGCAAGAAAAGCGAAAACACCTTACACAATTCTAGTATAAATTGAAGAACAAATGCGGAATGTAATGCGGTATGAAAGAGCTAGGGATAGAGAATTTGACACGACGACGTTTTGTCGAGGTATCGAGGAGTCAACACTCCCCCTTAGTCCTCGTTGGAGCACCCGCGCAAGGGTATTGATCCCCCTCTACCCGTGCAAGGGTAGAGTGCTCTCTATGGGCTGGTTCTTCACCACTTCGGCTCGGTGAACCGCCCACAACCGATCACAAGTCGATGGAGAAGGGCCGCCGACAATCCTCCGACGATCACCTTCCTCCCAAGCACCACCGGACCGTCTAGGTGATGTCGATCACCAAGAGTAACAAGCCTCGATCTTCGCTTGACTCACTCAAGCTTCACAACTAGAGGATGCACACTTGAACTCTTGAAAGAAACTAGAGGAAAGGATGGATGGATTCGCAAATCACTCTCTCTCTCTCTCTAGGGCTCTTGCTCTCTTCCCAATCTTCTCAAAGCAACCAGCAAAACCAAATGAGCAAAAAGACCAGGTGGGAGAGAGGGGGTGGAGCTATTTATAGCCCACACACAAAACTGCCTCAGGCTGAAAAACGCTCTATGTTTAAGTTGACGACGGATGCTCCGTCGCTTGCCCCAACGGCTAGTTACTGTGTACGTCAGCAGGTGCCAGACGCTCCGACGCTTTGCGACGGACACTGCGCCTCAGCGTCCGGCGCAAACTAGCTGCTCTCGGGTTTCTGGGAAAATATTCCCGAACGCTCCACAGCATCCGACGCCCACACGACAGACGCGTCCGTCGCGAAATGAGCGTTTCTAGAGCTCTCTGCTGGCTCGACGGACGCTGCGCCATGCTGACACCAGTGTCTAGCGCGCCAGACAGCGTCCGGCGCCTCAGTCCTTAGCGTCCGACGCCCAGAAACTGGCTCTCTCATCTTCGGTTTTCGACGCGATGAAAATGGAAGTTGTTCTAGGCTATCTTACGGCCACCATAGGCTTGCTTAGAGTTAAGGATGTCAAGTGTGCACCACACCTAAGTCAAGCTACTAGTCTCAACCCCTCTTAATAGTACGACCAAAGATCAAATAGAAGCCCTATCTATTTTTAAATGTCCTTCATCTCCTTATGACACTTAGCCTATCATTCTAGGGTCTTCATCATGTCTCTTTGAAATCCGAAACGATATCCATCTTGGAGGCTAAGTGATTACCATTGATGTCCATTCATGTTGATCACTATGGCTAAGCTACGCATAGCCTCTGCAAAACACACATTAGCCATAATAATCTTTTACTTGTCGTTAATCACAGAAACCAATAGAGTCATGATTCTTCAATGACTAAAGCATGAATGTTACTAATCCATCCATCTCCACTAGTATCACTCAAATTAAGCATATCCATACTAATTAATGGGATCAAAGATAATGATAAAGGCCATTTGCTTAGAATAATACCACCGATCCCAACCCCCAATCCCCCTTCATGGCATCGATGGTAGGCACGTATATGCTTCGGTGGTTTTAGTTGTTGCATTTGAGCTTGTGATCGGACGCACCAGTGATTTCATCGCTATTGCCAGCACCGCGCTGGTTTCGTTTGTGCAAGTGAGCTATGTGATGACACCAAAATAATAAATAGCAGATATAGGGTTTGTAGCGGATTGGTGTCTTAATAGTGGAGCACGGACGTCAATCAATTCCACTAGTGCGTGGCATCTAATAATCACGCATAAATATATGTATGTATATCATGATCATAACACTCTAGAGAAGACAAGGAAAGAGGTTATTTTCAAGAACAAGCTATTGAGGAATCCAGCTGTGTGGCTGTGCACCAGATTCTGATTTATCTAAAGCTGTGCGAAAACCTCTAATGAACAAGAATGATGCTGAAGGAAGAGAGGTTATGATAATCAAGAACCTGGCTAGTTGACATATCATATTCCTTGAGGCTTCAATTTCGCCCCTCAAGAAAATCACTAGCCACCAAAGGTATTTTATTTTCTGGTAGTGTAAGTGTTCTTCCAAGTCATCAGTCGGTTAGTAGTAGACATTCTGTGAGCTGTTATGTTCCGCTGTATTGACGTTTATGGTCTTGCAATGCTAATTAAGACCGGTCCTCCTCCCTTAATTTTTTTTTTTGAAAAAAAAACAGAAGTTTCAAGTCTGTGCCTGTTTTATCGCACCTATTTATTTTATTTTATAACTGCACAGTTCAATCAACAATTGTCACAACATTAACTTTTCAATCTTATACAAGGAATAATATCAGAATACTACGTACTGTACTAGCCACTACAGTATATAGGAAGCTACGCATGCAGCAACACACACGATTGACACGCCGAGCAACATATGCACAAAACAGGATCACTCTCGCTCTCGCTTCGACGCCTCGGTGAACCTGACGACGTGCTCCTCCATCTTGACGTCGTCCTGGATGACGACCCCGGCCGCAACGGCCTCCTCAGCAACCACAACGCCGCCGCCGCCGCCGCCTTCGCATCCGGCCTGCTTGTACGCCTCGACCTCGCCGGCCTCACCGACGACGCCCTCGACGATGCGGACGTGCTCCGTGACCACGACCTCCACGTCCTCCACCTCGTCCACCTTGGCCTCCTCCACCACCTCCGGGCACCGCCGGCGCCGGCGCCTCCTACAGAAGACGAACAGCAGGGCGGCTAGAAGCCCGAGGCATATGACGCCCACGATCGGGACTACGATGACGATGACCGTAACGTGCGTCGTCGGCGAGGGAGAGGGCTGCGGTGGCAGCGGCGGCGGCGTGCCATAGCCTGATGGTGGCGTTGGCGGCGTGCCATAGCCTGATGGTGGAGGCGGAAGCGGTGGCGAGGGAGTAACATAGGGTGGTGCTCCAGCCATATGTATCACAGTTCCGTATGTATATGCAGAGGAAGAAGACCGTTCTGTTCTTGCTACTCACACTGATCGTGTCGGAGGTGAGTTTTTGTGTGTGAAGGAGACTTGTGTATCAAATGCATGCACCTTTGAGCTTCTTTTATAGGTAGAGAGATGCACATTTTATTTAGGCTTGGTCCAACTAGATGCATGCATACACACATGTGCAGTGCAAGAAACAACTAACTACATCAGCGTAGGTGCTGCCCTGCCCATGCTCCTTGATGATGGCAATCACACATTTTAGATAGAGCGTATATATGTATGTACTGGTTAAAACTGTGGACTATACTAGACTAGTTACAGCTTGTGCCTTGACAAAGTTCCACTTGTTTTTTTTTTCTTTTCTTTCTTTCTTTTGACGAGGAACTTCACTTGCTACTACAAGCAAGGGCTAATTACATCTGGTTCAGTGTTTATATGCGCAGGGATATTATTATTATATTATTGACTATGGAGTAGAGTGTATTCGCGTGACGTGGGACGGCCGTGCAACTGTGGCTGTGACCGGCAACTGCACGCAACAAAATCTCCTAAAAAAGACAATGCAAGGAATGAAGCAATCCATTCTGGTTGGTAAGTCACTAACAAATTAGACAAACATCTTGGAGAAAACAAACGATATATCAAGTGCCGGAGGTTGCTTCGATTGTGGCAGCATGAGAGATGGACCGGTCTCAAACCCTCCCCCACCGGGAGATTTAACTTTTTACCATTATAATGAGTGGTCACTCTCTAGATCTCACCTTAAGAATGGCTCATATAAATTTATCATCCTTACAACCAAACTCTTACAATTTTGCCAAAAACACGTACGTGGCCTGCCATATCACGGTGCTAGCGTGGAGGTGCACTGCGAAAAGACGAGGTTGTCCCTGCCCTCCTTCTCTCTCTCCCTCCCTGACAGCTGGGTCCCACATCTCCCTCTCACTGCCACGTGGGTCCCACCCGTCAGTTTCATCTCCAACCTCCAGCAGAGGAGAGGGAGAGAGCAGAGGGCGTTGCTGGGGCGGAGCTCACCCACGGTCGTGCCTCCCGCGCCGCCGGGGTGGAGCTTGCCCGCGCCGGGCTGAGGCGGAGCTCGCCCGCGCCGCCAGACAGACCTCGCCCGCAGCCGTTGCCCCCGCGGCGCCGAGGCAGACCTCGCCCGCGGCCGGGGGCTCCCGCACCGCCGGGCCGAGCTCTCCCGCGCGCGTGCTGGGGCGGAGCTCCCGCGCGTGCTGGGGCGGAGCTCCCGCGCTGCCGGGGCCGAGCTCGCCCGCGGCCGGAGCTCCCGCGCTGCCGCGACCGGGGCTGTGGCGGAGCTCGCCCGCAGCCATTGCTCTCGCGGTGCCTCGCCCGCAGCCGTTGCCCCCGGCGCCGAGGCGGACCTCGCCCGCGGCCGGGGGCTCCCGCATCGCCGGGCCGAGCTCGCCCGCTACCGGTGCTCTCTGCTCTCTCCCTCTCCTCTGCTCTCCTCTGCTCGAGGTTGGGGATGAAGTTGACGGGTGGGACCCCGTGGCAGTGAAAGAGAGAAGTGGGTCGGGGGGGCATCTGAGTTGGCCCGGTTGGGTTAGCGCGAGGGCAGGGGCAATCATGGTCTTTTGCCACCCCATGCTGACTCGGATCGGACCAGAAACGCACAGCTGGCGTGCCACGAGTGCAAATATGGTAAATTTGTATCGTTCCCGTTCATTGCGTGCTAAATAATGAGTGTCAGTCCATAAGGTGAGATCTGGAGAGTGGCCACTCGTTATAATGGTAAAAAGTTAAATCTCCCCCCCCCCGACCCATCCTTCCCACCCAGCGAGGCTGCCGCCGCCACAAGCCCCACGCTGGCGAGCCACCCACCACCAGCAACCTCTCCCTTTCCAGACCCAGATCTGAACTCCCCTCGCCCTGATCTATCCATCCATGGAGTTTGTGGACAGGCTCCGCCACTCCCTCAGGCTCCCGTGGCTCCGGAGCCCCGTGCCGCCCCCACGGCGGCCGGGCCGGGATCCGCTGTCGCGGCTGCCCATGCGCCTCCCACACCTCGTGCAGCTGCTATTGCGCACCTCCGCCACAGCGAGGAGGTCGTGCCCAAGACGGAGGAGCAGCTGTTGAAGTTCGAGTCGCTGGTCGTCGACGATGACGTCGTGGAAGGCAAGGGCATGGTCGAAGACGAGGTCGATGTTGCGGCTGCAACGATGGTTGCGCGGACTCCCTTCCCGTCGCCGACGCTGCGGACGCCGGACCCCGCCGCCGCGAGCGCCTCCCTCGGCGCCGACTCCGGTGTCGTGATGGGCGCCCCAAGGTTGCGTGCGGTCTTCACCGGCGTCGCTGCCACGGGCTCCTCCCTCTCCCCATCGGCAACCCCTTTCTTCACTGAGATCTGCTCGGTTGGATGCCCTAAGGCTCTTCGTTGGTCTGAGGAAGTCGATGACTGCTCCGACTACGACTCTCATGCCTCGCTTCAGTCTGCCGCTGCTTCTCTTCGTCACGAGCTTCGCCATGTCTCGCCGCTGCCTAAGCTGTGTCGTGCTCGGGGCGCTTCGGGTGGGGACGTACAATCTGCTGGCGAGTCTGCGGTCGAGGTTGGGCCTAGCGCTTGTGTGCGGGGTCCCTGGCGGTCCAGGCCTCGTCGGCTGCGGGAGCACGTCTCCAGCGCCCGAGGCATCGTCGCTGTTCAGCCGTTGGTTGCTTCCTGCAGGCCTCGACTCAACTCTATCTTGGTGTGAGCGCATGATGAGGCCCCTGTTCATGGTCCTCAGGCTGCCTCATCGCAGAGCAAGTGTGGTCGCATGACCATAGGCCTCAGCTGGTTCATGGTCTACCGCTCCAGAGAGTCGACAACCACCCGCCGCTTCAGTATGTTCCAGCACAACGACGACTCGGGCCCAGGGTGTCTCGCCACCACTTGCGTCACACCGCCGGATGCGCACGGGTGGCAGGACATCCGGCAGCAAGGCCAGCCAGTGTTGCAGCCGTTCGTCGATCCACATGAAGTCCCCGAGGCTTCAAGGAAGAGCCCAGCGACCATGGTGTGCTTTCGCGGTCGTTGCTTTTGGTGCCTTGAGCGAGACCACAAGGTTGCTTGTTGTCGGGATCCTCTCAAGTGCCTCCGCTGCAGGTGTGGCGGGCACCTGTCGAGGCACTGCCCAACGCGCCGCAGCCTCGACAACCGGCGACTTGCCATAGCCAACCCAAGCCAACATGCTATTCGACGCTCTGTCCATGAGCGACTTAGTTTGGTTGAGTTCCCGCCGCTCGATGGGGTGCCTGTGTTGCCCACTAGCATGGTGCTGCTGGTGGACTCAGGTTTTGCTGTCGCGTTGCCCAACACTTGTGCTGCTCCAAAGCCGAGTGACTTTGGCGATTGGATTCCGCCCTCCCCGTGTCAGGTTGTGTGCGCACCCTTGGACCCCATGCTGGAGGAAGCGGCTTTGCCTCCGCTCCCACTAAGTGGATTGGCCCCATGGAAGATTTTGGGGGGCGATGTCATCGACTGTCTGCCTAACAGTGTTGTGTCGGCCATCCATGTGCAACCAACTTTGAACTCTGAAGTTTCGGATCCGGCGGCTTGTTGTTGGGTTGATGCTGAGTTCGTTCCCCCTGTCACGACCTCAGGCTCTCCATTGCCTTCACCTTTGGAGACTGATGGCTCTGATGGGGCGCTTGTGTCGTTGGGTTGTGGCCCAGATGTTGTCCAACCTTCCGCCTCCATCACGCCAGGTATGAGTGTTGATGTCGTCAAGGATTTCATCGGCTCCTTCCGACGGCCCTTGCAGCAGCCTCTCATTGTGTCGCCTCCTCGGCTGAGGGTGACCAAGAAGATCAACTATGCCGTAGACGATGATTTTGTGCCCAAGCGCAGTGCTCGTCTTGCGGCAAAGAGTAAGTTCAGGGAGCCGAAACCAAAAGCTCAGGCGAGGAAGGTTATGATGAAGAGGCTAGGCTTCGAAACACCGACAGAGGTCCCCGATGAGGCATCCTTTGAAGAGTTTCAACGTGCCTTCACTTTGCCGCTTTCGCCCATGAAGAGGGACGCAATGGATGCGCCCTTTCCGATTAGGTGGGGTACAAAGGGCGTGGGTGTGACGGACACTTAGATGAGAGTTAGTCGCCTTAGTTGCTCCTTTCTTTGGCCATATAATACATTTTATTAGACTTGCTTGTCGAGTGTTCTGATCTTGCTGGTAACTCACTAGCAAGAATGGAAACACGGTTGCAAGTTGATCGTTTCTATAACATTTGTTTACAACTCCTCTTAATGAAAAACAGGTTAATCACCCGATCGAGAAAAAAAATATATCAAGTGCCTGTAAATTTTAAAGGGTGAGGCAAAAACATCTGTTGTTATCTGTTAGCGATAGAAAAACTTATCATTGATTGTGACAGATAGTACAACAACATTCTAACTAGTATAAACTGTGCATCCAACGGCCTATCGGAGTTCAGCAAAACTGGATAAACTTCTGAATGGAGTGCAACAAATGGAAACTCAAAAAACTGCCATCTCAACATTCAGAGTAGAGCCTGACCAACTTCAGCGACTCAAACGGTGTCTGCATCCTCCACTCCCTCTGCTTCTTGCTCAGGGGCCTGCCCTTGCCAGACTGCTGCCGGTTTATCTTCACGTCGGCTATGCCCCAGATGCACTCTCGCATGTCCATGTCATAGGAAATTAGCCTCAGCACGCCGTCGCCTTCCTGAGGCGTGGCTGCCACATCGCTTGTTGTTGTAGTGTATCTGACATACATTGCCCGTTCTTTGAAGCGCTCGAGCTCTTCAGGGACACGGATAACTCTCTCCACGCCAGGGGATGACACCTTCAAAGTGATTAACCAAAAGTATGTGCCTTAAACCAAGTAGAACTACAGGCAGAATCTTTCTGATGATTGTTTCTTTAAGATAATAAAGATCTTTAACTAGTTGTGTTGTGTACAGAGGGAAAATACCTCCAACGATATGTTTTTTGGTATCTTTCCTGTTGACTCTGCATCGTCCAACTTTGCACGGTATGCAATTGTGTAAGCTTCAATGTCATCTATAGTTGGAGAACCGTACCTATTTTATCAAGCACTTGATGAGAGTTATTGAAGAAAACTTTGACCTTAAGGTTATCTGCATAGCAATTTATGGCTGCCCAAACCCAAGCCTAATAAAAATCAGGTAGGAATATATCAACCCGCCCCGACCCCACTCCCCACCATTGACACTAAAAAAAAACTGAATCTAGTAGAGCTAATTAATATGTTCTATATTGCTGTGTCTGAGTACAATGCCTATGCTTTTACGTCCATAGTTAGTTCACTGATTACTGGTATCTACATTTGAGTACATCAAAATATGTCATTTTCCAGTATATCTACTGTATGTGTGTTCTGATCCAAATAGGCCGCGGTCTGGATTTACTGAAACTCAACCTTCGAACAGATGACTGAAACCTCCTCTCAAAATCCTATGCACCAACATATTAACCCACTACATGCATCTATAAGATTTTCAGGCTCAAACAACCTGACATATACATGAACAGACTCTGGAAACAACCGCATATGGCTGCAAATAGATACATACCTGGTGGACATCTTCTCAATGCGTACTCTAATGGTCAAATTTGCAGCTGTCTTGAAAGCATAGATTTTCAAGTCATCTTCGAATGATGCTGAGACCTGTTCTGCCAAAGCTAACGCTTCCTTGTCCCACCACGTGCCAGCAAGGGATATTCCGCCACCAGCACCTCCATCTCCAGCCTCCAGAACATAATTAAATGTTCATATAATCAAACTGTATTTATCAACCAAGAAAAGTAAAACTTACATAAAGATCCTGTTCATCATCACTCTCAAAATCATCTTCAAAGTCATAGTCATCCTCAAACTCTTCATCGTCATCCATTATATCTGCACGATTTTGTGAACAGAGTAACTTTATTTGGTAAAACAAAGTGCTTTTTAGCTTATATATGAAACTAATACTAATTGAGCAGGAGACATCAAAAGTCATGAGCAGACAAGTATGCTGGTTCCTGAACCACTGTATGTTTTAGAGCACGCAAGTTCAGATAGATGCATTGTAAATGGGAACCATTACATAACACAAGCCCATAAGCCATTGTTGCATGTTTGCTATAGAAGGAAATACATCACTACATCAGTCATGTTCCAATTTAACAAGACTGTACTGTTGCACCTCCAACTGTTTGCGCTGGGAAAATGAGCAATGACATCTTCCCTCAATTTCGTGGTGATTGTGGGTGCCAACAATGTGCAATGCAACCGCATCTTCTTCTGAAACAAAGGAAAAAATTTGCATATTGCAGGATAACTCATAGCCCTGTGTATAGATGATCATACTGCACGTATTTCTAGCATGGATGCTTTATAATGACTGATAAGACAAAAGCAGATGAAAAAGGATCAGTTGTGCAAAATGCTTCTCGCTAAAATTTTAAGGGGCAAATGCATGACAGTGTGAACGGTCAGATGAGGGGAGCCAAGAAATAGAGCAAAATGCAGGGTCTACAATCCCCAGTCGCCCCACAGAAAGACAACCAGAAACTCCCAACCATCATAAGAAGAAAAACAAACATCACCGGAGTTCCCAAAAAAACCATTACCGCCTTCTTCTTCGGCATCGAAGTCCTCCGCTTCCACCTCCTCGTCTTCCTCCAGCTCGTCGGTGAAATCATCTTCCACCTCCTCATCTGGTGGATCGTCGCTATACCCTTTCATCTTCTTCTTGGCAAACGGCACCACCGCAGGGGCATTCCGACGAACGATAGGTGGGCATGGACATCCGGAAAGGGCAGCACTCACCGCCACGGTAGTGGAGGGCAACGAGCCGAGCAGAAGAGGAAACCTTGATGGCCTGACGGAGAAGCACCCATGAACGACGCCTCCGGCGACCAAATCCATCGGTTAACGGATCACTTCAGAGCCAAGATTCAAGAACCATCGAGCGTGGTCGCGCGCCAAGCGTCCCGACTGGCCGACTCCGGACGGACCAGCTTATCCTTTGTCCATTGGTACCGAGTACGCCAACAGTGGGGTAAAACGCCTTTCCCAAAATCCGCCATCACTGACGCGGCCTCGCTTCTTCCCAATTCTCAATGGAGAACGAACGAATCTACGTAGTACACCTCGAAGAACAAACACAACACAACGCTCGCGTCGCCACGCCGCGTCCGCTCCGACGCGGCGACCCACGTGCAAACGGCCCACCAAATGCCGCGCGCCCACCACCACCCGCTACCACGCCGCGGTCGCCTCCTCCAGCTCGCCGCGGCGGTGTCCGGGCTCCTGCTTCTCGTGCTGCTCGTCCTCCTCCCAGACGCGCCGCCCGGGGAGCACACCACCGCGCCCGCCTCGCTCCTCCGCGCGGCCATCGCGGCGCACCCGTCGCCGGCCTCCTACGCGCGTCCCTGCGCCGACCTCCTCGCCCTCTCGCTGCACCGCCTCCTCTCCGCGCTATCGTCCCTGGAGGCCGGCGACGTCCCCGCCTCGCTCCACCTCGCCTCGGGCTCGCTCCAGTGCCAGTACGACTGCTCCCGGCCTTCCGCTCCCACGCCCTCACGTCCCGCTTCCTCAATTCCCTTGCCCCACAAACCCTAAACGCTGCCCTGAAACCACCCTCTTCCGCCCCTGCCGCTGCGTTCCCTGCGAGGATCCGCCCTGACGCCACAGTCTGCAAGCAGAATTCCGGAGCGAAGCCGTGTGGCTACTCGACCGTGCAAGCCGCGGTGGACGCAGCTCCAAACTATACCGCCGGGCACTTCGTCATCGCGGTTGCCGCAGGTGCATACAAGGAAAATGTCGTGATTCCGTTTGAGAAGACCAACATTTTGCTGATGGGGGAGGGTATGGGAGCTACTGTTATCACTGCATCCCGCAGCGTGGGGATTGGTGGGCTGGGAACTTATGAGACTGCGACGGTGGCTGTGATCGGTGATGGATTCCGTGCTAGAGATATAAAATTTGAGAACAGTGCTGGTGCTGGAGCTCATCAGGCTGTGGCATTCCGTTCAGATAGCGATCGGTCAGTGCTGGAGAATGTAGAGTTCCGTGGGCATCAGCATACACTGTATGCTCACACAATGCGGCAGTTCTACCGCAGGTGCCATATTATGGGGACAGTGGATTTTATATTTGGGAATGCCGCAGCGGTGTTTGAGGAATGTGTGATTAAGACTGTGCCACGGGCTGAGGGAGCTCAGAAGCGCGCACGAAATGTGGTGGCGGCTAGTGGGAGGATTGATCAAGGGCAGACGACAGGGTTTGTATTTGCGAATTGCACTGTGGATGGGAACAAAGAGTTTGTGGAATTGTTTCGGACAAAGCCACAGTCATATAGGCTGTATTTGGGGCGGCCATGGAAGGAGTATGCCAGGACATTGTATATCAGCTGTTATTTGGGGACAGTTGTCAGGCCGGAGGGATGGCTTCCATGGCGAGGTGATTTTGCTCTCAGGACACTCTTTTATGGAGAGTTTGACAGTCGAGGCCCTGGTGCAAACGACACGGTAAGGGTTGAGTGGAGCAGTCAGACACCAGAACAGCATGTCAAACACTTCTCCGTTGAGAACTTCATTCAGGGCCATCAATGGATTGCATACTAACTACCATGTAAATTGTGTTCTTAGGTCAGTGACTTATTGGCACCTTAACAACGTGATGTGAAAAATTTCTGGAACGGTAAATGCCTTCATCCATTATTATTCCAAGGATCTCGAGACACCTATGTTTCCTGTTAGAAAATCCAAGCTGATGTGGTTCATGTTCCTTTTGTTTACTACATAGGTACCTTTTTTTGTTACATTTATTAGTTATAGTATTGTTTTTGTAATTAAATTGTTCCTTCCATAGAGTAAATAAAGACTGAATTGTTTTCTCTACAGAATATGATAGAACATTTTTTACTTTATTTGCTATATATGGTAGTGCTATTTATGGCATTTTGTTTTGGCTGGCATGTTGTTTTTTATTATTATGATTTCTAGCTTCCAGTGGACATTTACTCATGAAATATTAATATTTCTGGCACAGCAAGAAATATTTTCTAATATTTGATAAACCTGTGGAAAAAGAAAGGTCAATGTTGCATCTTATGTATGAGCTGAATGGATACTAGCAGTCGCCGATTTATTCAGAACTTCTGTTGGTAATAATACACTTGGTATTTATAGTTTATCTCCACATCTTTGCAGTCAATGGTATAAACAAACAACTTAAGTTATCTGCTGGATTTTGTTATAACAAGACACTTGATAGTGATCTTTTCTACAACTTTGAATGATTTGGTCATATCACAAAACTATAGTTACTAGCAAATTGTGATGCAGAGCATTTAGCTAACCATTTAAATATGAACTTAAAAGATTTGAGAAAGAAGTGCTATGTTGCATGCTGTTCACAAATCACAAGGCTACAAACAAATGTGTTCTCGCCTATGAAATGACATCTAACCTAAATTGACTACTGATGCTTTAGAGAGTTTAGAATTGACACTGTCTGCCTGAGCAGCAGTGCTATGTAACACAGTAACAGAGCTACAACATGTTATTACTAAAAGGCTGCTTGCTTGTTCTGCCTTTACCTTTCTTTGTGACACACTTCCTCCTTGTCAGAAGACAATGTTCTCCTAAGATATTGGTTGCTCATTGCTTTCTGCCGTTCATTAAGAAATGCAAAACTTCTGAAAATATGGTGTCGTCATGTCATGCAATTTCCACCATCTCGTTTGTGCTTCAACAGTTGCAAACTCTTGCAAGGTGGGGCAAAATGACAGGTGTTTGATGTCTTTATGCAAACTAAACATTCCAGTTGCCGTCATAATCCTTGAAACATAACCATGTCTTCATGCTGGTGAAGGGGGGTCAAATGGCAGGTGTTCCTTCTTTGCCATTGTCTCAGAGCACACCATGTGTGAAGATAAACAATGCCACCATGAGAAGTTTTCATTCAGGTAACCTTGGTCTCCCTTGTTATATGATCCTATCTCATCAATATGATCCATTAATAGCTGATATATGCTATTGCAGGTCAATCACTATTACACCAGAGTTGAATGGTATTCTATTGTTTTCTGTTGCGTGATTTCTGGAAGAGTGAAGTCCTTGCAAGAAAGGTCAGCATCTGTGAAGATAATCTTGTCATATTTAGTTAGTGCCCACAGCTACTTGTATTTCCACTCCTTATATGCATGATGCCCTTAGATATTGGATTTTTCTTAGTTTTTTTTTTATCTTCAAACCACTGCTTGTATCCTCAAAAGTGTGTCCAGTTCTGTCTCATATTGGACTCTCTGCGTAGCTTTCCTAAGTGCCTGGTTGGCTGGGTTCAAATTGAGCTTGAATCGGATGCTTAGCTTGTGGTTTACTCTTGCAATTGATTAATGATTAAAGTAACTAGAGCTAATGAAAACCATCAGCGTACTCCATATAGCCTTTCGCATTGACAGTCTGCTATATGCTTATGTGAATTTCTTTTGCGACATTTTCCCTCAAGTTCGAGTGTTTTTTTACATTATTAAATTGTAAACTGTAAACTCAGCAACTGCGTCACAATTCACATCCACTTGCATTTTAGCTATATCTGAAGTCTGAAACTTGAGTACCTAACTAAATTCTGATGAAAATAGGCATCCAAATTCGCCTTGCACGCAGAATTCTCCACATACTAAACCTACTACTCAAGTACTGATACTGATAACACCTACCTCAACCCAGTGGAACAATATATTTACACACCGTCGTCTATATATATACAGTTCAAAAAAGAATCAGAGATTCAGATCGTTCATATTCACAGAAGAGCTTTGTACCTGACTTTCTCAGCTCGTGCAACGAGTCCCTGACTTTCTTGACTAGGCTGACCAGCTGGCTGTAATCAGGTTCGTCTCCTGTCATGGAGCCGGTGACCAGGTCCCAGAACGTTTTCTCCATGGTTTCCCTCAGTTTCTCCTGGAAACCGTTCTCGGCAGCAGCAGCACTGTCAGATTTTCCAGCGAAAGCACTGCCGTCATCCTGATGATGAAGCATCTCGTTCACCATCCTCTCGTTCTCCGTCGGCTGCTTCACTGACGATGGTGATGAACTACCTGACGATGAATTGATGCTCAAAGTCCAGGTTTCGCTACTGGACTTGCATTCTTGTTGGCTTCGAAGAACTTGGACCTCGTGTCCGAAAGAGCAGAGTCCATCCGGGCAACACCAGCATCGCCGCTCAGCAGCTGAACATTGTCACGCAGGAGCTTCTGGTTATCGGCGACCTGCCGCTGGATCGCCTTCATGTCATGGGTGAGAGCCTGCTCGGTGACTGCCCCTCCGCGGTCAGTTTGCATAGTTGCACGTCTGCATCGTCGACAGCTCGAGCTTGCACGCGGCGCTGACAAGGTCTCCCTCCCGAGAAGCTTGTCGCAGCAGTCGTCGACCGGCCCTCCAAGACAACAACCAAGCATTAAATATCGTAGAGGGAATTACCATATTAAAGAATATTAAACTGCTTGAAAATTTAATTAGACAACCTGTAGTTATTGTATTGAGTTGCTGGGTTTTTCTTTTCTTTTTGAGAATGTGATGGGTGCTTGTCTTATAGACCAAAGCTTGTCTCAACCATTAGCCTTGCCAAGAGTGCAAGGATTGAATAAAAATAAAAGAGTGCAAGGATCCACAAGCAAAACCACGAGAAGACAATGACGGGCCTGTGGACCAAAATTTAATTGTTCTGATTTGGCAGGAGCCGCGCGAACGCGTACCCCCCTACCACAAATTATGACGTCCACTCTCCCACTTGGGAGATGGTAAGCCAATGCACCCTCCAAGTGCAATGAGGGCCACTGACCTAGGCCACGGCCCTTCTTGATTGACCGTCGACCCCGTCCAGGTAAGTATGGAGCTACGGGGCACGGGGCGTTCATCTTATAGCAGGAGTTCGCGGCGCGTCTGTCTTCCGCTGGCGAGGTGGTGCTAAACGTACAGACCGAACCAACTCGTTCTCTTCTCCCGCTGGCTGAGTTCTCTCGACTTCTCGTGGGCTCCCGAGACATGGAGACGTACATGGGCCTCAACTATTGGGCCGGCTCGGAACGTTCAGACTGCCGGCTGCAATGAATCTGTTAAACATGGGCTTCAGTTAGACATGAAAGTAGTTTTGAGGAGAAGCTTTGTTTTTTTTTTGTTTTTCTTCTCACTCTTCATTCGTCAGCATAAAAATAGGTTTGTTTTTTCTTTCTAATTCTGCAGCAACGAGCTCACGCGGTAGAGATATAGATTTTAAAAATAAAAATAAAAATAAAAAGAAAAGGTTTTTTTTACACGTGCTGCTACTCTGCTTTGAGAATGGATGTCCAAGATTATTTATCTGTTTGACAGATTAATAGAAGGTTTCTCTGTTTGGCTTAAGGCTAGCAAGGCTGATGAATTGTCCGAGACAATGATGATCAGAGGCAGATTCAGTTTAGGAAGAAAGGTGTTGCTCTAGTTTTTGGCTACCGTGCACGCAGGAGCTCGGCAGAGGTACGCGCACCACGCCGTGTCCAAAGCAGACAGCTGGTCCCTGAACTTCGTCCTCTGAACAGCAGCTGAAGAAGGTCCATCATCGAGTCCTGTCTTTGTCAGCACCTCGAGCTCCTCGACGAAGCTCGCCGCCGAGAGCAAACCGCACCTCACCTTGTATAATTCGATGATGGGAAAAAGTTTAATTTACCTGGCGATCGTCCTTGTTTTCTCCCCGAAACAGTTTTTTATCTTCTCTGATTTTTAAAACCGTTTGTTTTTTATTTTAATGAGAGATTTTGATGATGGTTTAATGGTGTGGCAAAGCTGAAAGTTCAGGAAGATAAATAGGCTAAGTTGAAAGTTCAGGAAGATAAATAGAACTACAAATATCTTTTAAAAAATACCTCAAAACATACAAATATATTTTTAAAACAAAATATTTTAGATGCAAAAATAATGCAACTACAAATCTTAAAATCTAAAATCTAGTTTAATCTTAGAAATTTTGTTTTATCTAAAAAGTTATGAAACTAGTTTCAAGTTCATTTAAATCATGCTCTATCTTATGTTAACTATCTTGAAGTTGTTTGTGACAGTGCAATCAAGCCTTAAGTGAGTTTTTGTGACATGACAACATATTTAGAGAACTAATGAGACTCTCCAAGTATGACAAGCAGGTGAAATGAAAGAAGGTTGATAAACAGGTTGGCGGACCCCTCCAATTACAAAAGTGCATGACAACAAGCTCAAAAGGACTTTAATTTATTTTATATTTCGAATTTGAGTTAGGTATGTCGTACTATTAAGAGGGATTCAACACGCATGCCAACAAGTGAACTAAATGCTATATTTTTTCATACATCACACACCTCCACATACATAGAAGGTCAAACAGCCAGCTATTCCAAGATCCATTCTTTGTTGTCTCTGCGAGACCGGCAGTGCCGGGCTTCAGGCCGGCAGTGTCGGACAGTCCGGCACTGCCGCGCCTATGGCCGGCACTGCCGCGACTTAATCTGTCCGTTGAATAGTGTAGGGGCATTTCTTATCCCCTCACTTACCTCCAACGGCTATCTCTGTCATTCACTCATTCACATTTCGTAGAAACAGAAAAGAGGCTCTCTTCTAGCTCTCCCTTTCTTCCTTGGTGCTCAACTCTCTCCTCCATTGATCTCCACTCAAATCTTTGAGAGATTGAGCCTCCAAGCTTGAGAAGAAGCTTCTCCCTCGAATCTTCAACTCCTACAAGCATTTGGTTTGCGTGGTGGCCGGTGGTTTGAGTTTGTTACTCTTGGAGCCTTGCTCCTAGCCGGCTAGGTGTCGCCCTTGAGCTTGCCTCCTTCGTGTGGCAGCCTAGGGAGGTTTGTATCACCCTATATTGCTAATACATTTTCCCTCATCTCAAGAGTTCATTCTCTTGACTTAAGACCGAGGAAAGAGCGAGCCTTTGTGGCAAGCTTGAGCCTTGTGTGGCGTACCTCAACAACGTGGATGTAGGCAAGCCTTGGTGGCGTGCTAAACCACGGGTCAAATCTTGCGTCACTTTGTGTTTGTCTCTTTACTTTGATATACATTGCTCTCAAGGTGATTTCTAGGGTTTGGACCCGATCTACTCGGTGGGTGTGTTGCTACCACTTTCAAGTGGTGCTAGAGGTTCCTTGCACCTCTAGAAAGGTTTTTATTCAAGCACAATTTCCATTCACATTATATATTTTGAATTGTGCAAGGTTCTGTCCAGGTGACCAGCATTGCCGCCCCAGAGAGCAGCAGTGCCGGGGTAAAGGCCGGCAGTGTCGGGCCTGACTGACAGAAACTGTGAGTTTTGTTTTAAACAGGCCTATTCACCCCCCCTATAGACTAATCAGGTCCTTACAAGTGGTATCAGAGCAAGGTTATCTCATTAAGCACTTAACCGTGTGAGATAATGGCCGAAGAGGGAAGTGTCAAGCAAGTCAACCCCAAGAATGTGGACTTGCACTCCACGAACAGCAGCGATAAGAGCGTGGACACAGACAAATACTTGACCACCGCTGGCATGTTCGCTGGAGATAAAGCAAGAAGAAAAGAAGAAAGAAGATTGAGAAGAGAAGGAAAGAAAAAGCAAAAAGAAGAAGATGCAATCAATGAAGCTAAAAGCTTAAAGCTTGACGAGAAGCTTCATAGAAGAGAAGTAAGAAAGCTCAAGAAGGAGCTCAAAGCCAAGGAGAAGGAGCTAAAGAAGAGCAAAGAGCAAGCCTCTCAAGTGAAGGTTGAATCAAGTAGCTCCGATGGTGATGATGATGCATCATACCAAGCCTCCAAGATCGTGAAGAAAGATAAGAAGAAGAAGGATGATGGTAGCAAGAAATACTCCGTCGTATCCTTTAACTATTCATCCATTTCTAATCATGAGCATAAACCTCTCTTTCATGTTCCCGCCGACAAGTTGTCTCATTTCGATGGGACCAATTTTGCCAAGTGGAAACACTTGATGAAGGCTTATCTTGTAGGTCTTCACCCCGGTGCTTGGAAGATTGACCATAGAGGATGTGAGCCTCCGATGGACCCTACAAGTCCCACCACCGAGCTTCGTTGCATACAACTAAATGCACAAGCAACTAGTGTGTTGCTAAGTGCATTGGATGGTGATGAGTTCAACAAAGTGATGGGCTTGGAAATTGCCAAGGAAATATGGGACACCTTGCATCTTGCACATGAGGTTGTGAAAAAATTAAGGCAATCCAAGATTGATCTATTGATGGCCAAGCTCAATCGGTTTGTGATCAATGAAGGTGAAGGGCCACAAGAAATGTTTGATAGATTGATGACCATTGTTGGCAAGATTAGAGGCCTTGGTGGTGAAGAGGTCAATGATCACAAGGTCGTCAAGATCATGCTAGAAGCCTACTCTCCAAGAAATGAGACCGTGGTGACATTGATCAGAGACAAGAAGAGATTTAAATACTTCACACCAAGTGATGTGCTTGGAAGGATTATGACCTTTGATCTACAAAGAGAAGAAGCACTTGAGAGGAATAAGCTTGGTGAGATGCAAGCAAGGATGGAGGGGATGAAGATCAAAGATGTGGCTCTCAAAGCCAACAAGAGCTCAAGGAAATCAGCCCCTAGCTGTCCTAAAAACAGCAAGCAAGCTTCCTCAAGCAAAGCTCAAGCAAACAAAGGCATCAAGCATGAACCCGAAGCTCCAACATCAAGTGATGGTGAAAGTGATGACGGACAAGCCGAGAACATAGATGACATGGCCTTATTCATGAGAAGATTTAACAAGGGCCTAAAGAAGAATAGGTACAAGCTCATGAGAAGAAAGTTCACAAACAAGAAATCAAGAACTTACTACAAATGTGGTAGCACCGAACATTTCATTGCTGATTATTCAAATGAGAAGAAAGACAACAAGTTTGGAAAAGGTAAGAGAGAAGATAAGGGTGACCACAAGATGAGAAAGATATATGTGGGTGAAGCACATATTGGGCATGAGTGGGACTCAACGGAAGAGACTTCAAGCGAAGATGAAGAAATGGCTACCATTGCTATTCATAAGCCATCCACTTCACCAAGACTCTTCAACAACATGTCCGATGATGATGAATGCTCCCCTCATATTTGTCTCATGGCAAAGAGTGATAAGGTAAAACTAAAACCGGAACCCATAACTCCTTCCCCCAATGACATCTCTAGTAGTGATTCTAGTGATTACTCTAGTGATGATGAATCTAGTGATGAAGAAATCAATTCTATAACTAAAAATATGGATAATAAGACCAAAATATTCATTGCCAACCTAATGGATGAATTAGAGGCAACCAAGGCTGAGCTAGCATCTAGAGAAAAGACTCTTATCAAACAAGGGAATCTTTACATTGCTAGTGAGGAAGCTTTTGTTTTAGAGAGGAGTGAGGTGAGCACTTTGACCAAGGATTTGGCCAGGGAACAAGAAGCTCATGCTCTCACGAAGGAGTATAGTGAACTCAAGCAAAATCATTGTGGCTTAGTTGAAAAGCATCAAGAGCTTGAGGGACAATACAACCTTTTTTGGGAAAGCAACTCACATCTCACTAAGACAAATGATGCCTCTTCTCCATCCACTAGTCAAGGTTGTGGAAAATGCTATAATATTGATTTGAATGATTATTCCACTAACCTTGCCAACATGGAGGCCATGAAGAAAGATATAACAAGGCTCAACAATGTCATCTCAGTTTCTAGCAAGAATGACAAAGACAAAGTTGAGCCAAAGAAAAGTCAATACAAGGATGGAAGGCATCCTCAATCAAGGATGGGCTTGGACACACTCAAGGAGGTAAAACCAATGGAAGAAAAACAGTGAAAGGCATTGAGTGTGTCGGGTTTGAGAAGAAGGGAAGCATTGGTGCAGATAAGCCTGCATAGACTGCAGCACTGCCAGACCTCAGGCCGGCAGTGCCGGACCTTAGGCCGGTAGTGCCGCGCCCCACTAAAGGGAAAGTGTCGGGTACGAAGGTAAGGGGTACCCTAAACCCTTCGATAAATTAACGCTAAATATAGCAACCATTTTTAAGGCAAGGATCAGCCTACTGTTCGGTAAGACGCGGCCCATCGATCGAGGGCCCCCGCTACACCGACTGTGGAAACCAGCCACTCGCCCGGCTCTACCTCGACGACGGACGAGGGGTCGGACGAACGACCCCCCGGCTTCACCTCGACGACGGACGAGGGGTCGGACGAATGACCCCCCGGCCTCTACCTCGACGTCGACCCCCTCAACCCGTCGACGCCTCGACCTTCCAGGCACCGTCGGCGGACAAGGGCTCGATTAACCCAACCACTCCGTCATGGGTAAAAGGAAACCCACCTGACGACATGGGCACCTGCGTCCACTGTCAAATCCGCCAACTCCCCGTCCAGTCCCCGACTCCCGTCGACTGTGCCGCCACTGCCGCCACTACGCAAGTACGGACTTCTACAGTACCCCTCGGAAAGTGAACAGTGCGACCCTCGACGACAGCTTCGGGAACGTGACAGAGTCATACGGGGCTCGACCCCCCCTCGACCGAGGGCTCGACCCCCTCCTCTTCAACAACTCCGGTACGGAAGACGTCCCATCTGCCCCGTCCCGCTTCGGCCATGGGACTCGTGCCCGCCTGCGAATACTGTACTGCGACGACTTTTACTGATGCCACGACCGGGGACGCCTGAAGGACGGGAAGACCACGCCGCCACGGTGCTCGATGTCTCTTCGCCAACACTGTGCCGTGGATGCGCCGCCCATACTTCTACTATTAGGACCTTGTACCCTCGAGTCTCCCCCTTGGTCTATAAAAGGGGGACGCCGAGGTAGATGAAGGGGGGCTCTTTCGAGACTTCTCTTTCCAGGTTTCTCTTTGGGGACTTCTTCTTCCCGATTTCAAGAGAAGGTTGGAGTCTCTCTCGGTTGGCTCCCACTTCATCTAGGACTCTGATCCGACTTTGGTTCTCAAGGACCCTAGACCACGCCACACACACACAGCCGCTCGATCGACCCCTCGGGTGGCCGACTCCGTGTAACACTGCTTGTACCCCCCCTGTACGAGCACGCTTTGGGTGTGAGATAATACAAGTCATCCTCCCCCGCTGGACGTAGGGCCTTCTTCGCCCGAACCAGGATAAATCTTGTGTCCATCTTGCATCACGTCTGAGAGAGGGAGCACGCGATATACAAATTTACTCGTTGGTGGTCTTGACCCCCGGGTCATAACACCGACAGTTGGCACGCCAGGTAGGGGGATTTGCGTGTCGATCAACTCCGAACTACTCTCTCAGATGGATTCCACCATCCCACCGTTCCCGTTCAACACCGTCATCTGGTTCGGCAGTCTAGGGTTCGTTTCTACGGACCAGGGCGACTTCATAGTCTTCCCCTCCGCCCGTGGCCTAGACGTCAGCAGTTCCGCTGCGCCGGAGCCACCCAGGATCAGGCGACGGTCCCTCTGCTTGCGACTCTGGCCTGCAATCAGGAGGAGGCGCGAGCGGCTTCGACGCACTCGCCGTCGAGCAAATTCTGGGGTGCCGGATGTCGTTCCCTCGGTCCCGGCTGGCGACACGGCCCCTCCCCTAGGGGTCCGCTTGACTCACACTTGTGGGCCGAGGGCGGGCGTCTCCCCGAGTGGGACTTCGACTCTTCTACGTCATCGTCCCCGGAGGCTCCCGTGGCTTCTCCGACACCTACGACCCCGTCACCACCGCGCGACCCGTTCCCATACGGGCTCCGCAACAGTGCCGGGCTCTACTCTGCTTTCGCAGGGCAGCGAGTACATACATATGACGAGTCTCCATGGACTCCGTCATGGGCGACGGTCGATCCTGTCACCACCCCTTCTCTGGGCGAGCCAGAACTATCCCGTACGTGGGGCACATTACGGCGGCGCCTGGAGGAGGAAGAAAGGGGCAGGCTCTTCCCCCACGTCTACCACGCCGACTTCGACTCGGACTCTCCCGATGAGAGTTACGACTCCACTCGGGAGTGCTTCCATCTCGACGAGCAAACCGTCCTCCAGGACGACGTCGACGATACCGCGGCCACCGATGAAGGGGGAGGGGCCAACGCCACACCACCTCGAGATGCCATTCCCCCAAGCCCTCGTAGAGCCGATCCACCCCCCGACGTACAGATTACACAGGTCCGAGAGCTCCTCGGCAAGCTCGAGGAGGAGCCCCTGCGTCTTCAGCAGCTCGAACACGCCCTCGAGCGAGATCGAGGGCGTCCTCAGGGTGGAGGAGCTCGCGAGCGGGCCCGGGAGGTCCACCGGCAGATCGTCGAGGAGGGGAACGCCGAACCCCGAGTCTTCAACCGCGCCAGCCAGAATGTTGTAGCAGCCGCGATGCTGCTCCGCGACATGCCGGCGCCATCGACCCCCCAGGCACAACATATCAGGGAGGAAATCCAGGGGCTACTCTAGACTGCGGCCGTCCAGCAGGCGGAGAGCTCGGCCTCGAGGCGTCGATGGGCTGCCTCTGAGCGGCAAGCAGCGCCCCCTCGACAAAATCGGGAAGCCTCTGTCCACCAGAACAAGGCGCCCCAGGGCCGGGTCGAGCCACGACCGGTTCGGGAACGCCTCGTCGACGACCTCCCCCCTCGAGTGAACAATCGACGTCGATACGGCGACGCCGAGGCTCGAGGCTACAGCGCTCACCGAGGCGGGCGCTACGACAGCGACGAAGACCGATGTCAGTCTCCGGAGCCACCGGGGCCTCGAGTCTTCGGAAGAACTATCCGGCGGGCCTCCCTGCCCGTACGCTTCTATCCACCCACCAGCCTGATCAAATACAACGGTGAAACCAAGCCAGAGCTCTGGCTTGCCGACTTCAGGCTAGCATGCCAGCTGGGGGGAGCCAAAGATGACCTCGTCATCATCCGGCAACTCCCATTGTTCCTCTCCGACACCGCTCGAAGGTGGCTCGAGGAACTACCCTCGGACTTGATCCAGGACTGGTCCTACCTGGTTCGGATCTTCGAGGGCAACTTCAAGGGCACCTACGAGCGGCCGGGCAACTCCTGGGACCTTCGCGGCTGCAAGCAGAAACCAGGAGAGACCCTCCGCGCCTTCACCCGCCGATTCTCGAAGCAGCGTACCACACTGACTTACATTTCCGACCACGAGGTCATCACGGCGTTCATCGTCGGGACAACCTGCAAAGAGTTGGTGCGGGAGCTGGGGCGAAACATCCCCAAAACCGCCAACGAGCTCATGGACGTCATCGCCAACTACGCGGCTGGCGAGGAGGCCGTTGGCGCATTCTTCCAGATTCCGCCAGCGAAGGGGGAGGGCAACGCGGATGAACCCGGGGGCTCGGACGATGGGCCCAAGAGAAACAAGGGGCCCAGGAGGAACAATGACGGCAACGGCGGCCGGAAGAAGAAGAAGAAGAACCAACCGGGCCGGCGCAACGTCGAGCCCAACGTCGAGCACGACGACGACCCCGACAACCTTGTCGCTGCAGCGGACAAGCGGAAGCCTCGAGGGCCCCCTCCCGACGGGGGCGTCTTCGACAAGATGCTGAAAGAGCCTTGCCCCTATCATATGGGGCCGGCCAACCACCGCCTCGAGGATTGCCGCATGCTTCGAAGGCACTTCGTCCCTCCTGGCCCCAGGAGAGACGACGGCAAGGAAGACCCGCCCTGTGACGTCCACGTCAGGGGCGATGTTCAAAAGGGAGGCTTCCCCGAGATCCACGACTGCTACATGATCTACGGGGGACCCTCGACCCGCCTCACCATGCGCCAACGCAAGAGGGAGCGTCGAGAGGTCTTTTCCGTTCGGGCCCAGGCCCCACGGTACCTCGACTGGTCCCACACGCCGATCACCTTCGATCAGGACGACCACCCCGAGCACATCCCCAACGCAGGGGTTTACCCGCTCGTCGTCGACCCGATCATCCTCAACACCCGGCTCAGCAAGGTGCTCATGGACGGGGGGAGCAGCCTCAACATTATCTACGCCGAGACCCTCGACCTCCTGGGGATCCCGAGGACCATGCTCCTGCCCAGCGCGGGGGGGGGGGGGTTCCACGGAATCGTCCCGGGGAAGAAGGCACTCCCGATCGGCCGCGTCAAGCTACCGGTCTGTTTCGGCATCCCCTCGAACTTCCGAAAGGAAGAGCTGACCTTCGAGGTGGTCGCGTGGCGAGGCACCTACCACGCCATCATCGGTAGACCGGGGTACGCCAAGTTCATGGCGGTCCCGAACTACACCTACCTCAAGCTCAAGATGCCGGGGCCCTCGGGGGTCATCACCGTCGACACCTCCTACGAGCACGCATACGACTGCGACGTCGAGTGCGTGGAAAAAGCCGAAGCCCGTGAGGATTCAGCTATCCTCGCAGCCCTCGACGACTTGTCCGGAGAGATCCCCGACCCCAAGCGCCACGCTGGCAACTTCAAGCCGGCGGAAGACACGAAGACCATCCCGCTCGACCCCGGCCTCGAGGATGGGAAGGTGCTGACGATCAGTGCCACCCTCGAGCCCAAATAGGAAGCCGTGCTCGTCGACTTTCTCCGTGCGAACGCCGACGTGTTCGCATGGAGTCCCTCGGACATGCCGGGCATCCCGAGGGAGGTCGCCGAGCACTCCTTGGACATCCGAGCCGGGTCCAAACCGGTGAAGCAACGCCTGCGCCGCTTCGACGACGAGAAGCGCAGGATCATCGGGGAGGAGGTCGACAAGATTTTGAAGGCCGGATTCATCAAGGAGGTACATCATCCCGAGTGGTTAGCTAATCCCGTGCTTGTAAAGAAAAAGAATGGGAAAGATAGGATGTGTGTAGACTACACCAGTTTAAATAAAGCATGTCCTAAAGTTTCTTTTCCTTTACCTCGCATCGACCAAATAGTAGACTCCACTTCGGGATGTGAAACCCTTTGCTTCCTTGATGCGTACTCCGGCTACCACCAAATAAAGATGAAGGAGTCCGATGAGCTCGCGACCTCTTTCATCACTCCTTTCGGCATGTTTTGCTACCTCACAATGCCCTTCGGCTTGCGGAACGCCGGGGCCACCTACCAGCGATGCATGCTCTGCGTCTTCGGGAAACACATAGGGCCGATCATCGAGGCCTACGTCGACGACATCGTGGTCAAGTCCAGAACCGTCGGAAACCTAGTCGGAGACCTCGAGATTGCGTTTGGGTGTCTCAGGACTAACCGCATAAAACTAAATCCTGAGAAGTGTGTCTTCGGGGTCCCTCGAGGCATGCTCTTAGGGTACATAGTTTCCCAATGCGGCATCGAGGCCAATCCCGAGAAGGTAACCGCCATCATGAGGATGGGCCCGATCAAAGACCTCAAGAGCGCGCAAAGGGTTACTGGGTGCCTTGCCGCCCTCAGTCGATTCATCTCGAGGCTCGGAGAAAAGGCCCTGCCCCTTTATCGACTCCTGAAGAAGACGGAACACTTCGCGTGGACCACCGAAGCCGAGGAATCCCTCTCGAGGCTCAAGGCCTTGCTCACCTCGCCCCCGGTCTTGGTCCCCCCGAGCCCGGCCGAGCCCCTCCTGCTTTATGTCGCGGCAACTACGCAGGTAGTCAGCGCGGTCATAGTAGTCGAGAGGGAGGAAAAAGGACACGCCCTGCCGGTTCAAAGGCCTGTCTATTTCGTGAGCGAGGTCCTTTCCGAGACCAAGACAAGGTATCCCCACATCCAGAAGCTGCTATATGCGGTCGTCCTCACTCGGCGGAAGCTCAAACAACACTATTTCCTGGGCCATCCGGTCACTGTGGTTTCATCTTTCCCCCTCGGAGAGATAATCCAGAACCGGGAGGCATCGGGAAGGATCGCCAAGTGGTCCGCCGAGCTCATGGGGGAGACCCTCTCCTACGCCCCTCGGAAGGCTATCAAGTCTCAGGTACTGGCAGATTTCGTCGCCGAATGGACCGACACCCAACTACCCCCGGCGCAGGTGCAGAGCGAGCTCTGGGCCATGTACTTCGACGGATCACTGATGAAGGCGGGAGCAGGCGCAGGATTGCTATTCGTATCACCCTCAGGGGTCCATATGCGATATGTCATCCGCCTCCACTTCCCCGCCTCCAACAACGTCGCCGAGTACGAGGCGTGCCAAAACCTACGTCTTGTACCTGACGCAAGGCGAACTCCCGGAAGACCGCACGGAAGCTCGTCGAGTAGCTCGACGTGCCAAAACCTACGTCTTGTACGGGGACAGCCGCGAGCTATATCGACGCAGCCCGTCGGGTGTACTCCAACGCTGCCTCACCCTCGAGGAGGGGAGGGCACTGCTGAGGGACCTACACTCGGGGGCTTGCGGCCACCACGCGGCGCCGAGAACCCTGGTAGGAATTGCCTTTCGACAGGGCTTCTACTGGCCCACGGCAGTCAACGACGCCACCAAACTCATTCGATCCTGCCAGGGATGCCAATTCTACGCCAGGCAGACTCACCTACCCGCCCAAGCTCTTCAGATGATACCCATAACATGGCCGTTCGCAGTATGGGGGCTCGACATGGTCGGTCCCCTGAAAAGAACCAAGGGTGGGCACACTCACCTTCTCGTGGCTGTCGACAAGTTCTCGAAGTGGATCGAGGCTCGGCCCATCGCCAACATCCAGTCTCGGCAAGCCGTGCTATTCTTCACCGACATCATCCACCGCTTCGGGGTCCCCAACATCATCATTACCGACAATGGCACGCAGTTCACTGGCCAAAAGTTCCTGGACTTCTGTGACGATCACCACATCAGGGTGAATTGGTCTGAAGTTGCCCACCCTCGAACTAACGGTCAGGTCGAGCGTGCCAACGGCATGGTTTTGCAGGGCCTCAAGGCAAGGATCTTCGACCGGCTGAACAGACATGGAAAGAGATGGGTTGAAGAGCTGCCCGCTGTGCTATGGAGTCTCCGAACGACACCGAGTCGAGCTACGGGGTTCTCCCCGTTCTTCTTGGTCTATGGGTCCGAGGCCGTCCTCCCCACCGACCTCGAGTACGGGTCCCCTCGACTGAAAGCCTACAGCGAGCAAGCCAACACAGTAGCCCGAGAGGACTCCCTCGACCAGCTCGAGGAAGCTTGTGACATGGCTCTGTTCAAGTCGGCCCAGTACCAGCAGACGCTACGACGCTACCACAACAAGAACGTGCGCAAAAGGGACCTCAACGTCGGCGACCTCGTTCTGCGCCGTCGACAGAGCAGCAAGGGGCGTCACAAGCTGACCACCCTTGGGAGGGACCCTTCATCGTGGCAGAGGTGCTGAAGCCCGGCACTTACAAACTGAAGAACGAGAAGGGAGAGCTCTTCACCAACGCGTGGAACATCGAACAGCTACGTCGCTTCTATCCCTGAGGCCCCAGGGCCTTGTACATTTTCGCATTTATGTACAAATTTTCGAACGAATAAAACGTGCTCGAAACACTTTCACATTCGTTCGTAACCTGAAGGTAGCCTCGACTTCGCCTCACCAAAGTCGAGCTCCCCTCGGGGGCTGGCAGAAGGGCACCCCCTCCTAGGTCTCCGAAAAAACCCGTACGCTTTTTCTCGAAACTCGACCCCCTCTCGTTTTTCGCCTCGAGCACGCTTCATAACTAGGTAAAGGTGCCTCGAACCCCCTAAGGGTCGAGGGTGTCGTCGAGCCAGGGACTCACCTACGCCCCAGCGCTACGGTATCCCTACTCGCCACCCCCTTCCAGGGATAATAGCGTGCGTCGAACACTTAAGTTCACGAGCGTCGACTCAGGCAAAGAAAAGCAGAGAGAGCCCGAGAAGTAGAAGTAACGAGACGAACCCATCCGCAGCACTAAGGTAGCCTCGACTTTGCCTCAGCAAAGTCGAGCCTCCCTCGGGGGCTAACAGGGGGGAGCACCCCCCTCCTAGGTCTCCGAGAAACTCGAACGTTTTTTCAAAACTCGACTCTCCCTCTCGTTCTTTCCCTCGAGTACGCTTCTGAACTAAGTAAAGACGCCTCGAGTTCCCTAAGGGTCGAGGGTGCCATCGAGTCAGGGATTCACCTACGCCCCAGGGCTACGGTATCCCTACTCGCCACCCCCCTTCCAAGGATAAGAGCGTGCGTCGAATACTTAGTTCACAGGCGTCGACTCAGGCAAAGAAAAGCAGGGAAAGCTTGAAAAAATGAAATTAACTCTGTGCACATCGATCAAAACGCATTATATACAAAAAGCCCTCGGGGGCTTGGCATTGTGTCGGTACAGTGGCCTAACTATTACATGGACCTTTTTTGTCCAGATATGGCTCGCGGGCCCGCGACCACCCGTCGACATCCCCCAAGGGCTACTCGTCCGCCGAGGGGATCACGTCGGGCTCGAAGAGTTTCGCCAGCTGGCCTCCGGGCACCTCCGCGTGGTCCATCAGCTCCTGACACCTCGCGTCGTTCTGCTCCTCGGTCAGATCCGGGTCGGTAGCGAACCCATCGACAACGAGGTTGAGATCCACGTCGTAGAAGGAGTTGACGACCGCGAGGGCCCGCTTCACCCCCACATGCAGGGCGGCTCGAACGTTCTTCGTCACCCCCCGCGTCATGGCGTAGAAGCGGCGCAGCAGGGATTCCCCCCGAGTGTCCCCCTCGAGCTCTGGCTCCGGCTCGACCGAGAGGTCGTCGCAGAAGGTGTTGATGGCCGCCGAGAGCGTCGCGTTGAGGTTCACCTTGGCGCTCAGCAGGCCCTGAAGATTGTCCAGGTCCTTTTGGGCGCGGGCATTCTCCTCCGCAAGCTCTGCCGAAACAAGCACATAACGATCAAAACCCGAAAGCAGAAAAAGGGTCGAGGCAGGACAGACCCTGCAAACACCCGAAACACTCACCTTGGGCCTGCACATCCAAGGCGGAGTAGGCCTGCTCGGCCTCCTCGAGCTGATGGCAGACGGCGTCAAAATCAGAGGACTGGTCCCTGACTTGGGCCTCGAGACCCTCGACGGTCTTGTATGCCTCCCCGAGGGCCTCCCTCTGCTTCATCGCCACCATGCCCAAGGAGGTCGCGCGGGTCCGAGCTTTCTCCTCCGAGGCGGCCAGAGCGTCGCGCTCGCGGGAGACGGCGTCGAGGTCTCCCCTCAGCCGGGCAGCCTCCTCCGTGGCCTTGCGCTGGGCCTCGACGACGGCATCCCGCTCCTGCCCAACGGCGATGGTCGACCGAAGGGCATCGTCGAGCTTCGCCTGCGCCGACGACAAGGCCTCCCGGGCTTCCTTCTGGACAGCCTCGTAGCCGGCCTTCGCGTAGGCGACCCTCGACTCAGCATCCTTCTGGATAGTCACCGCCTCCGCCTTCGCACGAGCGGCCTCATCCCTCGCCTTCTCCAGAGAGGCGTGGAGGGTCGAGAGCTGCCCCTGTACCCGGAGAATGTACTGGGACTTCTCGTACGACCTCACCCGCAGCGACTGACAAGGATAGAGACGGAGATCGTCAGCAAACGGCAACCAGGCAGTTCAAAGTACAATCTAAGGTGGAGCAGATCTTACCTCCATTCCCTCGCGTATATCCCCGGCGGCGACCTCCGCAGCGCGACGTACCGAGCGTTCAAACAACGCCCGATACTCCTCGACGTTCTCCCACCGTCGGAGCTCGGATTGATCGTCGAGCATGAGGAAGACCCGCTCTGGGTCTCGAGGGTCCGCCACCTCGAGAACCTCCTGGCCCCAGGCCGCGCTGCGGGCAGCGATCCTCTCCTCCATCGTCCCGGTGACACCATCGCGCAGGTCCCCCCCTCCTCGGTAATCGGAAAGGGGCGAGGCTTCCTCCTCGGCGCCACCTCGCGAGGACGTCGACGGCCCTGCGCGATGAAGGACTCCGAAAGGTTATACCCAGCAGAGCGAATCCACTGCGTCTCAAGCAAATCGAAGTGCGACTTACCTTTGGACAGCGGCCCCCCAACCTCGAGGGGAGGCCGAGCCACCTCCGGCTCCGCCGAGGAGCCGAGACGATGGCCAGATCCGCCGGGTCCACCAACTCGGCCACCATCTCGTCCACTTGGGCGGGGGTGGACTCCATCAGCATCCCGCCCTGAGCCGGCGCGGACGGTCCCTCGACGCGCTCAAGCTGGAGTCGAGCCTCCAGCGTCGCCAGACCCTCGGGCCAGCGCCCCGGCGTTGGGTAAGCCGGGGCCTCCCGCTCGTTCGCAGGAGCCTGGGCCTCGACCACCTCCACCTCCTGGGCCGCGCCCACTGTCGGTAGGAGCTCCACGCCCCTCGGGGCGCCGGACGCGACCCCCTCCGACGGCCGCGCATGCTCCGCGACCGTCGCTTCGACGGCTACCACCGCCGGCGGGTCCGCCTCCTCCGCCGTTTGGGTAGGCGCCGAGGCCCCCTGTGCCTCCCCCGCGCAGCCACCTCCGGGGCCATGGCTGCCTGTGCCGCCTCGGGGGCGACCGTTGAAGGGGGCGGGGCTGCCGGACCAACCTCGGCGGCGGCTTGCACCACAGCCCCCGTCTTTAGCTTCTTAGCAGGGGAAGGGAGCGCAGCTCCCAGCCGGCGCTTCGACCTGAAAAAGGAGCACGTGCGCGATAATAAGCACGAGTCCTCACCGACGAAAAAAAGGAAAAACGCACAACAACTACGAACTCGACCTACCCCCTCGGAGCCCGACACTTTGGCTCGGCGCCCGCCGGGCTGGTCGAGCTCTGGGACGCCGGTGCCTGGGGGGCGGGAGTCGAGACGGCACTCGCCACCTTCTCCCGAGCAGGGGCCGGCGGCGCCACCGTCGACTTCTTGCTGGCCCCCACCCGCGCCGACGGGTCCGACGCCCGCGCGCTCGACGCGGTGGGCTTTGGGGCTCGCTCGATCGACTCTTCGACGGCGACGCCACCTTCGCCCTCTTGCCGGTCTCCGCCTGCGCCGGCGGACCCGGCACCCGGGCGCTCGACGCAGCGGGCGTCGGGGGCTCGCTCGATCGACCCCCCGACGAGGGCCGCGGCGTCTGCGACCGCGTCTACCGCGGCGTGACTTCTTGCGAGGCCACGGGGCGCTCCGCCCGTGGCCCAACTTCAACAGGAGGGGCCGACTTCGAGGTCGACCCCCTCCCCACCAGTAGCAGCGGCCGCCTGCTCAGGCGCCGTCTCCTCTTCCTCCTCGTCCTCGTCCTCCTCCTCCTCGTCCTCCTCCTCCGAGGGCGACAGCTCCTCATCGAGGCCCAACCGCCTCTGTTGGGCCCGGCGCTGCTTCCTCTGCTCTTTCTCTAGAGCCTTCTTGGTCTTCTTCTTCTTCTTCTTGTCCTTGTCGGTCTTTTGCTTCTCCGCGCGGAGGCGGTTCGCATCCCTCGTGGCCCGGTCCTCCGGCACCGGCGGGAGCGAGCGCTTGTAGGACACATTCCCCTGCGGGACGCAAGGGGGTCAGAGAACAAGCAGAAAGGACGGAAGGGGCGGGCGCGAGGACTTAAACTGAAAGAATGGATCTTACCAGCTCATAGAAGCCCTCGTCCGGCTTCATGGGGACCTTCGCGATATCCTTGAAGGCGAACCCCCCCCCGCGAAAAAGCGGCGGACGCGGCTGACCACACGGTCTGGGGTCAACTCCTCCTCGACGAAGCGACACCCCGATAGATCAACCCCCGGACCCATCTCGTCGAGGCGGAGGGGTCGAGCCATCAGCGGCAGAACCCCCCATCGGTGGAACGCTGACGCAGCGATCTTCGCGGTAAGGCCCCCCTCCTTCAGACGCCTGAGCACGTCCAGCAAGCCTTTGAGGTGTTTTTGCTTGTCCGTCGGGACGCCGTACCTCCAGTGCTCGGGCTCGGCGTTGAGTGTCCTCCCGGTGTACGCCGGGAGAAGACCGTCGTCGTTCCTCAGGTAGAACCACCCTGAATGCCACCCGGAGTGGCTCGAGGATGGGTTCGAAGGAAGCCAAAGCTCAGACCGCCTGGCATAGATGCTGTAGCCTCCGGCCCTGACCTCCCGACGGACGCCCTTGCTGACCGAGGTGGTGAAGAGGTTGGCCTTGAAGATGTGGATCCACAGATCCCAATGGGGCTCGATCCCCAGATAGCCCTCGCACACCGCGGTGAAGACCGCCGCCTGGCTGACACCGTTGGGAGTGAGGTGCTGGAGCTCCACTTCATAGTGGTGGAGGAGCGCGCGCAGGAAGCGGCTGGGTGGGACCCCCAGTCCCGCCCGGTGGAAGGCCTCGAGCGACACCACGTACCCCTCCGGCGGGTTGGGCTCGGCGTGGTCCGGCGGCGGAGCTATCCACTCCGGCCTCTCCGTCGAGGTGACGGGCCGGAGAAGCCCGCTCTCCACCAACCCCTCCAGATACAACTGACGGACCGAGGAAGCAGGCCAGGCGCCGGCGCCGAAGAGCTGGAAAGTGGCCATGGGAACGGTGGTTTGCTCGGGTTTGGAGGCGGAAGGTACGTTCCCTATCTTTCTCGTTCTCTCTCACTCGCGCAGATTTCCTGCTCGCGAGACGCCTAAGGCAGAGGCAGAGAGGAAGGCGAGGAAGACGAAGGCAAGGAGGCGAGGGAGGCAAGTGCGCGTAAAGGGCACCGGACGCCTCGCCCTCACTATTTATACGCGGGAGGCCAACGGACGGATCCGGCACAGGCGAGAGAATCTCCGCATTTAATTCGCCTGTACTTCCTTCATCGTATTCCCTCCAGGATAAGGCGTAACGTCCCATCATCGGGTTCCGCACCGTACTCCGCGCTGTAACCGCACTGTTGCGCCGAACAAACACCGCCTAAAAAGGCGCGCGGCCGGAAACGTCGTCTTCGAGGGTAAGGAACCTTGAGGCAGCAAGAGCTGGCCCTCGAAAGAGGGTTCGACAGCTACCCTCGAGTGCCCGAGGCCAGAAATAACCTCGGGTTAGGACCTCGGTCCACCCCCAAAAATCTCGAGGGGACAAAGGCCGGCCTACGAACGGGCTCGATAGCCCCCCTCGAGTACTCGAGGCCTGATAAGGGCCTCGGGTCGTCAACTGCAGATCGTACATGGCCACGAAGGGATAAAGGTTGGCCCGTCCGGGGGTTCGACAGCCTCCCTCGAGAGCTCCGACACAGGTATGTCCCCAAGTTCAATACGACAACCACCTGCTTTTCCCCTCGGCGGTCCACAAGGTCGGACTCCTCCCTGAGGATAGCGTCGGATGACGAACCATCCGTCAAATCTTGAGGGAGCGAAGGCTGGCCCTCGATAGGGTTCGACAGCCGCCCTCGAGTACCTGAGGTCAGGAAGGACCCATGGTTATCGGACTCCGGTCCACCCCCAAATCTTGAGGGAGCGAAGGCTGGCTCCACGAACGGAGTTCGACAGCCGCCCTCGAGTACACGAGTCAGGGATGTCCCCGGAACCTCGAGAACGAACTCTCGAGGCCCCCTGGGACATATCCGAGGCATACCTAGGAACACCTAAGGATCCCTACGTTGGGAGGCATCGAGCCACCAACTCCTATCGAACGGGGTTGGCACCTTGGTGGTCCACATGGTCGTGCTTAGCGAGTCGTACGGCTTGCTTAACAATGAGAACGCCTCCGGGCCGCTAGTCGATCCCTATCGAACGGGGTCGAGTTCTCACTCGGATTTTTTACCCGTACGAGGCACCATTTCTAATGGACTCATGCCGAGAACAGCTCACCGAAGACTTCGGGCTCGTCGTCCTAACGAGGATAGCTCGATGCTCTTCACCCCACGATCCGAGCGAAAGGATCCGTGGGAAGGACGCTATGAGGTAGTGAAGGCCTAGCCATTCGAGGGCTCGAGGGCCCGACTACGTACGGCACCCCTCGACGAAAGAGGGTCGAAAACTCGTAACCTGGCAGACAGAGTCGACCTCTCGGGCGGGGCGCTCTGACTCCAGTGGTGCTCGAGGGAGCGAAGGCTGGCCCTCGGTAGGGTTCGACAGCCGCCCTCGAACACTTCTCTTTGCAGGAAAAGGAACGGGATCGACCCCTCGACAGGGTGCCGCGTCTCCAGGTATCCTTTAAAGACCCCACTACATAACGTATTTTAGCCCCCAGAGGAGTTCTAAATCACTCCTCTGGGGCCTCGGGGGCTACCCCCGCGGGGTGCGCTCGCACGCACCCCCCGGAGAATCGGATTTCTCACTAACCCTGCAGGCCGAGGATAAAACCTCCGGACAATTCTTGCTCCCCCCCGAGAAACACGTATCATAGCCCCCAGAGAAGTTCTAAATCACTCCTCTGGGGCTTCGGGGGCTACTGTCGGGTACGAAGGTAAGGGGTACCCTAAACCCTTCGATAAATTAACGCTAAACATAGCAACCATTTTTAAGGCAAGGATCAGCCTACTGTTCGGTAAGACGCGGCCCATCGATCGAGGGCCCCCGCTACACCGACTGCGGAAACTAGCCACTCGCCCGGCTCTACCTCGACGACGGACGAGGGGTCAGACGAACGACCCCCCGGCTTCACCTCGACGATGGACGAGGGGTCGGACGAACGACCCCCCGGCCTCTACCTCGACGTCGACCCCCTCAACCCGTCGACGCCTCGACCTTCCAGGCACCGTCGGTGGACGAGGGCTCGATTAACCCAACAACTCTGTCATGGGTAAAAGGAAACCCACCTGACGACATGGGCGCTTGCGTCCACTGTCAAATTCGCCAACTCCCCGTCCAGTCCCCGACTCCCGTCGACTGTGCCGCCACTGCCGCCACTACGCAAGTACGGACTTCTACAGTACCCCTCGGAAAGTGAACAGTGCGACCCTCGACGACGGCTTCGGGAACGTGACAGAGTCATACGGGGCTCGACCCCCCCCCCTCGACTGAGGGCTCGACCCCCTCCTCTTCAACAACTCCGGTACGGAAGACGTCCCATCCGCCCCATCCCGCTTCGGCCATGGGACTCGTGCCCGCCTGCGAATACTGTACTGCGATGACTTCTACTGATGCCACGACCGGGGACGCCTGAAGGACGGGAAGACCACGCCGCCACGGTGCTCGATGTCTCTTCGCCAACACTGTGCCGTGGATGCGCCGCTCATACTTCTACTATTAGGACCTTGTACCCTCAAGTCTCCCCCTTGGTCTATAAAAGGGGGACGCCGAGGTAGATGAAGGGGGGCTCTTTCGAGACTTCTCTTTCCAGGTTTCTCTTTGGGGACTTCTTCTTCCCGATTTCAAGAGAAGGTTGGAGTCTCTCTCGGTTGGCTCCCACTTCATCTAGGACTCTGATCCGACTTTGGTTCTCAAGGACCCTAGACCACGCCACACACACACACAGCCGCTCGATCGACCCCTCGGGTGGCCGACTCCGTGTAACACTGCTTGTACCCCCCCTGTACGAGCACACTTTGGGTGCGAGATAATACAAGTCATCCTCCCCCGCTGGACGTAGGGCCTTCTTCGCCCGAACCAGGATAAATCTTGTGTCCATCTTGCATCACGTCTGAGAGAGGGAGCACGCAATATACAAATTTACTCGTTGGTGGTCTTGACCCCCGGGTCATAACACCGATAGAAAGCTACCAGCGCTTCACCTGATCAGGCTCAAGCCCATGCCAAGAGAGTGCCCAAGCAAAAACAGGTTTCTCAGAAACCCAAGGATTCAATTTGGGTGGCCAAAAACAATTATGCATATCAACCAAAGGCAAGGTCACCCCAAGGGAGTCTATCATCATGCTATGTGTTAAAATGCAATGACCGTGGTAAAGTCATTGTAGAATTTGTGGGTGATGAGAAACATGATAAGAGAAGCATGAATGTTTGGGTTCCCAAAATTGTTGTAACTAACATGCAAGGACCCAAGATCAATTGGGGACCTAAATCTAGAAACTAAATTGTTTTGTAGGCATACTCCTCCGGTGGATCAAGTTGGGTGCTTGATAGTGGATGTACGAATCATATGACCGGAGAGAAGAGTATGTTCTCATCATATTCCCCAACTTCAAATGCAAGTGAGAATATAACCTTGGGTGACAACTCCAAAGGGAAAGTGATTGGACTTGGTAAAGTTGCTATTACTCTTGAATATTCTATCTCAAATGTTTTACATGTGAATTCGTTGAGTTACAACTTGTTGTCCGTTTATCAATTGTGTGAGATGGGCTACAATTGTCTCTTTACGGATAAGGGTGTGGAAGTCTTTAAGAGGGAGGATTCCTCTATTGTCTTTACGGGTCGTTTGAAGGGCAAGCTTTACCTAGTTGATTTCAACAAAAGTAAGGCTAAGCTTGAGACTTGTTTAGTGGCAAAATCTAGCATGGGTTGGTTATGGCATCGCCGACTAGCTCATGTTGGGATAAGGAACTTGGCCAAACTCCTAAAAGATGAACACATTCTTGGACTAACAAATGTTCATTTTGAGAAAGATAGAATTTGTAGTGCTTGCCAAGCTAGAAAGCAAGTAGGTGCATCTCACCCATCAAAGAGCATCGTCTCCACCAAGCAACCATTGGAGCTAATTCATATGGATATCTTTGGACCGGCGGCCTACATAAGCATTGGGGGTAACAAACATGGTTTAGTTATTGTTGATGACTTTACTCGTTTCACTTGGGTGTTTTTCATGTATGATAAGGCACAAGTGCAAGATAAGGTGAAAACCTTTATTATAAGAGCACAAAGAGAATTCGGTTTTCAAATCAAGAAAGTTCGTAGTGACAATGGAACCGAATTCAAGAATACTCAAGTGGAGGAGTTTCTTGATGATGAGGGCATCAAGCATGAGTTTTCAATTCCATACACCCCTCAACAAAATGGTGTGGTAGAGAGGAAGAACCGGACACTCATTGATATGGCAAGGACAATGCTAGATGAGTACAAGACTTCGGATATCTTTTAGGCCGAAGCCGTCAACACCGCTTGCCATGCTATCAACCGGCTTTATCTACACAAGATCTTGAAGAAGACTTCATATGAGCTGTTAACTAGTAATAAACCAAAGGTGTCATACTTTAGAGTTTTTGGATGCAAGTGTTTCATACTTAACAAAAAGCCCAAAACCTCTAAGTTTGCACCTAAAGTTGATAAAGGTTTTCTTCTTGGTTATGGATCAAATGAGCATGCCTATCGCGTATTCAACAAGACCTTAGGGAAAATTGAAATCGTGATAGATGTGACATTTGATGAATGTAATGGCTCTCAAGTAGAGCAAATTGATCAAGTTGTTGTAGAAAATGAGGAACCACCATGTCAGGCAATCAAGCAAATGACCATTGGTGACATTAGACCACAAGAAGTCCAGGCCACAGAAGTGGAACCTCAAAGTGATGAAGCTACTGCTCCAAGGATTGAAGAAAATGGGACAGCAGTGCTCCCTGGTCCAGCCTCTGTGCCTGACCACGGCACTGTCAGACCAGAGGCCAGCACTGCCGGATCCCAAAAGAGGCAGCAGCAAGCTCACCAGCAAGCCCAATGAAGCTACAACTAATATTTGAAGACCATGAGTATGATTACCACACAGACCAACAAGAAGCCATAGAATACCCCAGATTGAGGCAAACAATTCAAAGAGATCATCCCGTTGATAATATACTTAGGAGTCTTCGAAAGGGGGTAATTACTCCTTCACATTTGGCAAACTTTTGTCAATTTTACTCTTTTGTCTCCTCTTTGGAACCTCTCAAGGTTGAGCAAGCTCTAGATGATCCGGATTGGGTAATGGCTATGCAAGAAGAGCTCAACAACTTTGAGCGAAACCAAGTTTGGTGATTGGTGGAAAGACCAAATACCAATGTGATTGGAACCAAATAGGTCTTCCGCAACAAGCAAGATGAGCAAGGTGTGGTAACAAGAAACAAGGCAAGATTGGTTGCTCAAGGTTTCACTCAAGTAGAGGGCTTGGACTTTGAAGAGACTTATGTACCGGTGGTTAGACTTGAAGCAATTCGAATGCTTCTAGCCTACCCTGCCCACCATGATTTTAAGCTATATCAAATGGATGTGAAGAGTGCATTCCTCAACGACCCTATCCAAGAATTGGTGTATGTTAAGCAGCCACCGGGATTTGAAGATCCCAAGTTCCCACATCATGTCTTCAAGCTCCATAAGGCGCTCTATGGGCTTAAGAAAACACCAAGAGTATGGTATGAATGCCTTAAGGAATTTTTTTCTCAAACAAGCCTTTGAAATAGGCAAAGAGGATCCTACTCTCTTCACTCATAAAGTCAATAATGATATCTTTGTGTGCTAAATATATGTCGATGACATAATATTTGGTAGTACTAATCAATCCTTTTGTGATGAGTTTAGTAGGATCATGACTAAGAGATTTGAGATGTCTATGATGGGTGAGCTAAAGTTCTTTCTCGGTTTTCAAATCAAGCAACTCAAGGAAGGGACTTTCTTATGCCAAACCAAGTACACCCATGATATGTTGAGAAAGTTTGACATGGTGAATACAAAGCCAATCAAGACTCTCATGCCAACCAATGGACATCTTGATCTTGATGAAGGAGGGAAATCTGTGGACATAAAGGTATATCGCTCCATGATCGGCTCTCTCCTCTACTTATGTGCATCTAGGTCGGACATAATGCTTAGTGTGTGCATGTGTGCTAGATTTCAAGCTAACCCGAAAGAGTGTCACCTAGTGTCCGTTAAGAGAATCTTGAGATATCTAGTTTTCACTCCTAACCTTGTCTTATGATATCCTAAGGGCTCTAAGTTCGATCTACTTGGGTATTCGGATTCCGATTACGCCGGTTGCAAGGTAGACCGAAAAAGCACTTCGGGGATGTGTCAATTCCTTAGACGGACCCTAGTGTCTTGGAGTTCTAAGAAGCAAAATTGTGTAGCCCTTTCCACCGCCGAGGCCGAGTATGTTACAGCCGGCGCATGTTGTGCTCAACTACTTTGGATGAGGCAAACCTTAAAAGAGTTCGGATGTCAATTCACCAAGATACCTCTCTTGTGTGATAACGAGAGTGCCATCAAACTCGCAAATAACCCAGTTAGTCACTCTTGAACCAAACACATAGACATCCGTCATAACTTCTTGAGAAACCACGAATTAAAAGAAGATATCGCAATTCGCCATGTGAGCACCGAAAAGCAACTAGCCGATATCTTCACTAAGCCTCTCGATGAGACAAGGTTTTGTGCTTTGCGTAATGAGCTGAATATACTTGATTCTCATAACGTAGTTTGAACTATAGCACACATTTGTTTGTCCACCTAGCGACATAGGCAAAACTTTGAAAATTTCAATTGAGTGTTTCAAAACCAATTTGAAAAGAAACTTGAATGTGTTGGTCATAGTATGTATTGATGATTTGCTTACTGATCAGCATATGGCAAGGAGTATGTGTCTACAATTGCCAAAATATATAGTATGAAGGTGGCATAGCTCCTCACTGTCCAGGCAGTCCGGCAGTGCCGGCCCCTAGCACGGCAGTGCCGGGGGTGCGCGGCAGTGCCGAGCCTAGCCGCGACAGTGCCGCGACTTAACTGCCCAGAACAGTCGGATCTAGATCCAAACTCTCGGGCCTCCTCTTATTTCCTCATCCAAGCCCGAGGGAAATCCATCCCAAACTCTTCTCCCTCACCAGAACACAACTCCCTTTCCTCTCTCTTCCCCAAGGCGACCAAGGGAGCCCGGAGGTCTCTTTCTTCTTCCCAGCGGTGCCGCTCTCCGGTGGTGCTACCCTTGGAGGAGGTGTGGAGGATCTTCCTCCCTGAGTCAAGCTCCGATCAAGCCAGCCCGTCTTCATCCTTACCCCTTTCTTTCAAAGGTAATAACATGAAACCCTAACTTGGATCGATCTATGCAATGTACGGATTATGAGATGGAATTTAGGTTGTTAGTAGTTGCATTATGTATGGTGATGTATCTCTAGTAGTTAGATTTGACCAAAACCTAGATTCAATGGTGGATCGAAGGAGCATGCATAGGTGCTGTTTGCACCTACGCGGCAGTGCCGGGCCAGAGGCCGGCAGTGCCGGGCGGAGGGCAACAACACTGCTGCAATGGCTTCCCCAATCAACTATTGGCTCTCATTTTTGCTTAAATCTCTCCACTAGAGTTCCAGTTGTTGTTCTAAGTGCAACAACTTAACCTTTTCCTTTTAAAATGCATAGATGGATGTCGGTGGACCGAGTGGTGTGAAGGGGAAGGGACTAAGGACTAAGGCCCGTGCTGTCAGAGGAGGCAGAGGAGGAGTTGATGATGGATTGAATCTAAGGCAAAGGATCAGTCAAGAAAGTGAGCTGCAGATGGCGGGAAGAACTATCAGAGAAGGAGCCTGCCCTGAGACACCTCAGACCTAGGACTCTTTGATGGGTCTTATCTCATGCCTCATGTTGAGGAAGTGTATGTCAGGGAGCCTCAGGACACCCGTGCCAGAGAAAGAGTGAATTATCATAATCAGTATCGCTCTGTCCAAGAGCAAAGGGCAATCAATCCATATGATGTGCCAAAGGACATGGGAATGGATTATAGGTTCTGGAATGTCTTTCACTCAGACTTCTATTTCTATGTTCTCTTTCTTGCAAAGAAACCCAAGATCATCAAAATGAAGTATGTTGATTGAGAGCATCTTGACAACAAGAGGGATCCTGTCTTTGATAGAGTTATTGATCAGTGCAAGCAGCTAGGCATGTATGACTGGATGGGTTTCTGGAATGACTGGAATACTGAGATAATCCATCAGTTCTTTGCCACTTACTATCTGGACAGGGAAAACCATGTGATGCATTGGATGACAGAGGGCATTGAAAGCCCAAGTTTGGTTTTGGTTAATTGATGAAACCTATGGACTAACCCTATTGCTAAGTGCATGATCTAGATAGGGTGATCCAAGTTGATAAGTGGAGCTAGATGAAGGATCATGATGAATCAAGTGCTCCATGGCTAAGGAAAAGAAGAAAGAGAAAAACAAAAATGGCCCAAGGCAAAGGTATATCATAGGAGCATTTTTGGTTTAGTGATCAAGACACTATAGAGAGTGTGATCACTTTTAGGATAGATAGTTGTACTATCAAGAAGGGAAAACTCGTTTCGATTGCGGTTATCATGTGCCACTAGGTTTGCATTTCATGCTTAATTAAAATGAACCTAAGTGACACAAAAATAGAATTAAATCCAAGATAATTCAAAGAAAAGGCTAACGCAGGTGAACAAGAGATGGATCACAAGGTGTTAGTACATGAAAGCTTGGAGAAGAAGAGGCGGTTCGGTCTAGCACTCAGAAGGGCTCCGGACGCAGGGTCTGGACGCTGGCAAGACACGGTCCGGACCAATGGAGATGCGACCGGAGGCTTACCTTAGCTCTCGGACTTTCTGGACAAGAGGTTCGGACGCTGATGAAGGTCCGGACGCAGGCACCGGACAACCGTCCGGATGTTTTGGAGGCTCTGGATGCTCTCTGCGTAGTGACCAGATGCTGAGTATGGTCCGGACGCAGAGCACCGGACGCGTGTCCGGAGTAAATGCGCTCTCTGGATGCTCTCTGAGTTGGATCCGGACGCAAGAAAAAGAAGCACCAGACGCTACTGTTTCATAGGTCCGGAGGCGACGTGACGGCTCCCTGTGAAGGCGCGAACGACGTTTTTCAAACTGCAGGGCGACCGGACGTAGGCGCATTGGTCCGGACACCCAGCTTCGCGCGTCCGGATGGTGCGTCCGGACTGGAGACAGAGGCTCTGTAGCTCTGCTGGTGAAGGGTCCGGACGCTATCAATGGTCCAGACCCTAGGCAAAAACAGCGTCTGGACTGGCGCAGAAAGGCAGGATGAAGGGGCAAAACAGCTAGCTTTTGATGGAAGGCTATATATATGTTTTTGGCTGGCTCAAGGAGCACTCTCTTGCACCTCCCATTCATTCTCACTCATTGTGCTTGCTTGAGAAGCCCCCAAACTCATCTCTCTTTTCTTGTGTTGCTAATTCATGAGAGTTTGAGTGAACCAAGTGCTTGATCATTGCATTTCATCTTAGTGGCACTTGATCATCGTCATCGTCGCGGGATTTCTTGTTATTCTTGGTGTTTGCCAACACCTAGACGGCTTGGCGATTGAGGAGAAGCTTCGGCGCGTGTTGGTGATTGTTCGCGGCCGGCTTCATCAACTTGTGAGAGGGCTTGTACCCACCTCGGCGGAGCGCCAAAGGGTAACTCTAGTGGATTGCTCGTGCCATTGAGTTACTCTCATTTGGATAGTTTCTTGTGGTGCTCGGGTAGTGGGCTTGGCTTGTGAATTGCCAATTAGCCACCGAAACACCATTTGAGTAGTCGACACAACGGGACTAGCTTGGTGGCAACCAAGTGAACCTCAGGAGAAAAATCGATTGTCATCTTGTCTCCTAGCTACTCATTGGTATTCTTGTGATTGGTTCTCTACATTGACATCCATACATCACAAGGCATCGGTATAACAATCATCACCTCTCTTGTATTTACTTTTTCTTATCTTGCCTAGTTAGCTTGCTAGTTAGTTCTTGTTTAGTTGTTCTAGCTTGCTTGAGCTAAGTGCCTTAGGTTCTTGCTATTATGTGTAGGCACTTAGTTAACTAGAAATGTTTGGATAGGTGGCTTCGCTCCCCTAGTAGAGATAGAGCAAAAAGCTTCGCTTAAGTGTTTTATAACCTTTGCTCTAGTGGTTTATAGAATTTTTATAGGCTATTCACCCCCCCCCCCTCTAGCCATCTAGGACCTTTCAGGCATGCACTATAAGTTGGACTTTGTGACTTTCGCCCGTCTACTTGGCTTTGGAGAGGATGACAGGGATTGTTCCAATATCCATGATGAGAGAAATTTGACAAATGAAAAAATATCTCATCTCTACATCAAGCCTGAGGAGGCAGATGGTCTAGTGAAGGGGTTAAGGAGCAAGTACTACATCCTTAACAATCTTTTCAGGACTACTCTCTATCCCAAGGTGGGATCTGCATCAAATCTTTATGGTTCATCCAAGAATGTGCTAAGGAGGATGAGAGGTGGAGCACCACCATTTTCAATGGCACGCTTTATTTGGGATGAGCTTTTTATTGCAGCTGATGATGCTAGGAAGGGGGTTCCTTATGCTCCCTACCTGATGTTTATCATTGAGAGAGTGACTGGCCAGATCTTCAACAAGGACATTGTCCATGAGCCTTACAGAGGAGAAAAGGCAATTCACTCCACAATTCAGGAGGTGGTGACTCCTCCTAGGACTAGGACCAAGGCTGCAGTTCCAAAGCACCCTGAGTCTTCCAGAGTAGCAGCCAGCAGAGGCAAGAAGAGAAAGATTGGCAGACTTCTGAAGAAGATATTCACTAGCATTTGCTATGCAAATGAGACTGCCTACAAGGCCAGATTTGATATTAGAGAGCTCAGATAGGAGGAGGGTCTTAGACAGTTGTCTCCACCTCTTCCTCCACCAGATCGGTGAGGAGTCTAGTTTTGGCTCAGATGATGAGGAGGACGAGGATGATGATGAGGAGGAGGAGATTCAACAACCACAGAGACGCAGTGGTCGTGCCAAAGATCCCAGTGTTCACTTCACGGGCTCTCCAGATGATGATGAAAATGAAGATGATGATGATGAAGATGATCACATGGATAAGGATAGCGACTAGTTTGTATTCTTTTTGCTATGTTCTTCTCTTCTTTTTGGTGACTTGTTGACAAAGGGGAAGAATTACTAAGTGAAGGGGGTACAACAATCTTCGAGGTCATGGAGGAGCAGTTGCTGTTGGTTCTTGAGTTATCTTAGTTTAGTTTGTGAGATGAGAGAGCAACATCAAAAACTATTTTATTGTAATATTGCCACTTAAGTACTTGATTTGTGTTATGTGTGGACATGTACTCTCTCATTTATATCATGCTTGTCTTAGTGTGTATTTAGTTTACCTTTATATTATGCTGTGTGGTCGTGGCTTGTTGTCTGCAGTCAGGCCGGCAGTGCCGGGCTCAGGGCCGACAGTGTCGGGCTGCTCTGACAACAAGCTCTCTGATTTGTGTTGGAGATAGGTTTGTATGCTTCACGTATATACTTGTGACACTTTGTTTCAGCACCCCACAATAGCCTTGGATGTAGGGGGACCCCTATTACACTCCAATGTGTGAATTTTGGCTTTTCATGCTAAATTGGAAATTCAAATTCCCATTCACACATTTAGGGAGAGCTCCTACACCCATGACTTGCATTTGTCTCAGATTCTACTTCACTTTTGTAAGCTCTAAGTGTGTTGTCATCAATCACCAAAAAGGGGGAGATTGAAAGTACAATCAAGCCTTAAGTGGGTTTTGGTGACATGACAACATATTTAGAGAACTAATGAGACTCTTCAAGTATGGCAAGCAGGTGAAATGAAAGAAGGTTGATAAATAGGTTGGCGGACCCCTCCAATTACAAAAGTGCATGGCAACAAGCTTAAAAGGACTTTAATTTATTTTATATTTCGAATTTGAGTTAGGTATGTCGTACTATTAAGAGGGATTCAACACGCATGCCAATAAGTGAACCAAAGGCTATATCTTTTCATACATCACACACCTCCGCATACATAGAAGGCAAAACAACCAGCTATTCCAAGATCCATTCTTTGATGTCTCTGCCAGGCCGGCAGTGCCGAGCTTCAGGCCGGCAGTGCCGGGCAGTCCGACACTGCCGCGCCTATGGCCGGCACTGCCGCGACTTGATCTGCCCGTTGGACAGTGTAGGGGTATTTCTTATCCCCTCACTCACCCCCAACGGCTATCTCTGTCATTCACTCATTCACATTTCGTAGAAATAGAAAAGAGGCTCTCTTCTAGCTCTCCCTTTCTTCCTTGGTGCTCAACTCTCTCCTCCATTGATCTCCACTCAAATCTTTGAGAGATTGAGCCTCCAAGCTTGAGAAGAAGCTTCTCTCTCGGATCTTCAACTCCTACAAGCATTTGGTTTGCGTGGTGGCCGGCGGTTTGAGTTTGCTACTCTTGGAGCCTTGCTCCTAGCCAGTTAGGCGTCGCCCTTGAGCTTGCCTGCTTCGTGTGGCAGCCTAGGGAGGTTTGTAACACCCCATATTGCTAATACATTTCCCCTCATCTCAAGAGTTCATTCTTTTGACTTGAGATCGAGAAAAGAGCAATCCTTTATGTCAAGCTTGAGCCTTGTGTGGCGCACCTCAACAACGTGGACGTAGGCAAGCCTTGGTGGCGAGCTGAACCACAGGTCAAATCTTGTGTCACCTTGTGTTTGTCTCTTTAGTTTGATATACATTTCTCTCAAGGTGATTTCTAGGGTTTGAACCTGATCTACTCGGTGGGTGTGTTGCTACCACTTTCAAGTGGTGCTAGAGGTTCCTTGCACCTCTAAAAAGGTTTTTATTCAAGCACAATTTCCATTCACATTATATATTTTGAATCGTGCAAGGTTCTGTCCAGGTGACCAGCACTGCCGCCCCAGAGAGCAGTAGTGCCGGGCACCCGCGGCAGTGTCGAGGTAAAGGCCGGCAGTGCCGGGCCTGACTGACAGAAACTGTGAGTTTTGTTTTAAACAGACCTATTCACCCCCCTCTAGGCTAATCAGGTCCTTACCATTTGAATCTTAATGGACTCATTTTCTTTCATATTTGCTAGTAGAAGCTTTCATTATCTATTATAATCAGACGATATTCATCGTTCAATTATGTAGAAGCGTCATGGAGCATTTTGGGATACATGCATAGTTCTGACGCTCCAACGGTTCTATGCAGTCAAAAAATCAACATCGACTAAATATAATAGATAACCAGATATTCTACTAGCAAATAGTACTAATTTGAGTTCATCAAAATTTAAATAATTTCAAGCTAGGTACGGTAAGATAGAGCATGATTTGAGCATAAAAATTGAATTTAGTTTCATAATTGTTTGAGATAAAATAGATTTTTTGAGATTTAGCTAGGTTTTAAAATTTTCATTGCATTATTTTTCATGTAAAAAAATAGATATTTTTAGAAAAAGCATATGTTTATTACGTGTTTGGATATTTTTCTAAAAAATATTTCTAGCTTAATTTACCTCCCACAACTTTCAGCTTACTCCAATTTACCCCCTTAAATGGTGTCACATCAACAAACCCACAATCAAAACTACCTATGGTGCAAAACAAATGGATTTTAAAGTTAAGATGGATAAAAATAACCGAACTCATAGTTCAATGGGAAAAAACAGACGACCGCGATAATCAAGAGAGATAAATTAGACTTTTTCTAATAATAAATGAACGCATGGATGGGCAAAAAAGACCAAACTAAACTAAAAGAAGGAAAACCCAAGTAACATCAAGAAACACAGTCTACACCGACACACTGAGGACACCGCACACATGCGGAGCTTGCACATGGGGAGGGAAAAATATTGGGTGGGGACTATCTCTGTGAGGAAACCATATACACCTATGTAGGTATTTCATAACTTGTAGAGAGAATCCATAAGCGTGTGAATATACCGCTCTGATGGTATTTAGGATATCGTATTTTTCACAAGGAACGGAGGTATTCTTCCAGCTAGTTCATCCAAAGACAACACAAGGGTAGAGATGAAAAAGGTAGAGATGGATTCCTATGGATTTAGAGTCCATGGATAGATAAACTCTATTTTTACTTGCTTACTTCGGGCACCGGAGCATACCTAGTTAGTCCGGTGATACCGATCTATAGCTCTACGCCAAATCTAGACATGGGGGAGTGCGAGAGACGGACAAGGTTGTCACCACCTGCCGCCTACCCCTCAACTGTGTACATATATAAACACCCAATGCATGAGAAATCTATATTTTTTATTTCCAACTATTCCTTAGTTCACCCAACAATCTCGTGGGTTGGATGATCATGCACACACGGTTGCCTCAAGGAAGCAGTAACACATGTCAAAATAATATATGAATTCACCATGAGCATTTAGAGAATAATTATTCCATATGCAAGAAGGATGTTAATATTATGGATCGACCCATCCACGCATTGATGTACAATTAGAACACTTTGTTGTTGAGAGATTTATTCAACGATCATCATATGTCACTATACCACACACTTTTTACATCGACTACAAAAGGAGTCGCTAGTAGTTGTTATAGAGACCGAACCTCGGTCGGTATAACTCTATACCTACAGATGTCATTTGTCCGTGTAAGTGGTGGCAATATAAACTATATCTACTGACACATCTATACTGACCGATAGTTAGTTTCTAATATTTATATCGGCCGATGTTTTGTTACTAGCCATATCGATCAATAATTCGATGGTATATAACTTTTTATCGACCAACACTCCACTGGTATGAGCTGGCATGATTACATAACTAATTTCACATCAACATGACACGATTATAGAACTAATTTCACATTAACCATAAAATCTCATAATTACTCAACATCCATATAAGTTGACATCACAAAACAATAACATAGTTGGATAAACATGTCTTAAGTTTTCATAGAAACCATTTGTTGTTGTACCCTATTTACAAAAGGAGAAGCAACATACGAAACCCTTAATTAGTAGCTAATCAAATGACATCCACAAGCCATACATGTTGGCCTTATAATCTACAAATGCATCATCATACAAAATAACATCACTGAGAACTAGACATATCGGCTTGGTGTTGATCCAGCATCATAGAATCTCTAGGGCCTCCCACACAAAGTGAAAGTGTAATTTGTGAATAAAATTGATTGTTGACACGTAACAATTATATATTTCATCTTAACTTTATGTATGGTAATACATGTCCAGAACTCTAGCTAATTGGATAATGTTTGCGCATGCCACACACTCATATAATGTCAAGCACTACGCAACACAAGCATCTACTACTACTCCTAGCAGACTGCACAATCACCACCTTGCAAAAATCCAAAAAGTGTTATAGTGCTAAGTGTGACAAAGTCCCAGCAGATGTTAAGAATGAAATCATTAAGTTATCAACAAAGAAGACTAGATCAAGGCAGACTACGACACACAAAACCCTCCTCTTCCACATGCTTGTTTGTTGGATAGTACAACAATCTACCTATCTCTACATGTTTATAAAACTGCTCTATTAACATGGATGAATTTTTAACTTTGTGAAAAATGGAAAAAATTTCAACCAATATCCCTTTTATTTAAAAAGTTTGAGAGTAGTAACAGCAAACCCTCCCTGCTCCTCTATCGGATATTGACTATAATATAATATGTATAGTTATGGAATCATCCTTGCAAAGTGGAAATCTGTTTTTCACTATTTACCAAATTTAATTATGATTTTACTACTTCTAAAAATATACTTATATATGGATTAATAGCTAGATCTAATAGGAAATTACTTAGATTTCAGTGCCTTTAATCTACTATCAACACTCTATAGTTTGGACTAGTGCTGCATTATTCATGTACTACATAAGAACTTTAGATAAGACATATGGAAATACATGTCTAGAACTCTAGATAATTGGATATTGGTTAGTAACTAGTAGCGAGATGTGAAATTGACATATTGTTTCTGCGTGCCATACACCCATACAATGTCTAGCGCTACTTCACCATAGCACATCACCTACTAGTGAGATGAGAATAACATACCCGAAGTACCATGATTTGTTGTTGATGCCTTGCTAACCTTCATCTATCACAAATATCAGTAGTTAGAAGTCTGGTTACTAGTAACATATATGAGAATACAAGAATCAATGACTAGGACAAATTATTACTCCATTTTAGATGTGAATTGATAGAGGTAGCATGCTATTTTAGCTCTAAATATATATCACCCAATCATCTAGTGCTATTATTAACATATGTCGTCTGATAGTTCGACGCTATCTATAGCAACTGATGTAGAGCCACTGAAGACTTCTTTATCGGCTGATGATTCATTGGAATTCTCTACCGTCCAATATTGTGTTGCTAAATAACTAGTTTTAGTGACCGATGTCTTATGCTAATTTTGGTGTGGTATAGTGTGTTTCAGTACATTTTGAAATCGAACTGTAGTTCGAAATTAGACTTCATATAACCATTGGACTCATGGTGTTCTAATCGGTACGACCATGAACTGTAAATTGAAGTCACAAAATAGGATAAGAATGGGTTGGAGATATAGGGCCTGTTTGGCAGGGCTTCTTGCTGGCTTCGGCTCTGGCTTCTCTGGAGGAGTCCTGCCAAACAGTTTTCTATAGAAGCCGTTTTTCAGCAAAAAGCAGAGAAGCCGGAGCCGTTTTGGAGGAGCCCCAAATTAGGGCTTCTCCAAAACGGCTCCGGCTTCTCTGCAGGAGCCCCTCAAGAGGAGCCCTGCCAAACATGCTCATAATAAGAAGTAAAAAGGGATATTCCCATATCCCTACATTGTAGTACAACACGTTTATTGCCTTGTGTTGTTGGCAATTGAAAAACGAAGAAACGAGGCCATCTTCTGCAATGAGGCATTATCCCCACACCAGTTACTACTTTCCTACAAGTCCGGATATCGGTAGTAGAGCTCTAGGATGCTAAGGAAATAAAAACCAATATTAGATGAGTGGTGTAAGCTATTTGATCACTTAACTATAGGTCTACAGCTCTTATGTAACCTCTCTCTTGATGTACATTCTCCATGGAAAACATCAACCAGTTAGGTTTACGATGAAACCTGTATATCAATCAATGATCCAATTTGACTACCTTTGTGTGATAGATCTCAATAAAAAACTATTTAGTAATGTCATAAAGTGATAAAGAGTGTTGATATAGACATTGAATAGGCACTAAAATGCGCATTGATGCAGCTTTGCAGTAGTTATGGTAGTTCACCTTGATATTAACAATTTAACAATATGGTTTCATTACACATGGATCCTTGGTTCCATCATGGTACCAAAGGCCATACAATCACATCGTTGTAGAGCATGACATTGAGGAGCACCCTATTAAGAGAGAAGATGCGTGCAATTATAGCAACATTCACAAATACTGTAATATGAGTTAAGTTAAAATTCTATAGAATATGTGTAATGTCCTGCTAAAAGTTTTTGTCAGTTATTTAAGTATCATCATGATTTAAATGAAAAAATAAATATTATAGATCTCGTTGTGAGCTATAATTTTTGTATTAGTTAGAGCATCTCTAGCCACAGGCCCTAAATTAAACCCCTACATTTCTATTTAGGAGGCGACCTACAAAATTTGAGGGCCAAATTCAAAGTCCAACTCCAGCCATAGTCCCTAATTTGGGGGGAGGGGAATAGGAGGGCCTCTTTCCTGGGAACCCAAAACTAAAATTTGAGAGCCCTCCTAAAATGGGAGCCTAAATAGGAGGTCCATTGGAGTGGATTATTTTGGACCAAGTCCCTAGATTTAGAATAGGAGCATGTTTAGGAGCTCCACTGGAGTTGCTCTTACATCTCTATTTGATTGCATATGAAAATATACAACTTTTCTAAGGTGATAAGTCTCGAGGCATAAGTCATTGAAAGTTTGTATCATTTTTGGAAGAATTTAGTGAACACAAATAAAAAATCAAAACCATAACATTGTAGATCTCATCGACATATATGGTTTCTATACAAAAGATTATCTTCATTTGGCTTTGTATAAAAAAGATATGCTTTTTTCGAAAGTGCAAGGATCTTTGTCACACTGTCACACCCGGTTATAAGAACAAAACCAGGATCATTATATGTGTGCCCCGAAATTCCACAAATACAACAACAGAATAGAAAAATATCAGAACCAATATTATATAGCGGAAAACATATTTATATTAACACTTACATCAGAGTATAGTAGAACGATTACTAAGCTTCTCTTCAAGCTTCAACTGCAACTTCACAGGGACTTGTTGACTGGGGGTTGCATACGCCTAGCACTCCTTAGAAAACTCACTAAATCCATCTTCTATTACCCATCCGGGATTTTTATCCAAATATTGAAAAGTAAAGCAAGCGTAAGTACATGTCGTACTCAACAAGATAACATGGGGTTCATAAGGCTCAAAAGGTTGACACTGGCTTACTGCAGTTGCTTTTAAGTTCATCAAGTTTTAAAAACAATTAGCTTTAGTTATGCTTAACCCAGTTGATAACCACATGATCATTAATGAAACCACCTTTTATCTCATAACTCCAAACTTACCATCATAAGTTGTTATAACAACATAAGTAACTAACACTATGAGTTTTCCAAGTCGCTCGTGACCGTGAGCACGGCTATCATGATAGATTTACACTCTGCAGAGGTTACGCACTTTACCCACAAGCCGTGTAGCCCATATGCCCGGGTTTGCAACTTCCAAAACACTTCCAAGGTGAGTGGGCAGGGTACACTACGAAGTCTTTCAAAAGTCTTCCCAACATGTTGATAGACCCTACAGTCCCAGCTTTTGCCCTACAGTGGGGTCCTATTTCATGTTGCTATAAAAACTAATTTTAATCATCGTTGCATATATCCATTAGTCAAGATTCAATTCAAGATCCATTACGTAGCATAGAAAAGCTACCCATATGCATAGTAACCCATGGGTGACAAAGGAAAGGATAACAAAGCTATGATAGATCTAGTAGGAATCAAATTCAGACACATGCAATATGACTAGATTGAATTATGGTGAATAGGTAACAAGGATGATCTCATGTTATACTTGCTTTAAACACTTGCTCAACTCTCACAACATCAACTTCAGCTCATCATCTTTCGATCTTCAACGCTCACAAGCAGTTCTCGTTCTACTCGTAGCAAGCACCACACATAGATAACATACAAGCAAACAAAGAAGACAACTAAGAACAATACACAATACAAGATAAAACAACGCACTAAACAGAGATCGGTGCTAAGGTCAAGAGAACGCAAGAAACGAAGATAAAGAACTATCATTACAAAGAAACAACTACCGGAGGCTTTACTATATTATAAAAGGAAACATGCATAATTGATTTATTTTTAATTGATTAAAACTATGTGAAAGAGATTAACATCAGACTAGTTATAACATAAATTAAGATAAAAGCTCAATTGAGACTACTCATATCTCATTTATATACAACTCCACGTAACTTAATCAAGTTAAACTTTATATTTGCAAGACAAGAGTATATCAAAAGCATCTAAACAAGTTTATCATACCTATAAACAATGTGTTTAAACTAAAAAGGTATAACTAAGAGTATCTTTAAGTTAACAATTAATCATATTTTATCTTATAAATATTATCATAGAATTTATTGTAAGCGAGTTAAAGTTTACTTAACAAACGAAACAATCATGTGAGGGCATCAACTCGGAATTATCATGCATATATAGACTAGGCAAAATTATAATTTGATAGCATATTAACATTAGCAATTAATCATATTAATATTTATATACAAAAGACCGGAGCATAAACACCTATTTAGATTTAGTATTGAACTAGTTGCAAACATATTTAATCAATTTTACATTTAATAATTATATATATATAATATCATGTGACATGAATCATATAAAATTAATATTTTAGAAGCATATAAAACATCAAAGTATAAAACCTATATTGATTTTAATTATTAAACTAGTTGCAAGTATACTAATCAATTTAATATTTAATATACGAAAAAACTTATAACCGAATAATTATTACCACTAGCATATATACCATATCAACATGAATGAAACACAATTTAAACGGTGCAAAAAGGAATTAAACTCTATCTTGCTTTAAATTAATTGAAAAGTTATTGATTAAACATTAATTAAATTAATATTTAGATTAACGAAAATTTATAATTAAGCAACACCAAAAACATTAACGCTACTGTGTAGAGCGCAACAGTACGAATCTAACGCAACTTGAACGGAGCGAAACAGAGTTACGATGATTAAACTGTGGAGATAACAAAATTGAGTGGCAAACTTGTAATATCATCGTCTTGTACCTTTGGCTCTCCTTGTTTTTGTCTATGTGCAGAACTGCTGTTGCTCGTACAAAGGAAGTGAAGGGAGCCTCGGCTGCAAGGCCTGCTGGCTCTGTGTAAGGAACATGGTCCTCATATCCCATTTAGTTTGAATTTTGGTATTTGATGATCAACATAACTAAATTGGACTAACATATTTGCAAGTGTTTATTTTGTAGTCCAATAAAGTACAAACATGCTTTGGACTTAGGCAACACCGCAAGCAAGACATTTGAAGCATATAAAAGACCTAAAAGATCAAGCATAGTTCAAGCATGGAGAATGGAACCTATTCGGAAGCAAGACCGCGATGATACAAAGTCTTCCGGATGCGAGGCGAAGAGCGTCCGGACTTTTGGAAATCAGCCCGGACGAAATCACTGAAGAAAAAGGGCTCCGGACGCTATGAACAGTGTGTGTCCGGACCATTGGTGCTTGCGTCCGGACGCTCACAGAGAAGAACCCGAGAGCACGAAGGACTCCGGACGCTGACCGGAGCATGGGGTCCGGACCAACGGTGGCGTCCGGACTCTATGCAGAGAGGTTCCAGAAGCGCGTGAAGGCTCCGGACACTGTCCGAACTGTGGACTCCGGACCATAGACAACGTCCGGACCCACCAGTCAGCCGCTACGCGCAGAAGAACGTTGAAAGGTCCGGACGCACAGCGATTAGTTCGGACCCCCCTTGTTGCCTACGTCCGGAGCTACGCAGAGGAGCTGCATCAAGGTACCAACGGCTCCATTTGGTTTGTGGCCTATATATACCACCCATGGCCGGCCAAATGAAACAAGGAGACTTGAGAATCATTCCAAGGTGTTGATACACAATTCTAGTGCTCTCCATATGCATAGTGCTTAGAGATATACTTGATGATTAGCATAAGTGCTTTGCGAAGTGCTTAGGTTAGTTAGACCACTCATATACGCTTGCTCTAGGTATAAGCCTAGTGTTAGTGAGGTTTGTAAACCTCTTGATCAAAGGGTGCTTACGCGCACCAAGCTTGTACTCGGTGGGGCTTGTAATCTTACGCGATCACACCAACCGCGTTTGTGGTGTGGCCGCCACCGGTGTACCGAAGGGAACAAGGCCCGCGGCGTTTCGGCCGGAAGCTTGTTAGTGAAGACGGCGGAGAGCATCCGGGAGAGGCTTGCCGGAAGGCACATCGGAGACCCACTTGCGCGTGGGGAGAGCCCGAGGCTATCCATGGAGTTACCCGACCGGGAGCTTGACCCTTGCGCGGGATTTCTCGCGAGGGGCTCCAACGAGGACTAGGGGGAAGTTTGCGCGCTTCTCGATACCTCGGTAAAAATACCGGAGTTGTCGACGGGAGTTTGCATCTCTACCTTGCTCTTTACCTTCCGCACTTACTTTGTTTACCTTGTGTTCTTTACCTTTCCTAGCTTAGTTGATAGGCTAGTTGATAGGTTTGGAAACTAGGTTGCTTAACTCTTTTGCGGTAGAGATAGCAACACTTAGCAAAACCATAGTTACACCACTAGATAGTTTACCTTTTGCATAGAGTTTGCTAAGGTTAGAAAAAGAGGCCATAGATTAGAGAGTAGTTTTTAAGTGACCTAATTCACCCCCCTCTTAGACATCACAGTCCTTTCACTCTGGGAAGCGGCTTAGTGCCGGGCTAGGCTGCGGCCAGAGAGAGGCAGCCGGCAGCCGGCTTGAACAAGCCACGGTGCCAGGCACCGATGGTCACGCCTTCGTGACCACCTGCTGCAGGTGCACGCAGGTGCTGGACAACATCGTGCGGGTCCGACTGGGCTCTAGAGCGCAGGGGACGGGTTGGCATGGCGACGCGAACATGGGACGTGGATAGATCCTGCCTGGTGTGCACAACCGAAGAACGAAGGATAGGTGCCATGGAGCTCCTTGCCGGCAAGTTCACCGGAAAAAGCAAAACGGAAGGGAAACTGTCAAACATTGATCGATTGGATGGAACGGATACACTACGACGAAGAGAAAAACAAGACGAACCTTGTGGTGGTCTCGGAATCGGCAGGGAACGTGTGGTTGGCCAAAAAAGCTCACCGGAGAGTTCGCTGGAATTTAGTAGATGCGAAACTTCAGCTTTAGATCACGGAGCTCGTAGCGGCGGAGAGAAAAACGGGTCATATTTTTGGAACCAGCGCGTCGAGACCTTCGCCGTCATATATATAGGGAGGAAGCCTCAACGCCTCAACATCAACTAGCGATATGGTACTAATTGATGTTGCACCACCGTGTATATTTACTAACAGGTCAAGTTAACCATCAAACTCATTAGTAAAAAAAATGTTTGGACATTTTAGAATTACTTGAACTATTGCACATGTGCTTTGAGGGCTGGCAGCAAATTGAGACATTTGTTATTTATTTTAGGAATAAATTATTTTTGTGAATAAGATAATTCTATAAAAGCCTAGAATTAATATTTAATCCACGAAAAATACTCTGAAAGCTCTAAAAATTCGGGGAAAATTCTCGGAAATACTTTGGAATATGATGAACCCAAATAAAGTATTTGGAGCTCACTGAAAGATATTTTGGAGCATCTAAAAATTAGATTACCCTCACAGAATAATGGGAAAATATTCCGAAAAAAGCCAGAAAAATTCCCCGGGAGATTTTAGAGATATGTTGATGAGTGATGAACTCCAGGGAATGATTTGGATCAAGAGAAAAAGGATCTTAGGAATGTCCAAAAGAAAGATTAAGATCGAGAGAGCCAGAATTGATTATAGAAGAAGATAGAGATGAGCCCGATACCGATAAACGACTTACTAAATGTATTTTGAAAAGTTTATACACTCACATGCATCAAGACAAGCAACGAACAACCACCACAACAATCAAGCCTCTCAAATTGATTTAGAAAAGTTTATAAATTCACTTTTCCTATACTAAATTTGTGCAAACTCAAACTAACCTTGGAAAATTTTATACCAACATCAAAATCATTTATTTCATTTAGTATTTTCTAAGCACAATCCAAAATTGAAAATTTTGGAGCGTGACACACACCAATCTTAGTGCATGGCAATATAGAGTTGTCATGCCTATATACTCCGGATAGAGTTATCATACCAACATGAATGGCGCGACAAGCTGTAAGGAAAATTTGAAGACTGTCATTATAATTTTGTTAAATCGGAGATATGTCATCCTGACCCACATGTCATTGTGATACCAATGACATATCTCCAACTTTATAAAATTACAATGACACTGTTCAAATTTTTCTCATACATAAAATATAAGCTAGTCGTACATGCTCCAAATAGAATTGTCATGCCAACATAAGTGAAGCGGGAAGCTTTACATGTGGAAGTACATGCCCTAGATAGAATTGTCATACCAACTTAAGCGAAGTGACAAAGCTTTACACGTAGAATATGTGCCATTAGACCCCATCCACATGCTCCAATATGACACACATTGTTATACTATAGTATGTGACACGACATAGTGATTTTGCCAGGCCAAACAGGTCTAGCCAGGCACACCTCGTCATGCCAGCACATGTAGTTTGATTTTATCATGTAAAATAGGTTATTGGTTTTAAAAAAATACATACTCTATACGGACGTTTGACTTTTTTCATCATAAATGTGACCACTCGTCTTATTAAAAAAATTATGTAAAATATCGTTTCTTTTGTCGTGGACTACTTTACTAATAAAAGTTCTTTAAAAATAATTTAAATTTGACTGTATTTACACGATTTGAATAATACGAGTAGTCAAACTTAGGATAAAAAAGTCAAACATCTTATAATTTAGGATGAAGGAAGTACAATTTTATTAATTAATTTAAATTTAAATTTAAAGAACTAGAATCCTCTCCGCAAGGAAATCACCTCTTAACCTAGATCCACATCTTGTCACGAGCACATCTATCTCCCTCCCCTCGAGATCAGACCAAACTACCCTCCCCACGCCACGATGGCCTCCGCCGAAATCCCCAACTCCAGCCCCGACGCCACCAACCCCGCCGCCGCCGCCGCCACCGCCACCGCCCCGACCTCTCCTCTTCGCCGCCGCTCCCGCCGCGCAAGCGCCGCCTTTCGCCTTCCCCATCCCCCACGCGCTCCGCGTCACGCTCTCGGTCCCCCCGCTCCCGCTCCCCGCGCGGCCGCCGCTCCCGCAGCCGCAGCCGCAGCCGGAGCCGGAGCCGTAGCCCGCAGTACCCGCCCGATGGAAAGCGGCGGCGGCACAATGACCTTACCGTGGAGGCGTGTCGCGACTTCCTGCGCGACAGGTGCACCCGCTCCGACCTCGATTGCAGATACGCGCACCCTCACAACTCCGTTTCCGTCGACAGGTGCGTGCGCGCGAGATCCAACCTCCTCTTGCGGTTGTCCTAGCAGGGTTTCCGTTCTAATTTTGGTTTTGTTTGCTGTCCGTGGGATTTGGTCAGGGACAATAAGGTGACGGCGTGCGCGGATTCTCTGAGGAACAATTGCTTCCGGGGGAGTACATGCCGTTACTACCATCCGCCTCCACATATCCAGCAGTATGAGCTGATTTCTCCATTCTCGGTTGTTCGATTCGTTTGGTTTTGTTTACTGGTTACACTGTGTCTCGTTTCATGTTTATCGAAGGTTGGAAGCATGAGTGACAGATACTTTAACTGTGAGCCCATGAAGACTTCAAATTGTCCCTTTTACCTTGTGCTAACAGCTGATGCAAATTGCAAATGGCTAACAGCAATTCCCTTTACAACATTGCTTCGTGAGAAAAGCTACTGATGAGTGATTACTGAAACACATGGCCTATAGGTTGTTTTAAGTCAGGAACCTAACGCCTCTCTATTTCTGCATAGCACGTACCATTCAAATTCCATGAGCTCCCTGACTGGAAAATTCGATGTTAACCCTCCTCCTCTCCTCTTTCTTAAAAAAAAGTTACTCCATAAGTACAGCAGCATACCTCATAACCACCTTTTCTGTTGTTTTGTGAAGCCTGCAGTGTGTGTTATGCTTGACTCTGATCCAAGACAGTCTGCTAAAACTTGATTTGGATGAACTTGTAGAGTGACATGCAAACTGCAATTATCCTGTAAGAGCACAAGAAGATTTTAGCTGCACTTCTGATTCCACTGCTTTTATTTGCTTCTTTGTTTTAGGCAATTGCTGAGATCAATTGGTGTGGAAGACCCAAAGGTGAAGACGGTAAGTTTGTCATATTTTTATTCGGTAATAACATGGATCTGGCTGCCCTTTTGTGAGTGTTTAAAATTCCATTCTATTTAGTGCCATCTTCTGACTAAGAGTAGAATTGATGTCTATGTGCTTAAAAATGATAACACAAATTATATATCAGGGTTTATACATTTTGTTTTGCCCTGTGTGACCTAGTAACATATATCCTTTTGTTGAGATTTGTGGAGGAGGTGGTGTCAACAATGTTGAACCTATCTTGTAGAACAATGTGTAAAGGCCTGCTTGAGTTAGATGACATCTTGTAATAGTAGTTTGGTCTGCGTATAACATTTTGGATTGCCAACTTAGCAATTCTTTTATGAAACTCAGCAGGTCTGCAGAGATTTTACACGTGGGAGGTGTTCAAGATCAGCAAATGAGTGCCGATTCTTGCACCATTCATCTGTTGAAGATATTGCAATTGTAAGACTACCTCATTGAAGTTTGTGTATTATATTACTATATAAATTGGCTATTATTGAAATACAACAAAGAACAGTTTTTCTGCCCTTTTCCATAAGCTGTGTACTTAAAGCAAGAACATTGTCTATTTCTAACTGATCCCGCCATTTGGCACTTCCTAACTCTTAAAAGGTATTTTGGCTGATTTGTTTTCTTCCTACTATGTTTCTGTGAAAGGTTTGCCAAGATTTCTTGCGTGGACAGTGCAATCGCATAGCATGTAGGTACTCTCATGTAGTAGCACATCCGGTGCCACCAATGAGCCATGTTCCTATGCCATACCCTGAGATGGTATGTACTTCTGCTGAATACATTCCCACATGTTACAGTGTTACTTTTTATGGAAAGAGTTTTTTTTTTTAAAAAAATAATCTATTCTTCATATTTTAAAAGCAGTGCCCTTTGGAGAACTGAGAAGCTCACCTTTTTTTTTTTGCCATTTATTCTCATTTTATCGACAATAGGAAATGATTGGTAAACAAAAAATTGCATTTTTTAGTTGAGTGACATACTGTGTATATCTTTTTATGCATTATTCTGAAGCTTTACATGCCGCCGCCGCCGCCACCACCCTTGGAGTACCAATGATGGGGCCTCCTCCTTCACCTCCAAGACCATTTGCTGGTACATAACGCTCAGTGATCAGTTCTCACCCCTTTGTACTATTATTGTTGCTTTTGACATTATGAACTACCCTGAAAACATACTCCTCTGAAAATGCAGATAATAACAACAGGGTTGAAGTTTGTAGGGACTTCTTGAAGAACATGTGCACTAGAGAATCCTGCCGATTTGCACACCCTGAGACACATACAGCGGTTTGTACTTTTACCTTTCTTTAGCCTTGTTCTGCTAGTTTGCAAGCGACTAATTTGCAAATTTTCATTGTCTGCATCTGTTTGACCAGGTGGCGAGCGCCAATGTTGAAGTATGCCGTGATTTTAAACGAGGAGAATGCACTCGACCTGCCTGTCGCTTTTTCCATCCATATACAAGCTGAAGTTTTCTGTTAGCTAAAGTAAAGTAAATTATACCTTGTTCCCCCTTTTTAATACAAATGGCTGCCAAATACATGTAGATGAAAGAATGCTCCCCTAAGAAACACCTAGTTATAGAGTTTACTTTAACCTCAATTCCTTGTGGATCTTTTTTGTCCACTCAAACCAGCTAGAGCAAAATAGAGTTTAGATTGGCAATTTGTCGTTTGGGTAAATTAACATATTTTCAATGAAATGCAACTTTTATCCGATCCAAACAGGCATGTCAATGAACATGTTGGTTCTCAAAGATTTCCAATTGGCTAAGATAACATGCACTGTTGAAGTGATCTACTGTTTGATCAGTTTCATTGTTTTTTACTCCGCATCAATTCTGTTCCTTCTGGGAAAGCTCTTCTGCTGCTAAATGTTTGATCTTAGATGTATGAACCACAAAAATGGCAGATGGCCTCTTATATGAGTCCACTTTTAGAATTTATTACTAGTTTATGTTGTTGGGCTGTTGATAAAATATAAAATTTATATGGTCTGATCTGCTCCTGCATATTTCTCTCCCAGGAACTAATTTCCTGAAGTTAGTTAATAAACTAATGAGTCATTCAATGTGTGAGAGTATCTTTCAAGTTGCATTACTACTATTTTGCTAACCGGGTCATCTGACATGTCACATGTGTCATGCCTAATGTTGTTTCTTATAAGATCTAATAAGACTAACAATAGCTGTTAATCTATGATTTCCCATTGAGAAATCGTCAGTGCCAAAAATCTAGAATCTGCTTTTTATTTTGTTTTCCTTCACTGAACCAGAAACTGCAGGCAAGTCCCCGTATTTAGTTTTCAGTCTTATTTACAATGCTGTTAGCTGTCTTTAACAGATGGGTACTGCTTGTTTCCTCAGCTTGAGTGCTCTGCCCAGCGCCGCTGCTACCGCTGTGCTGCTGCTGCCGCCGCCGCCACCACCCAATCTGCTTCTGCCACCAAAGAGCTGCTGCGCTGGCTGTTGCGTCGCTAAGGTGCCATAGAGCATGGAAGCCATAGAAGGTGCTATGTATGCATGGAATAAAAGATACTATCATCCTGTTATATTCAGATGGTTTGCTTGAACTTGCTTGACTCAACGCTTGAGTAGTACCCCTTCACAATGGGAACCGTGTGTGGTTATGTATTTGTTGTCGCAAAGATAATTTTGACTCTGGCTAATTTGGTGTCTGCGCTATTTGCTTCCCTTTTTACCTTTAGCACCACACTTTATTGTGTGGGAGCCAATGTTTCGCCACGACCTGCAGCCGGTTCAAACAGGCACCACCAGAGGACATTCTGATGTGCTTGTGTTGCTGAACTAGGAATACAGTATACAGTACCAGCTACCAAATTTTGATTGAAACGGCGAGGTATCTGAAAGGCTGGGGTGATTGGGTTTTCATGCAAAGCGTGCCATTCTGCTGCTGCTCTAATTCGTCTACAGGTAAGCGATTTTTAAGCATGAGCTCTGTGGACACAAATTCAGACATGCAGCGGTTTTATGGGTAGCCTGTTTGAATTGAAGCCTAGCTGCGCATCTTTGCTGATTGGGGCACATTCTGGGAAATGGTATGCTTGCACTTGTAATAATGATAACTAGATAAGCATGCTGCTTCTAGCCTGTTCGCTTGGCTTATCAGCCATCGAAACAGTGTTTTTGTCTCATAGAAAAACAACCAAAACAGCATCAGACGCTGCTTATCAGCCAAAAAACGGCCAAACGAACAGGCTGAGATGTGACTAGGCTTCTCTTGCAGCTGCTGGATTTGAATCATGGTTATCAGATTGTATTACTGTATGTAGTAATATTGCAGCGCCAACTTTTTGCTACTACTTCGTAACCACAAGCTGCAGTAGATTTGGTGTGCCGTTCCTTTCTCTTTCTTTCGTGACGATACAGGAGAAAGCAAAGCACGGCCAGGGCCGTTCTCGTTGTCGCCGCCGCTTTGGATAAAATAAAAAAGGTGACGCGAGAGCGAGAGAAAAAGGCAGCAGATTTCATCTACAGTGTCGCACACTCCGGCGTCGACGACGAGCACGAGCATGGAAATGAATGACATGGGCTACGATTTTATACGTCATTGCTTAAGCAGCGTGACGGCCGGATCGATTGACTCACTGCCACCCCTTTTTGTTTAGATTTATTGTTTATCTCTTGCAAGCTTGATAGGTTTGCATTTATTTATACACTATTGCTATTTCGGACCCCCATTGTTTTGTTCATTCATTAAGATATGTGATGTGATGTGATGTCGACGAGGTATCGACGTCATGAGCGTAAGCTGCTGAGGTCTACCTTGCCTTATCATAATGTATCGCGACTATAGCTGTTTCTCTGCTTGCATTGCCAAATTAAGCCGCGGTTTGAGCTATGCAAACGTAGCGATGCCAACCCTATTTTGAATAGGATGCCTCTTTGTACGGGGTTTTCCGTAGCGACACCTGCCTGGATATTTAATTAGTAGGATATGTATATTGGCAACGGATCTAGTGCAAACTTAATTCCTATGCAAACTGTTTGGATCAACATCCTGTGGTCTAGATTAGAGTTTGCACAGTTTACGCAGGAATTAAGTTTGTACTAGATCCGTTGTCATGTATATTTACTTATATATAAGGCCAGCTGCTGTTTGGAGGGTCAAGTGTTTGCAAGGCACGGGCATTTGACTTGCTCTCCCTGTCTGTCTCCTAGCAAAGAGCACAGAAGGATAAGCTTGGAATGCCACGGCAGTAGTGAGAGAGCTGCAGCAGCAATCCATGGTGGAGAGGGAAAGAGACGAGGGAGAAGCAGCAGCCAGGGCCCTGACCAGCGGGCCACCGCAGCGGCAGCAGCAGCAGGAAGGAGCAGCGGATGGCGAGAAAGGAGGAGACGAGCCGGAGGAGGAGGACGACGATCGAGGCGACGACGAAGGCAAGGAGTGGTCGGAGATACGGCTCGCCATCGAGGAGCTATCCCCGCCGCCGGCCCGTCTCAAGCACGTCGGCGGCGGCGGCGGTGGCGATGGCAAGGCGGCCGCGTCGTCGCCCCCACCCACGCTGCGCTTCCTGGCGCTGTCGCACCTCCTCCTCCGAGTTCTCGGTGAGCTCGTCCATCCATCGTCAGCTGCTCGATTTGCCATGCCATGCATGTATCTCTTCTCCTCCATATCTTTATTTTTCACCATTAGTTCCATGGGGCATGGGCCGGGCAAACTTGGCGGTCGTTAGGTCTTGGCTGATTTTCTTATGAATTTTCTTACGATTTGGGCATGGCGTTGCTGTGTGCAGATAAGATCGGGCCGACCATGGCCGTGCTGAGGCTCGACGTCCAACGGAACATCGAGGTGAGTAAACAAGACACCTGCTCTCTTTCTCGTCTCGTCTCGTCTCGTCTCGTCTCCCGGATTAACGTACAGACAGCCCTTCATGGTTGCTGATACGGTAGATTATAGTATACCATTAACGCTAGCTACTAGTACTTGTTGCGAAGAATACTACTACTACCTCTAGCTAGCTGCAACTGCAAGGCTGCAAGTAGGCAGGGAGTCGGTGTCTGTCATCCGACGAGAGAGCAATTATACCATAAAAGAAAGAAGAAAAGGTCGCAAGTTTGGATCCAATTTTTGCAACCTGAATTCGCATCTCGAAACTGTTTGTTTGGTGTGGTCCATGCAGATGCAGCCAGGGGGCCGGGGCCGAGGCCCGAGGGTACGTCACTCCATCCGCGTCCGCTTGCCCCTGTCCCGTGCCGACCACACGGCTACGCACCAACCTGACCGGGTCTGTTTGGCCGCATATACCGCGGTTATGTCACGTCTTGGTCTGCCTTATTTTAGTACCCGGCCGTAATTCATTATCGTGTACTAAACCAAGTATTTTTCCCGTTCCTAATTATATAACATTTTATCTTTCTATATATAAGATACGTTGTTTTTACTATATCCAAATTTATTAGGCTAGTCTGAAGTTTTAAATGAGCTTCTTTTGTATTAAATAGGTTGCCACCCTATTGACCTCGCCCTTCCATGATCACATGGCAGCTGCCGCTGAACTCCACCACGACACTCTCGCCCGCATCATCCTGCCCCGTCCCTGCCTTTGCCTTTGCCCCTGGCTTCCAACATCCGCGGTCAACGGCTCTCGCCGCCACACCACACGCACCCACCTTCTGCCCCTGCACCTTGCCCCCCCCCCCCCCCTCCTTTATCATAGGGCACCGGGGAGCTCCGTCAAGTCCCCCTCTAGCCCCGTCCAACCAACATCTCCCGCCATCGTGCCCCGCTGTCGTCTTACCCGCCTCCACCGTTGTTTCATGGCCACCCCCATCCCCCAAAACCTTCTTCTAAGCTCGTCAGGAATGACTTCCCTAATGCCAGAACCCTCCCCTGGCAGCGTCTTCTTCCCCTCTAGTGGGGCCGCGGACGCAGATGGAGTGGGGAGAGGGAGGACTCACTTGCATCGTGCGCGGATGGGGTGTGGTGGGCCACCCGCCTAGGGCAACCGGTGGCGTGTTAGAAGAGTTTGCATAGTATTTGTTTGCTTGGCTTATCAGTCTGTTTTACTAGTCATGATACACCAATTTTCTCTCATAACAAAATAGTAAAAAACACAGCTGTAGAAAGCCAGAAACGATCAGCCAAAAAAGGTGATTAATTATCCAGGACGGAGACAAGTTTGCGTGAACGGGTCTCTTTCTGGCGCCTTTAAAATTCTTGGACTCACAGACAACGATGGCATTTCAAGGGAAGAGCTGTCAGACAAACAAAGGCGATAGGATAGGAGAGGATTGTATCATCAGCCTAGTAAATCTCTGCACCACCGGTCCGGGGCCTTCGTCGTCGCGTTTTGCTTTGCTTTCGCGTGACGACGCCACGGATGGGCGGGCCCGTTACGTGTGCCGCGCACAGGCCTCCTCCAACTGCTCCGGTCACATCCGCCCACTGCCCCCCGGCCGGCCTGGTGCAAATTTTTGGGCGGCCCGGCAGTTCGTGTCCCGTCCCTTTCACGATGATGTCCCTGTGTCTTCTTCTTTATGAGAAGCTGATGCTTTTGTCATCTTTCTTCGTTTTCCATCCAAAGATAAAGATGAGGAGGGCGAGCACGCAGGGTGTAGTAGAGTATATATAGAGAGGTAAAATCTTCTTCTACTCTTAGACTAGAGCTGTGTAAGCAAAGGACGACGTGGTGATGGAGATTGCCGGTGCAAGTGGGCAAAGGATTGTCTTTGCATGAAAGTTAGAGAGCTGTATGCTGGGGCAGGCCTGTCCATGGAACTTCTATTATTGGCTACTACAAAGCATCGACAAATGTAGATCGAGTGGCACAATCCGTTTCTTCTTGTACACCTGCAGTTGAAGGTTGTCCTGATCCACAAACACACGGTAATGGCCGGGGATCATTATTGTATTGCTCCATGTATAGCTTATCTTTCGAAAGGACGAAGTTAACCCGCCTCGTTCCGTTGTGTGGTATTGAAAACAGGTGTTTTTTTTTCCGGGCCGGATCCAGTGAATTCTACTGGTTCATTCAAACCTGGCCCATTTTTATTCCGCACATAGAAAGGTCTGTTTTCGTTACGGACCAAATGAGAGAAGAAAAGTCTCAGATTCATTAGTTTTCATTTCAGGCTGAATGTAACCGAACGGCTAATCCTGGCCCGACCTAACTTTGAACCGGGGCATGTAAATCCGGGTAGATCAGGTCGCGTTCCGGGCCGTTCATGTGGAAACGAACGAGGCCTAAGGTTACGTTCGGTTAACATGGATTTGGCACAAAAACCATTCCCACTTATGAAAACTATACAAATTAGTGAGGCAATTCCGGCCGGAATCATTCTCGGCACTCTGTAACTTTGGAGTAGGATTCAGATTTCATAGCTGAGACTCCAATATGACTCCATTGCTGCCAGTAGGCACGTACACGTGTGCGTATCGCTTGAACTACTTTGAGCTTATTTTAACTTATTTTCTCTTACAAGACATTATTCAATCAGTTGGAATCAACCGTCTTTTTTACTAGCCGAACATAGCTGCACATTTGCGAGGGAGTGGGAAAAAAAACTGAACAGTGGATGCCTGTTGCAGAGACTGCAGGAGCTGTACGTGTTGGACCCAGCCAAGTACTCGACCCTAACGGGGATAGTGGAGAAAGAAGTCAAGGAGGGCACTGCAAGGAAGGTCGATAGCTGTGCAAGGGCTGTCCTGTGGCTTGCTAGGTAGTACAACAGCCACTCTTCATTCTTAGTTCGTGTCATCAAATGCTAGCTAGCTAGTTGTAAATGTGCCACCTTCAATTCGTTCTCACTTGTGATGCATCTTTTTTTTCCCCTAAACGTTGCCAGATCCATGGACTTCACAATTGCCCTGTTACAGAGCTTAGAGGAGGACTCTGAGCAGCAGCAGCAGAGCCTCGCACAGCTTGTCCAAGCCGCGTACGAGGTCTGCCTGAAGCCATGGCATGGCTGGATCTCTTCGGCGGCATGCAAGGTCGGGGATCACTGAACCCTTTGGGTGCTACTGAAGATGGATTGGTCAGCACAATTCTGATAACAACGTGATCGGTTACTACATTGGCAGATAGCGATGAAGCTCATCCCTGAGAGGAAGGTCTTCACCAGCTTCCTGGTAGGGATGGACCAAGACTGCTCTGCTCTCGAGGATGAGATCAGAAAGCTCGCTTTGCTGCTTCGCCCCTTCCTTGATGACATCCACTCCATGATGGTTAGCGCTGCTGCTGCTGATTGCATTTCATTGCTGAAAAAGCTCTTCTCTAATGCTGAACCTGATTCTCTGATCACTGCATATATAGTAGTGCTAACATAACATCACCATGTAGTATCTCGGACTGATGCCGCATTTTCGCAGGCCAAGTTCAGACTGGACAGGCTCAAGTCGACGTGACGTGATCGATCCATGGCGAGCCGAAGCCCAAGCCATGGTCCATGGACCCCGTGCTTTGCTCTGTGAATATTTGGCCTGGTTTAATTTGTCGGTGCTGTAAGAGGTTCCGGCCCGTCTTGGAGTTGCATTGCTAGCTGTTATAGTTACGTGCTGCTGGTCTGTAGTCTGTACATAGGTCTTGCTTGTAGAGTAGACTGTAACATCTGCATGAAGTGCCCCCGCTTTTTTGTACAAATTTATGCTTGATCCCTTGTTTGGATCGCTTCTCCAGCTCCGGAACGATAGATGTGGCTTTCGGGCACACCCAGGAATCGGTTTCAGTTCAGCACGATCAGGTCCCTCGGCGGAATCCGGGACGCGTCAGGTGTATGTGGCGACGCCGGCGGAGCTGCACGGCTGCTGACAGCGCTGGCCTGCAGATGTCACTGTTACTCGAATCCTTTCGCACGGCTGGCCGACCCTGGACATCTGTTCGTTTGGTGTTTCGGTGGCTGATAAGCTAGTTAATACTGTTTTTGACGGTTTTATTGTGAGATAAAAACACTGTTTCGGTGGCTGATAAGCCAGACAAACAGGGCAAGCAGGTTTAACGCGACTTTTTTCGTCTCCTTAACACCATTAATGTAGGCTGTCGTCTTAAACCATCCGTCTCTATTAATCACTTAATCCATTAATGGAGGTGGGCTAAGACGTCCACCTTCGTTAATGGGATTAATGGAGGTGACTCTTTTAATATACATGCCTCCATTAATCATTTTTTGATTAAAAAAATAGTTTCATGCTATTTGTGATTTGAATTTGAATTTTGTTTTCATGATATAAACACAAACAATATATATTGGGAATGCAAAAAAAAAAACACATGTCAGTGACATAGAGAGGGTAAGGTGGAAGGGTATGTTTGTCCATTCGACAATACGGTGACGTTGTGTACGCCTGCAGTTGGACACAAGGCCTCTCCGGACATATACCATGGTATATTTTAAACGGGAACAATTGTAATGATAAGACTCAGAATATGTGAATAATAATGGTAATTCTCTAAACTTCAAAAATCATAATGCTTTCAATAAATAAAACACACCATTAGAATAGGTACGTGATGTTCTGGATGATTAGCTACTGCTTGTTCACAAAAAACAAAAAAAAGATTAGCTACTAGCTTGTTTGATTTGGGCCTTTGTTGCTGGTCTTTGGTGGGCTCAAAAGAGTCGTGGTAGAAAAGCCGAATAATGTCGGTGAGTTATTGAGCTCTATTACTTGAGGTAGTTTACATTTTTTAAATAAGGCCGTTAGAATTTATTTGTAACATTATTTAACATAGCTTCTTACTGACAAAAAAATGTCTTTTTACCATTCGGTGTAAGTAAGGAGGTGTTTGTTTCACCGCTGCTAAAGTTAGCCCTATCATATCGATATCGATTGTTTGATATTAATTTAGTCTATTATAAACATAGATTAATTATAAAACCCATTACATAAATTGAGATTAATTTGTGTTAAGTTTAATTAGTCCATAGTTTGATAATGTTTTGCTACAGTAAATATGTGCTAATTAGTCTTGATAGATTCGTCTTGCTAGTTAGTATACTCGTGTGCAATTAGTTTTATATTTAACTCATGTTTAGTCCTTCTAGTTAGCATCCAAACACCCGATGTGACACGAGCTAAACTTTAGCCTCCGGTTCCAAACACTCTCTAAATTGCAGAAAAGTCCCTAGATAAGTTGTCTTGAATGCTTACCAAAATTTATGCCTCGGTTGAAGTTTCTACACATCTTCCACGTAACTTGTTACTGAATGCCAACTTAAGTTTCTACCTTATTAGTTGGAGTTGATATTTATCTTCCACATAAGTTTTGTAGCAAGTATATTGATTGAATTTGCTACCTCCTTAGAGTTTTTCATTAGACTTGCTCCTATATATACAATCTCCATAGTGTCCTATTCGATGCTCGTTTGTTCACTGAAGTTGCCACTCGTTTAAATTTCAATTTGCTACGTCTCCATGTTTGTTAGCTAGTAAGAGCATGGCTAATAACCTAGCCAGCAGTCGGCTGTAAGCTAATGCCATGTCATTTGCAGCTAGCTATTTAGCCTGCTAGTATTATAAATAAGCTAATTAACTAGCTACAACAGGGATGATAAGTATTTAATATTTTTATATATCTCGCTTGTATTCAGTCGGGTACTATTACGACTTCTCGCTAGGGAGGGGAATCTTTTTCTCGTGTTCTGCGTTGTAGCCGAGCGAGAAGGGGGACGCCGGCTTCACAATCTCTCTCCAACGTGACACTTTTTCTGTTGACATGGACTTCTTTTCGCCGGCTGATTCACGTTAGTATACTTGCTCTAAATACAACTGAAGATACAATTTTGGTGGGCCATCGATGTCGATGCAACCTGATCTAATTGTCGGAATCATATAAATTAGTTGTGAAACAACTAACAACTATATATAATTGTATAAATCAGTAAAAACCAATTTAATAGCAGACAAACAAAACCGAAAAGTTAGGTGCCACATGGCAGTGCTGTTAGTTCATCCTTGTTGGGTTGCGACTTGAGTTGCGACGTCGTTGCGCTTGCGCGTGGGCGCAGTGCGGTGTGCGTCAGACGCCCGTGCTAACGGTATTTATTTGCCCAGCAATACAATGGGTCGATTGAAGACTCCACGTTGAAGCTAGGAAGGCAAAGCAAACGGATTTTCATGGAAGCTGACAGAGTCACAGTTCGGGGTTCCGAGGTCGTGCGCACCGTACCGTACACCTCCGCCTCACCATGCACTCCTGTCGGAGTCAATGGCGCCGGCCACGCGCACGCGGCGGTGCTCTGGCTGCTAGCCGGCGGGCCGACGCGCGCGAGCTGAGACCAGATGACGTGACGATGCCGTTGAGATGGCGACCGAACCGTGTTGACGAGTACTCCGTCTGGTTACTTGTCAGGGAGTACTAGCTTTTAACAAATTTCAGATCAGTTCAGAGAGGGCCTTAAATTGCCCGGGTTTTATCTTGAATCCAAAGCAAATACTAATTCAAGGATGACAAATAAAAGCTCTCCCCTCATTCCTGCCGCTACCAAATTAAAGATGTGTCATCTGATGCGTATTTGACTTGACTAATAGTAATTTGCTGGTTAGGTGATCAATTAATTTGTGACTACGTTCGGTTCTTGCGAGAGGGGTAGTACGCACGATGCATGCCCGACTGGCCCTCTTCTTCTCTCGAAAAGACGCGGAAATTACATCGCAACTCATCTCTACTTCTTTTGTTTTTTCGCTATCTTGCAGTTATGTATCATCAATAGATCAAAATCAAAAGAAGAAAACAACTTGTATCGTACCTCTTCATTCCAATATAATACAAACACACATTCATATAAATCTCCAGGATCATCTCATGCATCCTCACCGTGTTTAGTTTCGATCAAAGCGTACGCACAGTGCCATCAAGCCGCTAGCAGGCAAGAAACCAGCCCAACTAAACTACGGTTCCGTACGCAGCCCCAAACTGGAGTAGTACGGACGAACGACGTGGCCAACAGTTCAGCTGCATCCCAAACAGAAGCGTGTGATCATCTCCAGGTCATCATCACCTGCTTATTACGTCGTGCTACATACGTGATCGTGACCCAAAAAAAGGCAATGGCTGCCACGGCGGCGGCAGCGGCGGCGCTGTTCGAGGCCCTGGACAAGGACGGCGACGGCAAGGTATCAGCGTCGGAGCTGCGCGGGTGCGCAGCGGCGGCGCTCGACGAGGAGGAGGCAGCGGCCGTGCTAGCGGCGGCGGACGCGGACGGCGACGGCCTGCTGGACCGAGACGAGTTCCTCGGGCTGGCCCGCGAGGCTGCGGCGGCGGACCAGGCCGACGACCCGGACGGCAGGCGCCGGTGCCTCAGGGTGGCGTTCGGGATGTTCGCGGACGGCGGCGGCGCCACGGCGGGGGAGGGCCAGCAGGGCGCGGAGCAGCAGGAGCAGGAGCAGTGCATCACGCCGGCGAGCCTGCAGCGGATGCTCGCCCGGCTGGTGGTGGGGGGTGCGAAGCACCAGCAGCTGACGTTGGACTTGGACGAGTGCAGGGCCATGATCTGCAGATTCGATCTCGACGGCGATGGCGTCATTTCTTTCGAAGAGTTCAGGGTCATGATGCATGATGGCCTCGTATGATCTCAATATCATCTTTCGTTGTTTACGTTTCAGTAAAATACTTCATTTTTTTGGATGGATTGTTTTTGGACTATATATATATATTTACAGCTTTTATGTCAAACTGTGAGATTACACGTGTAAATTTGACGTATTAGTACCATCCCCACTATATTACTTCTATATCAGTGTTCAATTATTTAAGAGCTGGAGTAGCTCGCAAGGCCGTACACGACCTACGCAGCGAAGAGAGGTGGCCAATTAGAGGTCCAAACGCAGACGTCTAACTAAAGCTGGGCGTTCGGGTTACTCCTTTTTTTCGGGTCGGATAATTTAAAATTCGGTGATTAACGACAATTTAAGATTATTATAGCTAACGTGTGTTTTACAGAGGCTATGCGTAGCCTAGCCATGGTGATCAAGGAAAATGGGCTCTAAAGGTCATCACTTAGCTCCCAAGATGGATATCGTTTCGGTTGTTAAGGAGACATGATGAAGACCCTAGAATGATAGGCTAAGTGCCATAAGGAGATGAAGGGCACTTAGAATTAGATAGGGCTTCTCTTTTTACCTTTGACCGTACTATTAAGAGGAGTTGAGACTAGTAGCTTGACTTAGGAAAGCTTCTTGTTTAGATGTGGTGCACACTTGACTTCCTTAGCTCTAAGCAAGCCTATGGTGACCGTAAGACAGCCTAGAACAACTTACATATTCATCGCGTCGAAAAACGGAGTTGTCAAAATCATTTTCTGGGCGACGGACGCTCCTGGCAGGGGCGCCGGACGCTGTCCGACGCGTCAGACAAAGGCGCCGGACGCTGGGTGGTTGAGTCCACAGCGTCCGTCGGCCTTCCAGAGAGGTTGTTTTCTGGCTAAGTTTCTCAAGGTGCGTCGGACGCTGTCCGTCGGCCAGGCGTCGGACGCTGCGAAGAGCGTCCGTCGGCCTTCCAGAGAGGGTGTTTTCAAACCTTAGCCAGTTTTCAGCGTCGGACGCTGTGGCTGAGCGTTCGTCGCCCAGTGACGTAGCGTCCGTCGCTGGGAACACTGTGTCAGAACTAGCCGTTAGACAGAGGCGTCGGACCGTCCGTCGCCTAGGCGTCAGAGCGTCCGTCGCCTCAATTATGAACAGAAACTAGCCGTTGGGCATGCGACGGAGCGTCCGTCGCCTAGTCGACGGAGCGTCCGTCGCCAACTTAAAATGCCAGCCCGAGGCAGTTTTCAGAGGGTCTATTTATAGCCCCGCCCTCTTCTCTCCCACCTTGCCTTTGCTCATTTGAGTTGCTGAGTTCGTTGAGAAGGTTGAGAAGAGAGCAAGAGCCCTAGAGAGAGAGTGATTCACGAATCCATCCATCCTCTCTCTAGTTCATCCAAGAGTTCAAGTGTGCATCCTCTAGTTGTGAAGCTTGAGTGAGTCAAGCGAAGATCGGGGCTTGTTACTCTTGGTGATCGACATCACCTAGACGGTCCGGTGGTGTTCGGAGGAAGGTGATCGCCGAAAGATTGTCGGCGGCCCTTCTCCATCGACGTGTGTGATCGGTTGTGGGCGATTCACCGAGCCGAAGTGGCGAAGAATCAGCCCGAAGAGAGCACTCATCCCTTGCGCGGGATTGAGGGGGAGCTATACCTTGCGAGGTGCTCCAACGAGGACTAGGGGGAGTGTCGACTCCTCGATACCTCGGCAAAACATCGTCGTGTCAAGCATCTCTTTCCCTAGCTCTTTATTACCGCGTTACTTTCCGCACTTGTCTTTCATTTCATACTAGAATTGTGTAGGGAGTTTTCGTTTTCCTTTGCCTTGTTACCGCTTTCTAGCTAGGTCACACAAGCGGTAGGCACTAGGGGGTTAATTGGTTCTCTATAGGTCTAATTCTTGTTTAGAAATTAAAAAGAGCCCAATTCACCCCACCTCTTGGGCATCTTGATCCTTTCAATTGGTATCGAAGCGAGGTTGCTCTAAATTAGGCTTCACCGCCTAGAGCAAGATGTCCCATGGGGATGGACCACCTCCCATGTTCGATGGAGACGACTTTTCTTATTGGAAAGTTCGTATGGAGGCCTACCTAGAGGCCGTTGACGTGGGCGTGCTCAAAGCCGCCACAAAGGGAGGTACTCTCTTCGTGGAGGACCTCAACTTTGAAAAGCACAATGCCAAAGCAAAGAACATACTCTTTCGTGGCATTAGCAAGGATGTCTTCAACCGAGTGCGTAATGCCAAAGACGCATTTGAGTTGTGGACCACTATTTGTGCACTTCACGAAGGCACAAAGAGTGAGCGTGAAGAACGCTATCACTTGGTTATGGCTAAGCTCAATTCTTTCTCTATGCATGCAAATGAAAATGCAAATGAAATGTACTCACGACTAAATATTATTGTAGAGGAATTGAATGGGCTCGGTCTCAACCAAATGGAACCGGCCGATGTGGTACGCAAGATTCTTTGTGTCTTGCCCATTTAGAAGTATGGCCACATCGTCACGGTGTTTCACCAAGGAGATCTCTCCGCCGCTACACCAACACAAATTTTGGGCAAGATCAATGCCCATGAGATGTACATGAAGATTGGTGATAGTGGCTCATCTTCCTCCTCCAAGAAGAAAGAAAAAGAGAAGGAGGAAAAGAAGGACTTGGCTCTCAAGACATCCTCGTCGGAGAAGCACAAGATGCAAGTCGTGTATGAGAGCACAAGCGATGATGATGATGATGATGATCTCGCTCTCATGGTGAAGAAAACAACCAAGATGTTGAAGAAGCTAAGCAAGAATGGAGTCAAGTTTGACTCAAAGAAGAAGAAATTCTTCACAAGCTCTTCAAGAAAGCCCCTCTCCAAGATGGATTGCTACAATTGTGGCAAACTTGGACACTTGGCTCATGCTTGTCCCGAAGAAAAGAAAGACAAGTATAAGAACAAGAAAACTAACAACAAGTTCAAGTACAACAAAGGCAACAAGGTTGAGTCAAGTGATGAGGAGAAGAAGGATGACAAGCCATTCAAGAAGAAAAAGAACTTCAACTTCCACAAGAAGAAGAAGAATGGCAAAGCCTACATTGTTGGTGATTGGCTCACCGACATTGAAGACTCAAGTGACTCATCCGGAGATGAAAGTGAAGAAGAAAAGGTGGCCGCTTTGGTGATTGGTTCATCTACTCCACCGCCACCCCCTCCATCATCTCCGGGCTCATCCTCTACACACCTATGCCTCATGGCTAAAGGTGACAAAAAGGTACAAAAAGAGGATAGTGATGATGAGGCTAGCTCTAGTGATGATAGTGATGATGAGTTTGAGGCACCTTCCTATGATGAGCTAATTGAAATTTGCAATAAATACACTAAGCTCATTAGGAAGTATAAAGGCAAAAGTGAATCACTAGAGAAAGCAAATGGTAACTTGCATGCTAAGCTTGATGACTTGACTAGTGCTAATGATGAATTGAAGCTTGAGAATAAATCTCTCTCATCTAGCACTAGGGAGCTCAAAGCCTCACTCAAGCAAGTAAATGAGAAACATGATAAGCTTGAGAGGTCAACACAAGAGCTCCATTCAAGGTACAACTTGCTAAAAGATGACTACAACCAAGTTAAAAATGAACATGGCACACTTGTGATAGCTAATGAATTGCTTTCAAATGATCTTGCTACACATGTTGTTATTAACCCGGTTGTTAAGTGTGATATAGCTACTTCTTGTGAGGACTTGCTTGATGAAGTTGCTAGTGAGCAAAATGCAAAGTGCAAGGGCAAGAAGGTAGTTGAGGCCGACAAGCATGATGACTATGTGAAGATGAGGCAAGAAAACTCCAAGCTCAAGGAAGAGCTAATCAACCTCAAGGCAAGCAAGCCACTCACTATCAAGTCGGCCAAACAAGATGACAAAGATGCAATGACCTTGATCAAGTCTCTCAAAGAGGAAAATGCAAAGCTCAAGGTTGAGAAGATCAAGCTTACAAGTGGATTGGAGAAGTTCACCAAGGGCCACAACCTTCAAAGTGAGCTCTTGATGAACACTATCATGAAGACCGGCAAGACCGGCATTGGGTTCAAGGAGAACCAAATCATGAAGGCCAAGGTCAAGATAGAAGCCAAGAACTATTACAAGAACAAGGCTATGAGAAGCAACTATGACACACCAAAGTCCAAACCCAAGAAGTGCTTTGGATGTGGTCAAGAGGGTCATCTTCAATCCCAATGCAAGACTCCACCTCCCAAGACCTTGCCCAAGCACATAAGGCCTTTCGCTCATGATGCCCAAGCCTAACGCCAAGTTGCTTGTGTGTAGGTGAACTACAAGACCGGTGGAAGTCATTGGGTGATTGATAGTGGATGCACTCAACATATGACCGGTGACTCCCGGATGTTCACCACACTTGAGGAAGATTGTGAAGGGCAAGACAAGATTACCTTTGGGGACAATTCAAAAGGCAAAGTGCAAGGTCTAGGCAAAGTGGCAATCTCAAATGATCAATCTATATCAAATGCCTTGCTAGTACAATCATTGAGCTTCAACTTGCTATCCGTGGGATAACTATGTGATCTTAGTTTCCAATGTCTCTTCACTCCAAATGAGGTAGTTGTGTCCAAGATCGAAGATTCATCATTGATATTCAAAGGGTTTCGACACAATAATCTCTACCTAGTGGACTTCACCTCAAATGAAGCTAGTTTGCAAACATGTCTTTTCTCCAAGAGTTCTTTGGGTTGGCTATGGCATAGAAGATTAGCACATGTGGGAATGTCAACTTTGAAGAAACTTGTCAAGAAGGAATTGGTTAGAGGTGTGAAGGATGTGGTGTTTGAGAAAGATAAACTTTGTAGTGCGTGTCAAGCCGGCAAGCAAGTAGCAAACACTCATCCAACCAAAGCTTTCATGTCAACCTCAAGAGTTCTAGAGCTACTCCACATGGATCTTTTTGGACCTACTACCTATGCTAGCCTTGGCGGCAATCTCTTTTGCTTGGTGGTAGTTGATGACTACTCTAGATACACTTGGGTGTTCTTTCTTCAAGACAAGGGAGAAACTCAATCAATATTCAAGAAGTTTGCAACTAGAGCCCAAAATGAATTTGATGTGAAGATCAAGAAGATAAGAAGTGACAATGGGACCGAGTTTGTAAACACCAAGATTGAAGACTATTGTGATGAAGTTGGAATCAAGCATGAAGTATCCGCCACATATACTCCTCAACAAAATGGTGTAGTAGAGAGGAAGAACCGGACACTCATCACACTTGCAAGATCAATGCTTGATGAATACAACACCCCCGAGAAGTTTTGGGCCGAAGCAATCAACACCGCATGCTACGCGGCCAACCGGCTATTTGTCCAAAGGCTTCTCAAGAAGACCCCCTATGAGCTTGTGAATGGAAAGAAACCGGATATATCCTTTTTCCGAGTGTTTGGTTGCAAAGTGTACATCTACAAGAAGCGCCAACACTTGGGCAAGTTCCAAAGAAGATGTGACATTGGTTTCTTAGTTGGGTATTCACTTAAATCCAAGGCATACCGTGTATTTAACAAAGCCACCGGCTTAGTTGAAGAAACGTATGACTTGGAGTTTGATGAAACTAATGGCTCTCAAGAAGAGCATGAAAATCTTGATGATGTAGGTGATGAACCCTTGAGGGAGACCATGAAGAACATGCCAATTGGTGCTATCAACCCACAAGAGGTGGAAGGAGTTGAAGATGAAGCGAATCAAGATCCTTCTCCACCTCACACGCCTCAAGTTGATGAGGAAGATCAAGTGAGGGAAGCTCAAGAAGACACTCACATCCCTCAAGATCAAGCCGAGGCCGAAGCAAGCAATGTTGAAGCACCGCAACCTCCTCCCCAAGTGATCAATAGAAGATCTACACCTATGCTTCAAGCACATCCTCAAGATCTCATCATAGGGAGTCCATCAAGGGGGGTAACAACACGATCTAAACTTGCTTCTTATGTTGAACATCACTCCTTTGTTTCCTTTGTTGAGTCTTCTAGTGTGGAGGATGCACTTGCGGATCCGGATTGGGTGAACGCCATGCACGAAGAGTTGAACAACTTCACCCGGAACGAAGTGTGGACACTAGTAGAAAAGCCCAAAGGAGCAAGAATCATTGGCACCAAGTGGGTGTTTAGGAACAAGCAAGATGATCAAGGCGTGGTTGTGAGAAACAAGGCAAGATTGGTGGCAAAGGGGTTCTCCCAAGTTGAAGGCTTGGATTTTAGGAAGACTTTTGCACCTGTTGCAAGACTAGAAGCCATTCGTATCCTTTTGGCATATGCTTCACACCATAAAATGAAACTCTTTCAAATGGATGTGAAGAGTGCCTTTCTTAATGGCTTCATTAATGAACTTGTTTTTGTCTCACAACCTCCCGGGTTTGAAGACCCAAATTGTCCTAATCATGTGTATAGGTTGTCCAAGGCACTCTATGGATTGAAGCAAGCTCCAAGAGCTTGGTATGAGAGGCTAAGGGACTTCCTACACAAGAAGGGCTTCAAGATCGGGAAAGTGGACACCACACTCTTCACCAAGGTGCTAGATGGAGAGATCTTTGTTTGCCAAGTATATGTCGATGACATTATATTTGGGTCAACAAACCAAGGTCATAGCAAGGAATTTGGTGCATTGATGTCCAAGGAGTTCGAGATGTCGATGATTGGCGAGCTAACCTTCTTCCTAGGCTTCCAAGTGAAGCAATTGAGGGAGGGCACCTTCATATCTCAAGAGAAGTACACTTATGATGTGCTCAAGAAATTCAAGATGGAGGATTGCAAGCCAATCAAGACCCCAATGCCTACAAATGGGCATCTCGACCTCGATGAGGGAGGTAAACCGATCGACCAAACTCTATATCATTCTATGATCGGTAGCTTACTTTACCTCACCGCTTCTAGGCCGGATATCATGTTTAGTGTGTGTATGTGTGCTAGATTTCAAGCAAACCCTAAGGAGTCGCACCTTTGTGCGGTTAAAAGAATCCTTAGGTACTTAAGGCACACCCCTAGCATGGGTCTTTGGTATCCCAAAGGAGCTCCCTTCCAACTAGTTGGCTATTCCAATTCGGATTACGCCGGGTGTAAGGTTGATAGGAAGAGTACCTCCGGCGGGTGCCACATGCTAGGAAGATCACTTGTTTCTTGGTCCTCAAAGAAGCAAAATAGTGTGGCATTGTCAACCGCCGAAGCAGAATACATTGCCATGGGAGCAAGTTGTGCACAAATCTTATATATGACCCAAACACTCTTTGATTATGGCGTGTTTTTAAAAGAAGTTCCACTTTTGTGTGATAATGAAAGCGCCGTAAAGCTTGCAAACAACCCGGTTCAACACTCTCGCACCAAGCACATAGATATTCGCCATCACTTTCTTAGAGATCATGTGGCTAGGAAAGATATAACACTAGTTGGAGTTAAGAGCGAAGAGCAATTAGCGGATATCTTCACTAAACCACTCGATGAAACAACCTTTTGTAGGTTGAGAAGCGAGTTAAATGTGCTTGATCACTCTAATTTCACTAAAAGATGATCTTGTGTGAACCTTGCATTCATGTGTAATATAACATGTTTAATTTGGTAATGCACATAGGCTTGGCTAACACGGTTAAGATAACCGCCCTCAAAGCGTGTGACAAAGCTTAACCGCGATTTAAACTTGCAAGCAACTTAGGTTCACTTTTCGTTTTGCATAAGCATTTGCATGTATGTTGTTTGCCCTTTCCTTTTTCGGTTAAGTTTCTTGAGCATCCTCTATGATTGTCCACTTAGGGGGAGCATTCCAAGCTCAAGTCCCTCATTTACCCCCTCTTGTGGTCATATGATGACTCCTTGGCGCTTCCATTTGAATATTTTGAGCTAAAAACTAAATTTAAGCCTATGGCAAAATAATTGAAAATGAGTGTTTGAGAGATGGTTCTCATATCAAGTCCAATCAAGTGTTATTTGGATCTTATTGGGATTGGAACTTGGTTGGGAGAAAGACGCAAAAAGAAAATTTGAAAAATTCCACTTTTTATGCGTCGGACGCTGCCGACGGACGCTCGGTGTCAATTGCCTCAGCGTCCGTCGCGATCGTCCGGAGATTAACCTTGCCCGCAAAAAGAGCGACGGACGCTCTCCCAAGCGTCCGTCGCGGAGCGTCCGTCGCGGTCAATGCGGCTGGGCGTTCCAAATCGGCTCTGGAAGCCCGACGGACGATGCCGTCGGACGCTCCCCGAGCGTCCGGCGCATGCCGACGGAGCGTCCGTCGCCTATGCGTCGGACCGTCCATCGCGAACTAATCGACGAAATTTTTTTTGAAAACCCCGATCTCTTCCTCTGTTTCTCTGTTTGATCTCAGTTCGCCGCCGCGCCGTGTTGCAAACCCTAACCGCCGTTGAGCTCCTCCGCCGTGCTGCCCCCTGCGTCGCAGTGAGATCCCCTCTGGTCCTGCGCTGCCACACCTCCTTAGCGCCGCCCGCACCTGCGACGCCCCCTGTCTGCGCCGCCACACCTCCCTAGCGCCGCCGCGCGTCCTTGCACCGCCACCTGCCAAGCGTCGTCGCTCCCCTGCGTTTCTTCCTGTAAAGGAGCGTCTGGTGCCTGTGAGGATCTCCTTCAAGGCACTACTTGGCATTTCCTTCGTCCACGGCTGCAGATCAAGGTTGCAAACCCTAACTGCCTTAGATCACTTCCTTCCGTACTTCTTTTCATCTCATCTATTTCAGTGCCAATCCTAAACTCCTCTTTTGTCTTGGTTAGCTTGAGGTTTGTAAAGTGCGGATTGCGGTTTTCGACTGATCGATCGGGATTCACTTCTCTTCTCCCATTTTGATCAGTTGCTCGAGGTATGGCAGTGGCTATCATCGATTCTATTCTTTCCTAATTTCATGCTTCTATAGACTCACTTCCCTTTCTAGTTATATGCTTATGGTTTATATCTCTATCTATCTCTGACGAGCAGGGTCAGTTTGGTCAGTTGACTAGAGATTCAGACAGTGGGCAGTGTCAGTGAACTCGGGGCAAAGCCCGCGAGTACGGATCGAGGCAAAGCCTCGCGAGGACAGTCCAGGGCCGACGTGCCACTCTTTGATCTGCTTGGTTCCAGAGGATCAGGGACAGTGTCTGGTTGGCAGTGGAGCTGTGCTTTGATTGTTGAGTTTTCCAGTCAGTGGTTTGCTTGAGTTTGGAAAATGGCCAGGACGAAAAATGCAGGTCCCGTCCCCGGTAGTGGTGGTGACCCTCCACCTCCACCGCGTCCACCCACTGACCGCGGGAAGGGCAAACAGAAGGTTATCTCGAGAAAGCGCAAGAGGCCGGCCATGGATCCGGATTCAGTAGCCGCTCTTGCAGTAGCAGAGGCAGCCGAGAGAGCTGAGCGAGGAGGACGTCGCGCCGGCTTGAGGCTCTCACCTCGCCGTGGAGCGCGTAGTGAGTCCCCTCCACCTCCAGTGTCAGAGCCAGTCGAGGCTACAGAGGCACCAGCTATAGAGCCAGTCCCAGCGACTGAGCCGACAGAGGCCGCGGGCCACTCTACCATTGGAGAGCTGATGAGCCGTCGTGTTACTCGTTCCCGAGGCTCAGGTGCACCACCCAGCCCTCCAGGACCCCGGCTCCCTGACCTCGTGAGGCACCAGGTCAGGACACTTACAGCGAAGCAAGTTCAGATGCTTCGGTTCGTCGACTTCCAGTCCTGGTTCCCACCTCAGAGGGACCCCCGTGCCGGACCAGACTTCTATACCACAGTGCACGAGGACTTCTACCGAGCGTATGTTGACACCGATGCTCCCCTCAGGGCCCACAGAGTGTGCCCAACTACTCAGATCGAGGGGATCGGTGGTCCAGAGATCCTGCAGCATCTCCAGTACATCCAGGGATTGACAGATCTGATGGTCGCTCAGGGGCATATCAGAAGGAGTGGGTGTATCAGTTCTACGCCTCTCTGTGGATCTCACCTGATCACGAGTTCCTTCACTTCGCATATAAGGGACGTGACTTCAGGGTTACAGCTGCCAGGTTCCGAGAGCTCTTTCACCTTGGATCTTCACCTACCAGGATCCACAGTCTTTGCTATGGGGATCAGGAGGCTCCTCGCCGACCTCACGATGGCATAGTGCCATCCACAGACTTTGTTAGTCTGTGTTTTCAGCAGCCGTTCACTGAGGGTTCGAGCCGTACGCCACGAGACCTCACTCCTCTGGCTCGGATCCTCCACGAGGTTCTCAGACGGACCATTCTACCCAGGATTGGAGCTAGGGATACTATCACTCGACTTCAGCTTTGGCTCCTAGCTCACATTGTCCGGAAAGAGCAGTTCGATCTATGGGATCTGATAGTGAGCGAGCTCGAGGACATCATAGCTGCTGGATTTAGAGGTCATTGGCAGCTACAGTTCGCACATTGGATCTCTTACTTGGTAGTTGCCAAGACTGGGTCAGGGGTTATGAGAGTCACCCTCACGAGGTCAGCTACAGAGTTTCCTATTTATTCGATGAGCCAGCTTGTGGCTCATGGGCAGCTACCTCGCCCCAGCAGAGCTTACAGACCAGGCACGAGACAGGCCGGAGTGCCACCACAGTCAGCCGAGGTCGCCGATGCCACAGTTGAGCAGATAGCTCAGGCAGAGCTAGCTGGTTTGGACGCCGAGATCGATACAGCTGCAGAGACAGTGTTTAGAGAGGATCTCGACTCTGACAGCTCGGACGAGGACTACCAGCCCGTGCACGAGTATACACCTATGACACATGACCACAAGGCTGGTGGGTCAGGCACAGCTGCAGCAGCTCCAGCTCCAGGCTCCAGCTCCTCAGAGGCTACCTTGCTTTCTATACTCTCGAGGATGCAGGAGGAGCAATCTCGTCAGGCAGAGGAGCAGAGACGACAGGCTGCAGACCTACGGAGGCTCACTGAGTAGCAGCTGGCCGCTCAGGCACAGACACAGGCTAGGCAGGATGAGTTCCAGCGCCAGTTCCTAGCCTACCAGCTCCAGCAGGTAGAGATCCAGAAGACTCAGACTCTTCTACTTGAGCGTCTTCTGGCCTCTAGCTCCGGGCAGACCTCGACGCCACACTTTTAGTTGCCCGCAGTCTCTCAGCAGCAGCAGTTCACCTCTCCGCCACCGCAGCCTCCAGTAGTAGTGGTGCCCACTCCAGCGTTACCGTCCAGAGGACAGCAGAGTCAGGCACCAGCTACACCTCCTTTCCAGCCAGCAGCTTCTCCAGAGTACCAGACTCCGAGGACCCAGGTGTCCTCTTGGATAGGTTCACCCGGAGAGTTCCAGACGGGATTCACTCCTACCCGGGGAACTACACTAGCAGAGGCCTCGCGAGATCTGTCTGCTTCATACCTGGAGATCACGGGAGAAGACTCCCCAGGAGCACCTCAGCAAGTCACACCAGCTCCAGAGACCGCAGTGGATCTTCCGGCGACAGGCACTCACCAGTCCTCAGTTGCGTCGTCGGAGATCGCACCTGAGCAGTCGGCACAGACAGTCACCACACCTCCAGCTGTCGTTCAGACGGATGCCATATCGTTAGCAGATGAGGTTACAGTGGCAGTGTCCTCTCCTGGTCAGACTCAGCCTGCAGAGGTTGCAGCAGCAGTGTCCCTAGTGGCACTAGCAGTGACCACGTCCCCCTCGCCTCGAGTTTTCACTCGTCGGGCCCCCAGGCCCACTTCTACTGAGGCAGGACCGTCCGAGGCACCAGCAGAGTCTCAACGACAGTCAGTTGAGACCGCAGCTCCAGAGGTGCCAGTGACAGCTTCAGAGGCCACCCCAGTTGCACCTACACCAGCAGAGACCGTGTCAGATGAGTCAGACGAGTCCGACCTTCAGGACTTCATTATGCTGGATCGCCGAGCTGCCGCTACTTCGCCTTCTTCTCCAGCCCCAGACTCGTAGTTTTTGGTGCTAGACGCCAAAGGGGGAGAGAGGGTCGAGTATAGAGATAGGGGGAGGGTTTTGGATCTTTGTATGCTTTATTTCCCCATACTCTTTCATCATGTCTCTTTTATGCATTTGTCTATATGAGTGATGTGATGATTGTTGATGTATATATGGTTGCATGTGACAGACTCTTGTGTTTCTCTAATATATCTTGTGAGTTGTTTCATGTTCATGATATATCTCTTTGCCTAACGATATTTGAGCTTCCGCGTTTTACTCCGATACATCCTTTGAGAATATCATCAGGTACCGCTTCTTCATTCATATCCATAAGTACCATGTTTTGTGATTTGGCTTGGGTGAGCAAGTGTACTTCATTACCTTCTTACTAACCCTTGCTCAACCATTCCAAGTCACCCTCGATTCTTAACCAAAACTCTTATCCATACTCGAGGTTCTATTGTCGTCAATCACCAAAAAGGGGGGAGATTGAAGAATCATGGCCCTAGTTGGTTTCGGTGATTAACGACAATTTAAGATTATTATGGCTAACGTGTGTTTTACAGAGGCTATGCGTAGCCTAGCCATGGTGATCAAGGAAAATAGGCTCTAAAGGTCATCACTTAGCTCCCAAGATGGATATCGTTTCGGTTGTTAAGGAGACATGATGAAGACCCTAGAATGATAGGCTAAGTGCCATAAGGAGATGAAGGGCACTTAGAATTAGATAGGGCTTCTCTTTTTACCTTTGACCGTACTATTAAGAGGAGTTGAGACTAGTAGCTTGACTTAGGAAAGCTTCTTGTTTAGATGTGGTGCACACTTGACTTCCTTAGCTCTAAGCAAGCCTATGGTGACCGTAAGACAGCCTAGAACAACTTACATATTCATCGCGTCGAAAAACGGAGTTGTCAAAATCATTTTCTGGGCGACGGACGCTCCTGGCAGGGGCGCCGGACGCTGTCCGACGCGTCGAACAAAGGCGCCGGACGCTGGGTGGTTGAGTCCACAGCGTCCGTCGGCCTTCCAGAGAGGTTGTTTTCTGGCTAAGTTTCTCAGGGTGCGTCGGACGCTGTCCGTCGGCCAGGCATCGGACGCTGCGAAGAGCGTCCGTCGGCCTTCCAGAGAGGGTGTTTTCAAACCCTAGCCAGTTTTCAGCGTCGGACGCTGTGGCTGAGCGTTCATCGCTGGGAACACTGTGTCAGAACTAGCCGTTAGACAGAGGCGTCGGACCGTCCATCGCCTAGGCGTCAGAGCGTCCGTCGCCTCAATTATGAACAGAAACTAGCCGTTGGGCATGCGACGGAGCGTCCGTCGCCTAGTCGACGGAGCGTCCGTCGCCAACTTAAAATGCCAGCCCGAGGCAGTTTTCAGAGGGTCTATTTATAGCCCCGCCCTCTTCTCTCCCACCTTGCCTTTGCTCATTTGAGTTGCTAAGTTCGTTGAGAAGGTTGAGAAGAGAGCAAGAGCCCTAGAGAGAGAGTGATTCACGAATCCATCCATCCTCTCTCTAGTTCATCCAAGAGTTCAAGTGTGCATCCTCTAGTTGTGAAGCTTGAGTGAGTCAAGCGAAGATCGGGGCTTGTTACTCTTGGTGATCGACATCACCTAGACGGTCCGGTGGTGTTCGGAGGAAGGTGATCGCCGGAAGATTGTCGGCGGCCCTTCTCCATCGACGTGTGTGATCGGTTGTGGGCGATTCACCGAGCCGAAGTGGCGAAGAATCAGCCCGAAGAGAGCACTCATCCCTTGCGCGGGATTGAGGGGGAGCTATACCTTGGAGGTGCTCCAACGAGGACTAGGGGGGAGTGTCGACTCCTCGATACCTCGGCAAAACATCGCCGTGTCAAGCATCTCTTTCCCTAGCTCTTTATTACCGCGTTACTTTCCGCACTTGTCTTTCATTTCATACTAGAATTGTGTAGGGAGTTTTCGTTTTCCTTTGCCTTGTTACCGCTTTCTAGCTAGGTCACACAAGCGGTAGGCACTAGGGGGTTAATTGGTTCTCTATAGGTCTAATTCTTGTTTAGAAATTAAAAAGAGCCCAATTCACCCCCCTTCTTGGGCATCTTGATCCTTTCAGTCTCTTAGGGCCTGTTTGACAGGGCTCCTCTTGAGGGGCTCCTGCAGAGGAGGCGAAGCCGTTTTGGAGGAGCCTCAAGTTTTTTTTACTGAAAAACGACTTCTCCAGAAAAATGTTTGGCAGGGCTCCTCCAGAAGAGCCAGAGCTGGAGCCAGCGAAAAGCCCTGTCAAATATGCCCTTATACTCTTAATAGAGAACTTTCTCAAAATATAATCTGCAAGTTTTCTATGATATCAGAGACATTTACATCAAAATATAGGAGGACAACTAGGTCAGCTAGGGAGATTAAACGACGGTTCATCTTCTGGCATGCTAAGGAAAGGGAGAGGAAGAACAAGAAACAAAACAAAAGGGACTAACGAGTAGGCTCCACACGTCATGTACAAATCATATATTTGTTTGAACTATTTTCAATTTATTTTAGCTTATTCTCCCACTTACGTAACACTATTTAATTAGTTTATTCTCTTACAGAACAATATTCAATTAATCGACTTTTCTTTGGACCGAACGTAATAAAAAAGAAAGAGGAACCAGACACGCTCGTCATCACTCAATCAAACATCAAACTTCGTCTCTAGGAACTATAACACCAGCCTCGCCATCTCATATTCTTAGTGCTCATCTGACTCGAGTACTACAAATACTCTGTCGGTCCTCCTAAAGAATGTTAATCTTATTTTCCAAAAAGTTAAATATTTTTAACTTCAACCGATCATATATATTTTTATAATACATAATTGATATCATAAATCATTGAATATTTTTTTATAATAATTTTATTCAGTGATACAAACATTGTCAATATTTTCTAGGCAAAATTTACTCCTGTACAATAAGAGTGACCTCCTTTACTGTGGACACCGAAAATGAAGTTTTAACTCCAAAATTGCCATTTTCTCCTCCCCCTCGGTGCTCCTCCGAATCACGTTGCGGTAGAGAAGGTCACCGACCAGAGCGACCAGGCGCCGCGCGGCTGCGGGAAGCCAAGCCACCACCCCGACCGGAGCGTGCGCAGGCGCACAGACAGGACACGACCGAGCACGAAGCAACGCCGCCCGGCCACGCCCCAATCCTGCCGAGCCGCGTCGCAGGCTCGCCGCCTGTTACCATTCGCCTCGGCAGATCCGGCTCCTCGCCGATTTGTTCCCCGGCGGCGCATCAGAAGGTGGGATCTCTACTTCCGACATCACCGGAGCACTCGCTCGATTTCATCCGTAATAACAAGGCAATCGTGCTGATTGGCGCCGTTTTTTCATCTCCACAGGCTGTCCGTCTCCTGGGATCGGTTACTCGCGTGGGGCGTGCGTGGCTCGCACGACACTCGGGGATTCTGACCGGGTACCATACAGCATCTGCATCTTCCCAATCCCCAGGCCCAGGCTTTGGATCTGGCCTTCGTCCCAGTTGAGCGAGTTGCGTAGAACAGCTCTGATTTGACGCCCAAAGTGATGTAGTGTGAGAGGTTGACTTCTCGAGAGCGCGATGAGCAGCCAGGGATTCGGTACGGGGAGCCCCAAGTCCTTCCGCTACCCCAGAGGCGGCGGCGGCGACTTTGATCTCGAGTTCGGGTCCCCTCGCAAGGGCCGCAAGCCCAAGAGCCCTCACCTCGAGACGTCGATCGTCATGAGGATCCGCTACTTCTACGAGGCGCACCCCGTGGCCGTCGCCCTCATCCTCCTCTCCTTCGGGCTCAGCGCCCTCATCTTGCTGTCCGTGTATGAGACCCGGTTCAGGACGATGAAGGGCGTCAGTAGGTGGTCCAGTGACGGCGGGGAGTACCCATTTCCAAAGCTCCGGAACCTTGTCATGGTGGCTGGGCATTCGATCTACACGAGCTCGAGATGCGGGGAGACTGAGAGTGAGAAGTCCTGGTTCTTGGAGCCGTACCAGAAGCACCCTGGACAGGCGGCCACCTTCCTGACTCACATCAAGGAAGGGGTCGGGATCGCTGCGAGGGATGAGGGGGCACTCCTGTTGTTCAGCGGCGGGGAGACGAGGAGAGATGCTGGCCCGAGGAGCGAGGCCCAGAGCTATTGGGCTATTGCAGAATCAAAAGGATGGTTTGGTGAGTTTTCAGCAACTTTAACATTTCTTGGTTGGTGTACTTTGCAAAGGGAACACAATAATGCCATGATAAATTTAAGTTTGAAGATATGTTGTACTTTCACAGAGAAAAGATTCTTTGAGCATAATGTTTGCAACGTTCCATTTGTCGCCAATTTTATAGGAGCATATCACAAGCCACAAGGGTTAAGTAGCAGGACAGCGGATAACCAGATTTTCTGTATCAATCGCAACTGTTGGCATTTAATTAAATTTTTTAGATTAATAATGTTAGGCTACTACTCCTAAATTAAATGATGATGAAGCTACAAACTAACATTAATCTAGGCAAAGAATTCTGCAGTTAAACAGCCGATTTATTTCTTCTCCAGCTCTTGTTTATTCCTTCAGAGATATGGTGATTGATTTAAGAGCATCATAAATCACCCAGGCAATTAAGAATTTAAGATTCAAAAATCAAAAGGCACATTGAAGTAGGCAAAATGGAGATGTAGTTAAATCATGATGTGACCAAAGCACCTGTGCATCAACAGCTGAACCATAAAATTTGAGAGCATTACCCTTTTTTTAACACAGTGATGTTTGTGCATGTGTTGCAATCCCTCATGTGACCTTGTAAATTGACTTCATTTTTCTCTGAGACTATTGTACAATGTATTCATGGAGAGAAAATTGTGAATAACAGAGATTTTGATTTACTTTATTAAAATTCGAAGAAATTCAAAAAACCTTAGAAACACTACCACGCAAGTACAACTCTTTTTACCAGTCACACAAGCAAAGAGGTAGCTGCACATAGGTACCACTGTTGTACTATATCACTTCGAGAGAGAGCATTCTGAGCAGCCCGCAGTTTGTTATAAAGATATGGCAACCATACATTTCTCTTGCCCTTGCATGTTCGAGCTCAGGCAGGATCTTACTGCCGTCGCGTGCTTCGTTGCTGACACAGACACATAGTTATTCAGTGAGACGTCGTTCCATTCAGTTCAATCCACTGCTAGCAGAGGCAAGCGACAGGGCTAAAGAATCGTAGCACAGACATGAAGTGCCATTTGTCGCTTACCTGGACATCATCGAAGGTCCAGCGGTTAGCTTGACCATGTCCTGCTGCTGCTCCACCTCTGCCATGGCTAAGATCGAGAGAGTGGTGTGGTGCGGGGGCAATGGCTGCTGGATGCTGCTGCTGTTGTTGCGGCGGCTGGGAGCGATAAAGTCTAAGGAAGACTCCGCAATGCGGCATAGATTGCAGAGGAGGAGCGCTAGGGGACGGCGGGCTGGATCCGAGGACGCGTAGATGCCTAGATGGGAGCGAGGTGCACGCGTGGATAGACAGGGATGTCGTCATGGACCCCACCTGTCAGCGCCGGGCGCTAGCGATTGGGGGAGCGAGGCGTAGCGCCGGGCTTGGGGGATCTGGGGAGCGAGCGAAGCAAAGGCGCTGGGGGACGATTTCTCTGGAAATGTTTCAATTGTAGAGATTTGTGCCATTGTGAATCTCTGATCCTCTAACCAAAGGTAGGATAGATGGTGCAATTACTTATGACTGCTATGTTCTAGTAAAATGCAAAAACAAACAAGCTTGTTTTTGGGGATATATATTTATATATATGATAAGTGATTCCAGACTTGAGAGTGGATGGTTCAAATGGTCACATTATGGTGCTTCATTATTCTCAATTCAAAATCATATTCTTTTTCTTTTAGCACTAGCAATAGGCAACACGCCTAAAAGGCTGGGTTTCTGGTTATGTCAAAATATATAATTCAGGGCATGTTTCCACCTTTGTAACAACTAACAAGGACAGTCTGAGCATCTGAGTATGTGCTCTAAGTTAATGTTTCCTGAAGGTTAATATTTTTAACTTTCTCACTGTCATCACTCATCAGTGTGATATTTACACCTTGCTCATGCTTGCAGCTTGATCTTGATGTTCTTTAATTTTCTGTATGACTGAATGACTTCCCAGCTGTCCTTCATAGTCTACTAACTGTATGTGTGGACATGCACAGGAAATGATGAGGGTGTAAGGAGCCGAGCACTCACTGAGGAGCATGCACGAGATAGTTTTGAGAACCTCCTATTTAGTGTGTGCCGTTTCCGAGAGCTCACTGGAAGATACCCACAAAACATAACTGTAAGCTTTGCTTCTTTTTGAAAACCTTGAATCAACTATTTGCTTATCAATACCAGTATAATAGTGGATATTGATCTTCTGAACTTTGAATCCAAGCTCTTTGAATTCTGATTATTGCCATTACCTAATCGGCACATTTGAACATTTGTTGCTTAGGTTGTTAGCTATGATTTCAAGGAGGAACGGTTTGCACAATTGCACAGAACCGCACTCGGATTCCCAGAAGGAAAATTCTTCTTCTCAGGTACACCAGCTACACCTTCCGCAAGGGAGGCTGCTCTGAAAGGTGAAGCAGCTGTACGGTCTCAGTTCCTTGAAGACCCATATGGATGTCTAGGATCTCTTCATGTAAAGAGGCTGAAGAGGGACCCGTTCCACCGTACCATTCCATACCCTGATGGCTGCCCAGAGCTGAAGGGTCTGTTCTCCTATTGTGGTCCGGTGCCTTACTCCGGGCACCTCCCTTGGACTGAGTAACTAGTTTCATGTACATCAATATTGGATCGAGCTCCCCACTGTCACTGCACGATTCCAACACCCTTGCACTGACCTTGTTCTGAATTGAGGGAAACATATTCAACCTTGCCTTCTGCATGAGGGAAGGATTGCTTTTGTAATACAAGTATATGTTACACTATCAATATATATATATATATATATAACCTTTTTGTTTTTCCTCGATGACTTGTCTACTGTCTTTACTCACAATTCAAACATGTGAATTTGTTTTTACACTTGCACCTTATTCTATGGTCCAATGCAAGTAATGAAGAACTTCCCCTTTGCTGAAGTTTTGAACCTTCCCTGTCAACAAAACCTGAACATCCCATGAACAAAATTTTGGTCATGGGAATACTTCCTCTGTCTTAAATTATAAATTTCTTTTGTCTAGGTCCATAGCTTTTGATATACACTATATCTAGGTGCATAATAAATGTTATATATCTAGAAAAGTCAAAACAAATGGAGGAAGTAGGATCCAAATAGGACCTGAACAACTAAACTGTGTCCAGCTCAAATTTGTCTCCAGGCTCACTCGCTAGAGCCTTTCCAACTTGCTGCGACATGTAAGATGATCAGGTAAATACTGACTTAGTGAGGTCCAACAGAATGTCACTTTTCATACTCAAGCATACTCTCTCCGTCCCAAAATATACCGCGTTCGCTTCTCGATAAACAAATTTGACAAAACATATATTAAAAAACATTAATCTTAATGATACATAATTAGTATCAATGGAAAGATCTTTGAATCAAATTTAATAAATTTATTTGGAGATGCAAACTACAAATCGAGTCAAACTTACGACATGGAAATCATAAAGCAACAACTAATTTGGAACAGAGAGAGCATGTTGCAATTTGCATGTTCGGGAGAAGAACGTCCCAAACATGATTCGAAGGTGAGGAAGCACGGCATACAAATTTATCTTACTAATACTAATTGTAAGCTCTTATGAAGATAACACATTAATTCTCACAATGACCAGAAACATCTAGTGTTTAATTTGAAAACCTCTAATCATCATTGCTAGTATTAGTAATTGGATCTATTCTAATCTTTAAAAATCACCCACCTCTGCTGCCATTATAAATCATAATTTAAAATAACCATTTAAATTTGTATATAAATTACCCACATATGCTATTATGAAAATAACCACTTTAATTTCCATCTAAATTTCTCACTTTTCCATTATTGAAAATAATTAAAAATAACCACCTAACATTACATTTAAATTACTCATAGTTGGTAAATCTATATAATTACAAGAATAAATCTAAATAAATATATATATAAATAATTTATAAATGATCCAATGAGTATGAAATTTTTATTACATATTAGACCACTATAAAAATTTCACCATAATTGAACCATAGAAACTGCAAGTATGAATTAATTACAGAAAAAGATAGATTTAAAGCTACAACAAATTTTTTGTACTAAAGCATACAATATTATAGATTTAATATGTAGATATACTCATGTGGAGTCCAACAAAATTATATTTTCCATTTTTATGGTTTATTATGATTTACTATGTTTTTTCAAAGATCCAAACAAAATAAATAAAAAAAAGACAAAATTATGCCATTGTAACAAAACCATCATCCAAAATTGCTTGGGGAGGGGGGGGGGGTATTTGACCGATTTTGAAAAAGTTCAAGAGGTAGAATAGCCAATTTTATCGTTTGGAGGTGAAGTAGTCTAACCTGAATAGTTGGAGGAGTTACCTAGACTTTTTCCTCTAAAACTTTGTATCTAGACTATCCACATTTGTCATTATGAATGATATAATTTAAAATACCCCTAATATTATTTTACAAAATACTCACCTCCCTATGAAAATTAAGAAAAATAAAAAAATAAAAGGGAGAGAAGGAATAATAATCTATATCTATTAATAAAGAGGCAAAATTTCAGCCTCTTTTTTTCCGTCCAGCCCATTCCGCTAACTGTCTATTTCACTAGCCCACTCCAGCTTGCGCTCAGCCGGCTTGCAAGACGCTCGGCCCAGTCTAGACTGCGTGCAGCCCAATCAATATACAGGCAGGCGCTCGGCCCAGTATAGACTGCATCCAGCCCAACGCTCGGCCCACTCAGCATCCCGCTCCAGTCACATGCTTCCAGCCCAACGCTCGGCCCACTCAGCATCCCGCTCCAGTCACATGTAAAAAATACTGCTAAATTGGAGATTCGAACACTGGCCATTAGAATTGGAAAATTTGTGTACCAGATTACCACCACGCTATTTGAATTCATGTTGTGTATTCCAATACCCTTTTCTATTTATCAGGGGCTATAGCCCGATAGCTCAATGAGAATGAGTGACCAATTTTATTAGTTTCAGTATTTTAGATATTATATATAGAGAAAACATGCATACAAAATAGAAATTTTTATTGATGTAATTGTGGCTGCTATCACGTCTCCACCGTCCAATTAGGCAAGCTAAGGGCGGTGTGTCTTATAATTTATTTAAATTATTTAAAGTTGAATTAAACCAGATTAATAAGGTTATTACTGGTATGACAATTATATAATAAACCATATGTTACCCATGGGCATTTTTTAAAAAGGCAAGCCGCCATACACCACCTATCCATGGCCTGACCACAAGCCGATACGTCGTCATCTCTGCCGCCATGCAAGCCTTGTCACGTTGTCCACTCTGCAAGGGGCGAGCTGGCGAGCCGCACAAGCGTCGTCCATTGCGTCGCCCAGCCGCGATGTGTCCATGAGGGCACGACTGGTCGCAGCAAGCAGGTGCTAGCGAGCTCGACCGCAAACCATCACGCCGTGTCCGCCTCGCACTTGGTCGCCTCCGCGTCAAGCTCCTGCAATGCGAGATGCGAGCGTCGAGCTCCTGCCGGATGCGAGAGGCCAGCGGGAAGAGGGAGAGAAAAAAATTAATGAGACACTTGCACGTATACATAAGTGTATGTGTATGGAAAAGAGACACATTTTCTCTTAGTCTTCCGCGACATACGTCTTGTACTATCATGTCCGCTTTAAATTTATTTTCTCATCAGTCTCCCGTAATATCATCAACAACCTATAACAATGATGTCACACCACTCAGAAGGCTAGCCCCAACGTTATCAACAACACCTTTGCATATGCACACCAACATCCACTGCATTGATAATGTGGGGATAACGACGTCATCATTAATGGTTCCTAAACCAACAATGCCGCTGCATCGAGGAGACGAGCTTGGACACCATCGAAAATAGCATCCGTTTTTTCTCCCGTTGCAACGCATGGACATTTTTACTAGTAATAATATTTTTTTCAAAGAAATGTGTGAAAAAACGGCCCAGAAGTAGGCCCGTACAAGTGCTGCATTTCTCCTTCCCATATGGATCTGGGTAAGCCCTCAAATCATGGTTTCGTGCAGTTTTCCTTACGCGGGCTTGCTTCCTGCCTGTGATCGAAAACTGCGCGCGCCGCCGCTTCCTCCGCCCGTCTCCCCGTCGACGCGCCGCTCGCATCCCGGGCCAGGAGGAGTCTGAAAGGTCCTAGATGGTTAGAGGGGGGTGAATAGCCTAATAAAAATTCTACAAAACACTAGAGCAAATGTTAGAATAACACTTAAGCGAAGCTTTTGCTCTAACTCTACTTAGGGATGCAAAGCCACCTATCCAAGCAATTCTAGTTAACTAAGTGCCTACACACAATAGCAAGAACCTAAGGCACTTAGCTCAAGCAAGCTAAAAACAACTAACAAAGAAACTAACTAGCAAGCTAAACTAGCTAAGCAAAATAAGAATGTAAATGCTAGGAAGAGGATGATTGTTATACCGATGTCTTGTGAAGAGAATATATCAATGTGAAAATCAATCACAAATAAGATCACCAAGAGTAGCCAGGAGACAAGATGAACACGATGATTTTTCTTCCGATGTTCACTTGGTTGCACCAAGCTAGTTCTCGTTGTGTCGACTATTCAAATGGTGATTCGGTGGCTAATAGGCGTTTCACAAGCCTAGCCCACTACCCGGGCGCCACAAAAATCCACCCAAATAAGAGTAACTCAATGACACGAACAATCCACTAGAGTTACCCTTTGACGCTCCGCCGAGGTGGGTACAATCCCTCTCACAAGTCAATGAAGCTGACCACGAACAATCACCAACACGTGCCGAAGCTTCTCCACAATCGCCAAGCCGTCTAGGTGTTGGCAAACACCAAAAATAACAAGAAATCCTGCGGCGATGACAATGACCAAGTGCCACTAAAATGCAATGCAATGATCAAGCACTTGGGTCACTCAAACTTTCATGAATTAGCAAGCAAAGCAAAGAGAGATGAGTTGTGGGCTAACTCAAGCAAGCACAATGAGTGAGAATGAATGGAAGGTGCAAGAGAGTGCTTCTTGAGCCGGCCAAAACATATTTATAGCTTTCACAAAAACAACTAGCCATTTTGCCCCTTCTCCACTGAATTCTGCGTGACTCCGGACGCAAGTTCATAGAGGGTTCAGACCATCGCGTGTGCGTCCAGACAATCCTCCATTTGAGTTCGCCCGTTGGCGCCTCCATCAGCGCCCGCCACGTCGTCTCCGGTCGCTGTAAACAGTAGCGTCCGGACTCGCTTCTTCTTGCGTCCGGACCGAACTCAGAGACGGTCTAGAGAGCACCAAGTCTCCGGACTCTTGACCGGAGTCCACCGTCCGGACTTAAATCAGCGTCCGGATAATTCCAACAGAGGAGTCCAGAGAGCGCAGAACTCCGGACTCTGCGTCCGGAGCCTCGCGTTCGGACCATCTTCAGCGTCCGGACCTCCTGTCCAGAGAGACCGAGGGCTAGGGTATGTCACTGAACGCATATGCGTTAGTCCGGACCGAGTATCCCTTGCATCCTGACCCTGCGTCCGGACCGCTTCTCTTTGTCCAAACGAGTTGCTTCTTCTCCAAGTCTTTAAGTGCTAACACCATGTCTTCCAAACCTTGGTTACCTGTGTTAGCCTTTTACAACATATTTTCTTGGATTTAATTTAGTTTGTGTCACTTAGGTTCATTTTATATGGATATGCAATGCAAACCTAGTGGCACATAATAACCGTAATCGAAACGAGTTTTCCCTTCTTGATAGTACGGCTATCTATCCTAAATGTGATCACACTCTCTATAGTGTCTTGATCACTAAACCAAAAATGGCCCTATGATATACCTTTGTCTTGAGCCTATTTTTGTTTTTCTCTTTCTTCTTTTACTTAGTCCATGAAGCACTTGATCAATGCACCATTGTCATCCTTCTAGCTTCATGTGTCAAGGTGAACTACCCTATCTTGATCATACACTTAGTACAAGGGTTAGTCCATAGGTTTCATCAATTAACCAAAACCAAACTTGGGCTTTCAGAGTCCCCCGCATCCCTGCTCGCGCTCGGGCCCCCATCCCTGTCCCGCCCGCCAGCAGGAAGTACTCAAGGAGACCGGCACTGCCCGATTCTTTCTTCCCCTCCCCGTCGGAAAAAGTCTACTTACCCCCCTGAACTATTGGGGTGTGTCTAACCTAAGCCCCCAACTACAAAACCGGGTAACGAACATCCTAAACTTTTGCAAAACAGTCAACTAACCCCCTGGGTTGGTTTGGGAGAGCGGTTTCGCTGACGCGACGTCCAGCGTGTGTGTGGTATTACACGCGGGCGAAGGACTGTCTTGGTCTGGGTCGCTGACCGGTGGGCCCCACCAGGATGCGGACGCGGAGTCGTAGTAGTCGCGTGCCCACCAGGACGCAGACGCGAAGCCGGAGCCGCCGCAACACCACTGGGCGGCCTGCGCGTTTGCGGGGTGGGGAGGAGAGCTCACCCGCTTGGCGGCGGGAGTAGGGCGGAGCTGCGCGTCCCGGAGAGGCACAGCGCGGGCACGTTGGGTTGCGGCCACACGCCGGCGCTGCTTCCCCCGTCGGAAGGCGAGAGCGGCGCGTGAACGACGCACCCGGCGACGGCAGACCCATTCCCATCGCCGCTGCCATCTCCATCGCGCTGCGCGACCTCGCCGACGACACGTACAGTGGCCGGAGCTCCTCAGGCGTGTGCGCGAAGAAGCAGACGCGCCGGGCTCTGCCGCGAGCGGCCGTCCGTCCCCATCCCGCGGACGCGCAGCTCCGCCCTACTCCCGCCGCTGAGCGGGCGAGCTCTCCCCCCCACCCCGCAAACGCAGGGGCCGTCCCCGGCGACGGCATCGTGGGCTCTGCCGCGAGCGGTCGTCCCCATCCCGCGGACGCGCAGTTCCGCCCTACTCCCGCCTAGTGGTGCGGGAAGGGACGACAATGACGGCTAGAAGTGGCGCTCGTTCTGGACCTGTTGCTGGTGCTGGCTCTTCATGCCGTGGCCGTCGGTGGATCCCGCCAGGTGCTGCTGCTGCTGGCCCTGGTCGTTCTTGGCCGCGCTGGCGTCGGTGGACGGCGGGCGCTGCAGGCTCTTGACGTACTGCCAGGTATCGCGGCTGGAGACGTCGTGCCATCACCTGCTGACGTTCTTGTGGGACTCGAACATGCGGCGGGAGCGCGGGTCGGAGACGAGGCGGTCGGTGTTGGGCAGGTGTGACAGGTCGGCAATGGTGAAGTTATCGCCGGCCAGGAACTTGGTCTCCTCCAGCCGCTGCTCGTAGATGTCCAGCAGCTTCTCCAGGTCCTTCTTCCTCTGCTCGAACAACTTCAGCATCTCCTCCTCCTTCTGCGCGCTCACCTGGCTCTGGCTCTGGGTCTGGCTCGCCGATGCCGGCTAGCTGCGACTGCGACCCGCCGGCCATCACACCGCGCTTGCCGCTGGCGTTGATGCCCACGGCGACGACGTCCCTGGCGTTGAACCTGCTGTCGTAGCCGTTGCCATTGGTGTCGTTCTGCCGGGGCACCCAATGGTGCTGCGGCGGCTCAGTGGTGTTGCCGTAGCCGTCATTGCAGAGGAGACGAGGGCCACCCAGTGGTGCTGCGGCAGCTCCGACTCCGCGTCCGCATCCTGGTGGGCACGCGACGACAACTTCGCGTCCGCATCCTGGTGGGGCCCACCGGTCAGCGACCCAGACTAAGACAACCATTCGCCCGCGTGTAATACCGCTCACACGCTGGCCGTCACGTCAGCGAAACCACTCTTCCAAACCGTTCTAGGAGGTTAGTTGACTGGTTTGTAAAAGTTTAGGGTGTTTGTTATCCGATTTTTTAGTTGGGGCCTAAGTAGACTTTTTCCCTCCCCGTCCGCTCGCCAGAAGGAAGAGACCGGGCTCCTTCCCCATCGTTGATCTCTTCGCCGGCGACGAGCACGGAACAACCACCAGGTACTCACACCCCTTCTCTTCCCTTCATGTTGTGCGAAGCTGAGTCGTGAGTACACCCATGTCCCTTTACTGGATTCGCCCCTGGTCCGCAGCCGCAGGCAGCCATGGACGTCAACGAGGAGGCAATGGCGGCGCACAAGCGCGCCTTCCTCGACTTCCTCGACCAAGACGTAAGTCCCCTTGCCGTCCCTAGCGCCGCTGCCGCCGCCGGTTCGCTGGGTTATCGGCTAACGCTCTTGCCTCCCACCACAGGTCGGGAAGGGTGTTTACATGCAGGCCGTCCGCGACATGGTTCAGAACAAGCGCCACCGCCTCATCATCGGCATGGACGACCTCCGCAATCACAACCTCGATCTCGCCCGCAGGTGCCCCCGCCTCTGTCTTCCCTCGCTTTCTCTTTGTTCTGTCGGGCAAGTTCCTGCCTTCCTGGCTGATGCGGTCTGCCCTTGCGTCTGAATAGAGTGATTCGGAGCCCCGGGGAGTATATGCAGCCGGCGTCGGACGCGGTGTCGGAGGTGGCCAAGAACCTGGACCCCAAGTTTTTGAAACAAGGAGAGCGCGTGATGGTGGGCTTCTCGGGGCCGTTTGGGTTCCACAGGGTCACGCCCAGGGATCTCATGTCCTCCTTCATCGGCACCATGGTCTGCGTTGAGGGCATCATCACCAAATGTAATGTCCCATTTCTCCCTTTCATTAGATGGACCACATTGTTGTTAACTTTTTATGTTCTGGTTACACTCATACTCTTGTTGAGCACTTTGTTTACATGGTATCATATTGTGTTGTCAGTATCTTTGAACAAGCTCCAATCAAACTCTAGCATTCTTCTTGCTGGTGGATAGAAGTTTTGTGGTAAAGGGAAACTGCAAATTAGAATGGGTAAAATTGTCCTTGTTAGCTGTGTCAGTAAAACTGAACTTGAATGACGATGTCAGAATGTCTGAGCTACACGAATTTGTAATGAGCTTTAGTATTGAGTTCTGTTAATTCATCGCTTATGCTGTGCATATAGCATACTAATCTGATGCTAACCACTTGGTCTACCAATCCGTGCCAGCAATTTTACAAAGCATAGATAGACACTAGATTTCTAGGGAAGTACCTATACACCGTTGGCTTTGAGTGCTAATATTGCTTTTCCTCCTGAGAAAAACAGGCTCGTTGGTAAGGCCGAAAGTTGTTAAGAGCGTTCACTTCTGCCCTGTGACAGGAGCTTTTCTGTCACGTGAATACAGGGACATCACTTCTTTTGTAGGATTGCCTACTGGCTCTGTTTATCCAACAAGGGTATGCTCCTACTATTTGCTCTTTGCAATTTCATTCAACCAATCCCTTTGATACTGTAGTTGTAATGCTTCTCAATCTGGAATGCCTAGGATGACAATGGTAACTTGTTGGTCACTGAGTATGGAATGTGTGAATACAAGGATCATCAGACATTGCCATGCAAGAAGTGCCTGAAAATTCCGCACCTGGGCAGCTCCCAAGAACTGTCGATGTTATTGTAGAAGATGATCTTGTGGATTGTTGCAAACCTGGTGACCGTGTCTCAATTGTTGGTGTATACAAGGCTCTACCAGGGAAAAGCAAGGGAAGTGTTAGTGGTGTGTTCAGGTCAGTTCAGCTATGACCTTCACCAAAGCTGGCTTCAACATATCTATTTCTGAAGAATAATGTGGTTTTGTATTACTATGTCTGTAGAACTGTCCTTATCGCAAATAATGTGTCACTTCTTAACAAAGAAGCAAATGCACCTGTCTATACCCGGGAAGATCTGAAGCGGATGAAAGAAATATCAAGGAGAAATGACACCTTCGACTTGCTGGGAAACTCACTTGCTCCATCCATATATGGTCATATATGGATAAAGAAGGCAGTAGTACTATTGATGCTTGGTGGTGTTGAGAAGAATCTAAAAAATGGAACTCACTTGAGAGGGTAAGTGATGTTTCGGGTCATTATTGACACATGATTTCATTTGTTGTGCTTTATTTATTTATATTTATATTTTGGCATGCAGAGATATAAACATGATGATGGTGGGAGATCCTTCAGTTGCCAAGTCCCAGCTCCTAAGAGCTGTCATGAATATTGCCCCTTTGGCTATCTCAACAACTGGCAGGGGTTCATCTGGTGTTGGTTTGACTGCTGCTGTGACTTCTGATCAAGAGACTGGTAAATGATGCAACTCTATTTAGCGCATTGGTATTCATATATCATATTCCAGTAAAAGCAACATGACAAATTTCTGTTCAGTGGAAAGAAGGCTTGAAGCTGGTGCCATGGTTCTTGCTGATCGTGGTGTTGTCTGCATTGATGAGTTTGATAAAATGAATGATCAAGACCGAGTTGCTATTCATGAAGTTATGGAACAGCAAACTGTAACCATTGCAAAGGCAGGAATACATGCCTCCCTAAATGCGAGATGTAGTGTAATTGCTGCAGCCAATCCAATATATGGAACCGTATGCTCTTAGCATTTCTTCCCTTGCTCCATAAGTGTGTTTCACTTGATGGTTTGCTTTTTCTGACAATAATTTCTGGTCTTATGACAGTATGATCGTTCATTGACGCCAACAAAGAATATCGGTCTTCCGGATTCACTGCTCTCTCGTTTTGATTTACTTTTTATTGTTCTTGATCAAATGGATCCTGAGATTGATCGGCAAATTTCAGAACACGTTGCACGAATGCATAGATATTGCACTGATGATGGAGGTAGCTTTGCTGTTTTACAGTCCAATATATTTGTTTAATTCTTCCATTCTTTTCATTTGCTTAATAATAGACAACTTCATAAACTGTAGGAGCAAGGTCTCTTGATAAAGAGGGGCATGCTGAAGCAGATGACGGTGATGCTAATGCAGCCATTTTTGTTAAGTATGATAGAATGCTTCATGGTCAAGATAGAAGAAGAGGCAAGAAAGCCAAACAAGACAGGCTAACTGTCAAATTTCTGAAGAAATTATTCATTACGCGAAGAACCTTATTCAACCGAAGCTTACTGATGAGGTAACCTTTTCCAATCCTGGATACACAGGGACACAGAGTTGGCAGAGACATTATTTTTCTATTGTGCATTAACATCCCATGTTTTCGTCACCAAGGTGGGGGCTGCTTTCTTTTCTTCCTCTTCAATACACTTCTGTATTTCAATGTTTCTTTGATTGTTTTCTCCACTGTTCAAGAGAATCTCTTTTCTTTCGTATGATAGAAAGCTCTCCCTTCAGATATAGCATTGAAATTCTTCTGCTGCAGGCATCTGATCATATTGCAACTTCATATGCTGAGCTCAGGGATGGTAGTGCAAATGCAAAGGTTTGATTCAAGCACAGCTGCATGCTATCTTGTTAATGTCATATATCTGTATGTTCACCTGTGTGTTTTACAGTCCGGTGGAGGTACACTTCCAATTACAGCAAGGACATTGGAAACCATAATTCGTCTATCTACAGCTCATGCCAAGATGAAACTGAGGCATGAGGTATTTTGTTTATTCCACAAGCAATCTACCCACATCAAGAACTTACTGCATGAACCACAGTTCCTATTTGTTTGCCTGAAACTTCACCAATAAATGAAGCAATTTCTCCATTTTACAAACAATTTGATATTTTAGAAGCATAACAGAGCCAGTTGTCCTTGAGAAGATCTGATCATGTTAGTAATGTCTTGTGTTGCAGGTTCTGAAATCCAATGTTGAGGCTGCATTGCAAGTCCTAAATTTTGCAATATATCACAAGGAGTTGACTGAGATGGAAGAGCGTGAACAGAGAGAAATGAAGATGAAACAGCAAGCTGTTCATGATGCAGGTGCAACTGGTGGCGCTGTGGATGGACATGGAAGGTGATTTTAATATTTTATAACTTTATCCAAATACCCACGTGTCTCGATTTTTTTAAGAACTAAGTAGTTCGTTTACATTATGTTTCCTGCCCCATCTGTGCCTTCTGTTCTTCTTAGTTTTTACCTTCTCCCCATTCATGTATCTAAAAAGATCTCTACTTCACAGCTCTGGAAACGATCCAATGGATATGGATGTGGATGTAGGAAACACTTCAAGTGATCAGGATGTTCCGGCAGAGAGGTTACTACACAACCTGCAAATCTGAAGCTTTGTTTTGTTTTGTTTATGCCTGATCCTTAGTTGCCCTTGTTTTTGGATAACCTGCAGAATTGAAGCATTTGATGCAATTCTCGGTCGGCATGTGTTGGCAAACCATGTAGATCAAATGTCAATTGATGAAATCGAGCAGATGATTAATAGGGAGTCAACCGCACCTTACACCAGAAGCCAAGTAGAGTTTATTTTGGAGGTATGAAAAAATAAAGCTGGTTTTCTTTCAGGCTTGCAACAAATAGCTAAGCATGTCGATTGCATTGAAATTTTGTTTCCTTGTGCTCTCAGAGGATGCAAGATGCAAACAGGGTAATGATACGAGATGGTATTGTTCGAATCATATGACTACCAGTCTACCGGGACATTTACGTGCGGATCCCCCTGGTGGTGTCTGTCTGAATCCAGCTGAAGCTCTGCATCTGTAACTGACTTAATTGTTGAAGATGTTTGTCAGCAAAGGATTGAGACAATCATTGGTTCCCTTGATACTTTTAGCTCATGTGATGTGATGTATCGCTTATCTGACCTTGTGATGTACCTAGTCATGTCTGTTGTGTTCGAGTTAACTTGCAACTTGTTTGCAGTTGCATTCTGACAAGTAAAATTCGCATGTGCTGAGTTACTGGCACTTTAGGCTTTCTATAGGTACCAATGCCGGATGGAATTTGCTCTGATTCTTGTTGGGCTGGAAACGTGATACTACATTGCACTGTAAAATGTGAATCTCTATTCGGCTGGGAACATGATGCTCGTTACCACCACTAGCCAGGCGTTGCCAAGGCCCAACAGTAACAGCCCATGAAGTTCTGGGGCATGGATTTAGTTTCAGGTTTGGATGCATATATACTTTTCCGGGTTTATTAAATTATTTCCTTTTTGCTCAGAAGAATCAGTAGCTCGATCAGTATGGTTCGTTTTCCAAGTGTTGGGGGGTGAAATTGTCATAAAATAGTTGGATGGACCCGGTGATACGTGGATCGAAGACCAGTCAGCAGTGGACTCGAGGGTCTCACACTCTCACAAGTCACAACACAAGCCAAGCCAACGGAAGGGAAGTATCAGAATCAGCGAGCCCTTTTTTTTGTGAGTTTCCGGTGCCGCAAGCCATGCGTTACCTGCACACGCGGTTTAGCACCTGACAAAACAAACTGACAGCCACAAAGCGGAGCGGAAGAGGCAGCAACACTCTCATTCCAGAACGGCAGAACCTGCGAAAGTTCACTGATGTCGAAACTTCCGGTGGAAGGATTCCACGCACGCCACACCGATCGCCGCCGCCGAGACACGGTACGGTTGGTTTTGACAGCCAGCACCATCAGCGTGGGGACCTGGCCAGAGCTTTCGTGATCCCATCCTCCCCTGCTCGATCGATCGCGCTCCCCTGTTGTGTTGCGTGCTGGGAATTGGACGCGTGCGGACTAGGATCCTCCACATCGAAGTGGTAGTAGTGGCCGCAGGCGGCGACGTGCCGTCAGTGTCAGCAGCTAGCACGATCGCAGCTAATAAAAGCGTGGAAAGAGGAGGCGGCGGCGCACGGGCACGGCACGGCACCACATCCATCCATCCATCCATCATCATGCCGGGCTGCTGCTGCGCGGTGCGGTGCGGTGCGGTGCTCCGCTTCGTCAGGCAACGCCACTCCCGGTCCCGATCCCGGACCCAGAATCATTAGCCTAGGTACTCGGCACTCGCAAAAGCCCTCTGCTCTGCTCTGCCCTGCTTGCTGGCCGCGGACTTCCGTTCGGCAGGGCAGTTGCCGCCCACTGACTGACGACGAGAAAAAGATGGGTGATGGATATGGATATATCCTTTATCTTTTGTCTGGAATAATATATCTATCTATATCTATCTATCTATTCGTTCTATCTACTACCTACGGTACTTGTTTTAGGCCTCCCATAAATCACAGGACAGGAAACAGGATAGGATAGAATCGGGTTGTGTACCGGTGATTGTGAAATGCCGGCGTCGCTGCTGCCACACGCAACGCAACGCAACGCAGCTGATGAACAGGAACTCTGGGTGGGCATGGCGTGCAGTGCGTCAAGTGCTAAACTGGCAATGACTCGTCGATACAGGGTGACCGTACTCGATTCATGTGGCAGTTGGTAGGTATTGAGAAGGCAACAGGTATATTAGGCGTGATCACGGCCGCGACGCCGTTTCGGTCTGCAATGCATCCATCCGTGAGGCTGACCGAGGAGACGGCGGGGAGGAGCCGTGGACGCAAGAGAAAGAGGCGTGTCACGCCGCACGCCACGGCCGGGGCCTGCCGGATGACGCGCGCAAGCTAGTACAGTAGTAGATAGATATATAGTATCTCTCTCTGTCCATGAACATGAACCGGACCGGCCGGAGAATCGAATCTGGCGTGCGTGCGTGCATGCGTCAGTGGGGTCAGCTAGGCAGCTTGAGGCGTACTACGTACTACGTGGTGCACGAGCACTAAACGGGAAGTACTCCTGTCCTACTACTACCAGTAGTATCATTAGTTGCGATGCCGGCGGTTATTGAAGGTCCACGGGGACAAGGGGGGTTAGTTAGCAGTCGCCGTCGCCGTTGGGTCGGGACTCGATCGATCAGGAGAGGCTTGCGCGACAGCCGCATCCATCCATCATCCGTGGCCCGTGGGGCACTGGGCACGGAAGACCGCCGGAAGGGAAGGCACGGCAACGGCAATGCCCCCAATTTAATGAATGCTACAGGCAGGCAGCGACGCGGTCGGCCATGATGCGCGCGTGCGGCCTCCGGCTCATCACGCCACTCATCACTATTACTGTACTACCTGTGTGTGTTGTGTGCTGTGTGCTGTGTGCTGTGTGTTGTGTCCTCTGTCCTCTCTATAGCTTTTTTTTTTTTTGCTAGTTGGACAGAAGCTAGTTGGATCTGTCCTCGGAGAGTGATGGGCTGTGGGCATGGCTACCTGCCCTGTCTCCTCTCCCTCCATGCATGAATCATACAGTACTTACTATGCATCACATCGTAGTAGTACAGGACAGCAGCAGTCGAGGTCATGGAGACGTCAACTCCATACTCCCTCCGTCCCAGATTAAAAGACGTTCTAGATTCAAATTTTGTATCAAAAAGGAAGACGTTTTAGCATCTGGCAGCTTAGTACGTGTGCAGCAGCCTAGCATGTTGTACATCAACATAGCCTGACACCCCACTCACTCTCCATCGGCTCATCACCCATCCTCTCTATACGTCCATTCACAGCAGCAGCTTTTTGACAGAGAGAATAGGGGTAACAGAGTCATTTAGTTGCTGCCTTGATACATGCTCCGATTGCTAGAACGTCAAGCATTCAGAGACAGAGGGAGCACATGTTTAACGAGTTTCGTCTTTGTTTGGTGTAATACTACTACAATGGTACTAGCAGCCCGTACTTTCTTGCTGGGTTGCATGGTTGTGGCAGGCAGCAGCACCACCACAACACAACCAGCTAGCGATAGCGGTCACTACGGGCGTGATTGGTTGCCCGAGGCTCAATGAGTCGGGATGGAGAGGGGTACAGGATGGTTTCAGGCAGACCCAAACCATACAGTTGCCTGTGTTTGATTGTCAAAACTATTTTCATCCAGCATGACAGTGACTCTGTTTGGTTGTCCGCATGGACCATTTTGATGAACCAACTTATACACTTACCTATGTTTGGATCAGCCGAATGGACCAAGTTGTGGTCACCCATGTATGGTTTGGGTGAACTTACCACCTTAGAAAGCACATTTGAAAACACCAAATGAGTATAGCCTCAGATAAAAAAAAAAACAAATATTTGCACTTGACCTTGGAGCATAAGCGATATTTAAAACCATAAACCAGCAGTAGAGCACGGCTCTTAAGCCGAGGATCACAACTCCTCAACAAGGTCAACATCATAAGCAGGTTTAAGTATAACAGGCATTGATCATCACAAGCTTTTAATTCAAACCGAAAATGATGATCAACAACAACACCAGCAGCGAAAAAAACACAACTATGCAAACAAGAGTTCTCCAAGGGACACTGTTAACCAACGATGGAGGAGCATCAGCCAAAAGCGGCACTTGTTCAGTGCCAATGAACTGTAAGTAGGATGCTTCGACCTCTGATTTGGTTGGAAAACTCTTGTGCGAGTTATTTGAAAAACCAGTTACCTGGGCATTGCAAAGAGCCCAGGATCCGTAGACCCCAGGCACCCTTCCACGGTACACCACATACCAAGCCATGTCCTCCTCTAAAACACAAATACAAGCAACTATGAGATTAGACAATAACAAATGATATGTGATCTGTTTTGCATCAGATTTAGTTGTCATTTCATTTCACACTTGGACTAGGAGCTTAAAGAACTAGGGGTGATTGGTTGCTCGAATAAGATGGTGTAAAGGCATAAAATCAGTCATGAAAGCAATGAAATCATGGGAGTCATCCAACCCAGCCATCACAGTGACTGTTTGTCCCTGTGTTGCATTGGAATGGAAGTCTCCCATGGTTCCATAACTATCATGAGAACCAAAACAACAAGCAAGATATAAGAAACAGTGTTCCAGTTCCTCAATAGTCCAAGTTGTGCTATCATGTAAAACCCAGCAGTGGCATTTGATATCATCATATGCATCAGAAAAAGAAAAAAGGCCAAATATAACATCCAAAACCAACATGATAGCCATCATCATATGCATCAGAAAAAGAAAACAGGAACTGTCATCTCAGGTTAGAATAAGTACCATCATAAGTCTAGCAGAGAATAAGTAGCATCCCAGAGCATAAGTCATCATCATCAAATGTCAATGTCTCAAACTTTTAGTCATAAAGCACATTCATCTGGTCACATCTTGACCACATAAGCCTCACATCCATCACCATGTTCCCTATGCTATACAAAAATACAAGCAGCCACCATCAGGCTACTTAGAATGTGTGCCAAGCACTATATCAGTTTTGCCAAGCACCATCAGGATTGACTAGCACTATCACAGGTCAGTGCTATTTACCAAAAGGCATGTGTTGCAGCATAGGTAAGTTAGCATGGCTATATGCAAAAGTGGAGAGGCCAGCACTCATGCCTCTACTCAAAGTAGGCAGTGCTGAGGTAGGTCCTAAGCCACAGGATCCTATGTTCCTCAGTCATCTGAATAAAGCATAGTTCTTCTGCTTTGTTCTTCAGCAGGTACACCAAAGCAAACATAAGGGCCTCAGCTGAGTAACCAGGGCATCCCATCACACAGCCATATAGGTCCTGATGCACCTCATTGTGCTGTGGAGCTTTGAGAGCCTCCCCAACATTATTCACAGATCCTATCATGCCAGCCATAAGATCAGCTTCCTCTTTGATATCTTCCTTCTCTTCCCACCCCTCTCATTCTCCTCACTTCCCTTAGAGCTCTTAGTCCCAACCTCAGATGGTTTGGTGACTGGCCTTCAGTCTTAGTCATGTCACTAGCACTACCACCATTATCTAAGTCTATTTGGCCCATGTTAGTACCCAGTGGTTCATTGGAAACCATAGCATACTTTTCAGTTGCCAAACTACCACCAAATATAGCCTCCATCTCAACATAGTTCTCAATAGGAGTGTTCAGAAACTTAGTATCATTAGGGTGATCCTAGGTAGGGAAGATAGTGAACTATTAGAAACAGATTAGGATATGATACAAGAAAGAACAACAACTAGTGTTTTGTCTAACCTTGGTGTGCCCATTGAGGTGGTCCTCATCTAGCACTATCATGTGTAGGTCATCATTCCACAAAGCCCCACTAAGGTCCCTGAGCCTATCAACCTTCACCCATCTCTGCCTCCATTTGCGCAGGTGGTTGTAAATTTGCTGGGTGGAGACATTAACCCTAGCAAACTCAGACAACATGCTAGCAACTTGCCTAACATGTACCTCTTTGAACCCCTTGTCAGTTTTAACTCCTTGGACTACAAATTCATTGAACCTCCTTAGCATGAAACTAGACAACACTAGAGTCCAATGCATAGGTCCAGTAGGGGCAGGGGGTGGAGACATTTCATCAAGAACTTGCACTACTGGTGGCACATTATCACCCACAATGAGATCAGCATCATCAATGTGGTTAATCTGGTCACCCAACTCCGCCATTTTCCTATCCAAACAATGACCCACAAGACAACATCATTAAAGGAGAAGTGAAAATAAAATCACTGGAAAGATAACATGTAACATTATTAGAAAACATAGTTCAGACATCATTGCTCAGTGCCATTGGTCTCATAAACAAATAAAGACTCATCACAAACACAAAGTAGAACAAACAACAGTGGTAGTTTATACACATCCCTAAACTCTAGAAGTGCCCCTGTTCTGTCACATTGCAGCAGCCCATGCTTCCCTCTATGCACCCCAAGCTGCACTATCTGGGGCATCTTCATGTTGGACCTCATTATCATTTGGAGTCCATGACTCTTCAGAAGGTACATGCTCATCTTCCCCATACCTCAATATCCAGTTATGGAGTATGCAGCAAGCCAAAACAAGCTTCACCCGAGTTTTGTATGGGTGAAATGGTTTGTTGTCCAGAATTCTGAACCTATTCTTTAGAGCCCCAAATGCTCTCTCTACTGTCACTCTTAAAGAAGAGTTCCTAAGATTGAACAGTTCTTTGTGGTTTTGGGGTCTATTAGTGCCATACTCCCTCAAATGATACCTTGTACCACGAAAAGGTGGCAAGAAACCATGTCTCAAAGCATAACCAACATCAGCAAGGTAGAATTTTCCTAGAAATGTGAAGACAATGAGGTGGTTTAGATGTTATCTAGTGGAAGTAGACTGATAGGGTAACATATGGACTGTATTTTACCTGGAGGGACTCTCAGGCCATCCTGTCTTGCTAGGGCATCTGACAAAATTAGGGCATCATGGGCAGAACCTTCCCACCCAGCTAGCACATAAGTGAACCTCAAATCAAATGATATAGCTGCAAGTATATTCTGTGTTGTACAATGCTTCCTGCCTCTAAAGGCAGCTTGCATCCTCCTAGGCACTCTAGCCAAGACATGTGTTCCATCAATGGAGCCTATGCATTCCTAGATGAAATTAGAAAAGGTTTGTAAGGTACATGTAGAAAGGTGAGTTGGCTAGGGATAAACTACAATGGAATGAGGGTACACACAACCTTGAAGTAGGGGTACCACCTTCTGCTACCAAGGATCTTAGGGTCAACATTTATACTAGGAGGAACAATCAACTCATTCCTCAACTCCCCTACTGCATACAACACTCTCTGAAAGAACCTGCTAATGGTCTCTACTAACCTCCTGAATGTGAGGTCAATAACTCTGAACCTCTCATTGTGCCCAACAACATGCAGAAACATTGCTACTTGTTCTTCGACAGTAGCATGGATGCTGTCAGTTACCAACCCTCTATTGCGGAAAAGATCACATAGCTGGAAAAAGGGGCCCTTCTCATCCTAAGCAAGTTAACACAGTGGACATCATCTGAGTTGTAGATGTAGTTTAGGTTGTGATTCCTCTGTTGGTCCCTCTCTGTCAAGGGGCCATAGGTTATAGACCTCGCATCTGCTACTCTCCTCCTAAACTAGGTGAAAAACCAACAGGCCATAGCTACAACCACAGCAGCGGCTGCTCGACGCCTAGCTTGCAAGTCCATGACTAAAGGAAACAAGTACATATGCAGGGACAAATTAGAAAGGGATGCAGTACATACTAACCACTACTGCTGTGAACTATTTTGTATTATTAAAGATTCAGTGATGCATAATAGCAAAGAAAGACGCGGTTACCACACCAAAAGGTGTTCCTCGGTGCCTAATAAATCATATGAAGTATGTAATCATTGACCTAGGCACTGAGCTCAGTTTCATCATCAAAATAAAGCATCATCATGGTTCCCATCTCAAGCATAAAGCACAATACCATGGCAAATCCATATCATAATATAGGAAAACAACAGATCTGAGTCGAAAACAACTAGATCCGCATCAGAAACACACAGATCCAGTAGGGTACCATCACGAACCCTAATCAAAATGGATGGGGGAAAACAAAAACATGGTTGCCGACCCGAGGGAAAAGGAAGAGGGGTAAGGCAAGGTATACCAGCCGACGAACCAGAGAACCAGCGAGGGTCCGTCGCGGGTGGAAGACGCCGGCGAGAAACCGGCAGGTATGGAAGAAGAGAGAGCGCACCAGAGGAGTGGAGGCAGGGAGTGGCGAAAATGGGGGCGGTAACCCTAACTCCACCGCCGCGCGCGCCTTTTATCGCGTCGGATGGAGTCGTCTCCCGCCAAAGCTTCCCGCGCGCGCCTAGGGTTCCTGCGTAGCGCCGAGGCGTCCCGGCTCGCGAGGGAAGCTCGCCTTGAGCAGACGGCGGCAACCGGGATGGAGGAGGGGAAATGAACGAGTGCGTACAGGGAAACGATGCGAGCAGGCAAACCAAACACGGGTCAAGTGCACCACACGGATCCGGATGGCCCTTTGCACCATCTTATTCGGGCAACCAATCACGCCCTACGGGGGCGTTTGGTTGCCTTCCCAACACAACCTGGCTCGTATCCGACATGCAGGCTCACACTGGCCAGGCTTGCTAGATGCAGCGGTCTTGTATTTGGTTGTTGTATCTGTGGAGCCAGGCCTGAAAAAGAAGTCGTTTGGTTTGCTACTTGATCTGCATCACTCCTCTCTAGATGGTGCAGGCAGTGTGTGCGTCAGTGCATGCAACGAGCCCGGTCCGTGAAAAACGAAAAGCAATCTCGTTCCTAGAGAGCCAGGCTGAGCAGCTCATTTTGCATATGTGGAACCTGGCTCAAGTGCTGGTGCAGCTAACCAATCAAGCGAATATCGCATCCCACGAGCCTGGACAGCCTGCATGCGGGCAACCAAACGCCCCTACAGGAATGGTTGTTGGTTGGTGCCATTGGCAAGAGAGGGGCCCTGCCCCTGCTGCATTGAACCCATGCTGGAGGACTGAACCAGATCGAGGCTCACTCCCTCGCTCATCGCTCGTCCTGCGACCACACAAGAGTTTTCACAGCGCAGAATGAAGCCCCCAACGCGATGCTTACCGGGTCCAAGTATCTGATGCGTCATCAACCCTCTCATCTCATCCCCTGCAACCACTAGATTCGGAGGCGGAGCAAGGCATGCGGCGTGCGCACAACCGTGGGCCTTCGGAGACCGGCCGTTGGGTCACCCGGACGGGGTGCCGTGTGCCAGCAGGGTGCCTTCAGTTTACCAACGACAATAACGTGCGGCCTCCGGGATTGAATTAGATTAGTAGTACTTCTATATATCCAGCTAGCTCCCGAGGCGGCTACGTTTTTTTCCTGGATTGTGAAACACCCCCCGCATCAGATTCGACACACGGTTGCTTCTCCTACTGATCAATCGAATCCACCACCATCAATCACCGGCGCGCCACGTGTTCAATAACCAAGCATCATCAGTATTTATTACGCCCAAAATGCTCCCTTAATACTGACTCAGTCTGGCTCCACCAAACACATATCAACGAACCGGACCTCAAAGCACGCACATGCCCTTGCCCGCCGCCCGTCCACGCCGTAATCGACCTCTTATGGTGAGAGTCTTTTTATACTAAATATTTCTTTTTAAGTTTTGGAAACTTATCTTCTCCTCTCCGGCAATGGCAAAGACAAAGGATGGCATCGCTTTCTGTATGATACCTCTGTTGAAGATGAGAGAGATAACTACGACATCAACATCTTCACCGGTGCGATGACATAAAGACTTTATTTCTGCACGGTAACATCAAGGTGGAGATGATATTAGCACCATACAATAATTTTCTTCGATCTTTTCTTTGTTTTGTTGTGGTTAGACCTGGCCGCGATGAAAGACTAAGGATAATAAGTTTCTCAGCTCTGCATGTATGAATGTTGGCTTTTGTTCATTGGACATATGTTCTCAGCCTATCTTGCCGAGTGTTTGCATTAGAGTACATCATAGGCCTATTGAGCATGGTCAGGCGGTACATCCCGTTAGTGTTAGGGTTAATTAGAGATATAAGCCGCTTTCTTAGGGTTAAGTAAACCACTCTATATAATGAGAGAAGATGTATCGATCTAAGAAAACAAGAATTAAAAAGGAAATCTCTTTTCCCTTGCCTGGCCATGGGCAATCGCTCCTGGTCGGTCTCCTAATCTCCCTCGCAGCCCTAGCCGACGTCACGTTGTGAACAGTACTCGCGGATACTATAGCACAACAGCCGTCGTCGCTCCTCTCAACGGCAGTTCCCCAAACCCTAGCCCTTGTTCCTCGCACCCTAACCACTCACCCCTACAATCTCCGTCAGACATCCGGTTGGATTCGTAATCCTATTAGTTTACCTGTGCGGTCATCCATATTACAAAACATAGTATATGTTTGGTTTTGAGATTTTAGGCTATTCATAGTGTGGTAGAGTTTAAATAAAAATTAATTTCTATATATAAATAGTGTAATTCAGAATGCTTGTTATAACGTGTTGGTATACCTGGACCTTGAAGAAACAGTGCGTCCCTACATATGCGCCGTGTATGATTTTTGCACTCAAATTCAGTGTCTAGGAGATGTGTTCAATTTAAATTTAAATTTATATGAATGATTGCTTTCGTGTGCCCATTTCTGCCGGCGGCCAGGTGCATGTCGGTTTCACTCCCTTTCAAGGCCATTTCCTCTAGCTTTTGGTCCCTTTCAGCGATCGATGGCTACACTTACCAAATCGACTGTGAGCAACATTGCAAATCAACCTTTCAGGCGCACTGAACGCGGAGCCAGCCACACCGCCCTGACGCACGTGTCCTGTGCTACTCAACGCCGAGCCTACCACCGTGGACGTGACGATCGAGGCTGCGACGAACGTCGTCAACAACACTCCATCATCGGCATCGGCTGAGAGACGACTCAAGCGCTTCACCGAGCAAGTCAAAAAGCCAAGACAACCGCCTCTGTTGGAGCTACCCATAGTGGATTCGGCCTATGGCAGGTACGCTCCGCCATCGTTCCCCACGCGAAGCAAACGGATAGCGGCGCAAAGCACATCTCATATTCCGGTTGCCAAGCGAGGTGAGTACCTTATCACGAAGCGATTGGGGCTCACCAGTGAGATGTCGTCTCCGTCGACGTCGACCGTCAAAGCGTACGACGAGATGTTCAGCGGCAACTCCAATGTGCAGGCGTTCCGCGAGTTGTTCCCACCCGTCGGTGACGTGGGCCCTCGCAATCAACGTCGCTGCCGTTCGGCAGCCCGGCCATAGGCCCCCTAGCTGCGGTCGCAATTTAGGTTGATCTAGATTGAATGTAATAGCATAGTTTGTTGTTTACTAGGGAGGGTCTGAGCATTCATGTACAACTTATTGTCCTCCTAGGACGCCGTTAAGGCGTGTTGTATTGAACTTTTTCTCTATCTTAATACAAAGACGCGCAAATCTTTTACATGATTGAGAAAAAAAAAGGCGCACTCCAATCAACACCGTACCCCAAATGGGAGAGGAGCGCTGTAGCCTTTTAGGCCACTGGCTTTATGGACTTACTACATTTTCCTAAATCGAGATAGAGAAAACGATGTACTTCCTCCGTTGCAAACTACAAATTATTTCAAAAGTACTAGAGAGTATAATAATATTTATGATACCAACTTAAGTATCATTAGATTTTTTATCAATTATTTTTAAAGTATATTTATTTAATATCATAAATTTGTATATTTTTTCTATAAGTTTAATCAAACTTGAGATACTTTAAATCTTTTAAAATTTTGAAATTTCTTATAATTAGCATTTAAGAAGTATTATCTTTCTTCTTGTGAATATTGAATTATAATTGTTATATATTCACAGTACCAACCATTTTAGGAGTGGAAGAAGAAAAACAATATACGGCTCCTATGCAATTCATAGAATCGTTTGAAACCACGGCAAGACCCGTACGGACAAGGCATACCATTTGCATTTGCACGTTGACGCCAGCACGCTTCTATTTCTTTACTGTAATTTTGTCTAATATAATAAAATATTTCTCCTGTCCTCAAAATAAATAATGTCAGTCAATTTTTTTATATAATTTTAACTAACTATATAAAAAAATAACAATAACTATAATATAAAAATGAGCATTATATAAAAAATATATTATATGGTAAATCTAGTTATCTAATTTGATAGTTAATTTTAATATTTTTTCTAAAATATTATAGTTTTGATTTAGGACAATTATAAAAATCTATTTATTTATAAAATAAATAAAGGAAGCACAACACTAATTTACACTCGAACAAGGCAGGTGACCCACGTATTAACCATGGCCCCAAACGCGTACAGTACCCCAACTGTCCGTCATCCCGGGGAGCGAGCAGAGGCACACGCACGCACGGTGTCCACGAGAAGATGACGATATCCACACGTGCAGAGTGAGGTGGGGTCAGGCCGTCAGTGGCTCGTGAGGGCAACTCCGTAATTCCGAGCTCTCCTCCCCGTGCGGTGCGGTCCCTGCCCTACCGGACAATCGGAGGCGTACTACCGCGCGTACACGCGTCATCGCGGCGGCGCAGCCTCGACGCCACTGGCGACTAGCGAGACGTGCACGGCTGCCATGTGGGGACGAAGTGATTCTGGCCCCGCCTGTCAGTGAACGCGCAAAGACAGAGCCCGGGGATGGGGACCGGCGGCGATTGATGATTACCTGCTCCCGCCGCCACGCGGAGAAAAGGTGACGTGTCCGAGTTGGATAGCCGCACATGGACATGGGGTCAGTGGCGACTCGCGAGACAAACGAGCCTCATCACGCCAGCAGATTCTAATACTAGAGTCTAAAGCTATATATTACTTCGAATTTTATAGACTTGAAGTCTAAATAAGACTTAGACTCTTGTTTTTCCACTCTCTTCAATAAATATACTATCACATCAGTAAAATATAATAAATAAATGATAATAAATAGTTTTAAACTCTATGATAGAGTTTTGCATTGAGAGTGCCCTCAGTCGTGACGCCAAGATTCTGGGCGAGATTCATGAGTCACCGGGACACCGTCTGCGGTTGCTGCAGTTCCTCCTTTTGATTCATGATGATGATGGTGAAGTGCTGGCTGGCTGGTTGCTCACCGGGACACCGTCTTTGGTTTTTAGGACGATTACTGTGCGTGACATATGGATTATTACTCTTGTAATAAAGAAAAAGGTATGTGTATAGTAGCAGTATCACATGTTTTGTTGCTTAAACATATGAAAAAGGGTAGCAACTTTAAGCATGTACAGTGCTAAGATTGTTAGGACAGCATACATCGTCAAAGCACACAAGTCTTCCGGTAACAGAAAAATAGGTATACCAGCTAGCTGGACCGATAAGATTTAGCATGCATTATACTATTAGTACCAGAAAATATAGTTAGGCAATATAGACATTAGTACGAGTGCAGACGCGTCATTTTCCTGTGGACCAAAATTGGAGCTCTTCTCCCTACCTCTCCCTGTCAGTTTTCGTCGTGTACATGTTCGTATCGCGATAAAGTCTTTATATAATTTCTTCATATATAAATGTTCCTTCAACGAAAGTATTTGTATTACCATCTTAGCTAACACAACACTAAGGACTTATTAGGATCTTATATCTAATTCATTTCTATTTACATGTACATGTTGGGATATGTTAAGGTCGAAATTGAACTAAATTATACTCCAATCAACCCTAACATAGGTGAATTGATATGAATCCGATTACATCGAAACAAACCCTAAAAAATTATATTATACTCCCTTGATTCTCTTTTACAATGCACGATTTGACATAACTATCTCCCTAATATATTTATTATACTTATAAACTTAATTAATTACAAATCCTACCTTATCAAGTTAATTATATAATGTTAACTAAATTACTAATCAAAATGTCATAAAATTAATTTTTTGATATATATATATATATATATATATATATATATATATATATATATATATGTATATATGTACGCTTTATAAGAGAGAATGATAGAAGTAGTCATGACGCAACACATATTACATATCCGTATTGTGTGGAGAGGCGGTGAACAGTATAGGGATGCCAAATAGTCAGGGGCTACAACTAGAAGACATTTGCAAAATTAAATTATTGTCTACTCCTCCATCTTAAGAAAAGCTTGTAACTTTAATTTTAAATAGCCAGACAATTTTAAATTTAACTAAATTTGCACATCTAACATTTAAGATATTTTATAGATATCATACATTAACCATGAAATATATTTTATAATAAATTATCTAGTATAAATATTATATTTTCTACCCCTTCGTTTCTTTACACGTGACATTAAATTTGTCTAAGTCAAACATTGCTATTTTGACCAACTTATTTAAAAAAATCCTTATAGTATCACAACATAATATATATATATATATATATATATATATTATATATATATATATATATATATATATATATATATATATATATATATATATATATTATATAATAGATTTTTTCTAGTGAATCTGAAATCATAAACCATATGACATAAATAATGAATTCCTTAAAAGTGATATATATATTGTAAGTATTAAAGTAGCATTGACCACATTTCATAAAACTCACAGTTCTTTAAACCTTTTGTTCAGTCCAAGTATGCGGACGAGCTCAATTGGTAGTTTCTCGGTGGTGGAAAGCTCTGTCCGGATAGGGAATCAGCACGTTCCTCACACAAGAAAAAATAAAAACAAAAACCACGAAACAAACAACCCCACGGAGGCCCGGACTTGGAAAGGCACGGGAGGGGCAGTTTGGTCAAACCCGCAGGCCGAGACGAACGAAAGCCGCGGTCCGCTGGGCCCAACTGCCGAACCGTCTGGAAGAGACTAACGCCGTGACACCACACAAATTACTGAAACACCCTCGTCCGTCTCCGACTTGGCTCGGCCGTCCGATCGCCTTTCAAGATTCCCGAACCGCTTCCCAAAGGAGCTCGGCCCCTATATCAATGGAGCGGCGCGCGATCATCCATTAACGGAACAAACTACTACTCGCGAGGCAACGGGAAGGAGGGGAGAAGAGGAAGAAGAGTAAAGTAGCGCGCCGCAGCGGGGGGTCCCAGCGGAGGAAAGACAAGGGCGGCGAGGGAGGGAAGCCGCGGTTGCTTGCGGGAACCCGCTTGGTCTCTCCGCCGGCGAGTTGGGTTGATCGGCGGGTTTGATTGATGATGATGATGGGGGCGCGGGAACCGGTGGCCATGGAGATACCAGCGGAGGGAGGACCGGCGGCGGCGAGGGCGCCGCCAAGGCGGATTAGGAGGAGGCTGGTGGAGGGGGCGCGCGGCGGAGGTGCGCCGGCGAGCGTGGAGGAGATCGAGGCTAGGCTCAGGGAGGCCGAGCTCCGGAGGCAGGTACGTGTCCCTTTCGTACTTCTTTTCTTTCCCTTTTCCCCCCCGCGTGCTAGTTTGGTTCCCGTTGCTTCTGGCTAAAATACTTGGGGTTGGGTTGCGTGGCTGCGGCGTGAACTGTGAAATCGAAGTAAATAAATTCAGCGCTGTCACGATAGTACTTGATCGCTTTTTTACTTGTGCGGTGAGGTGAGGCCACAGGGTAGTTGTTGTCCGCCTGTTTCTGAAGCTGCTTTTTTTTTATCTCGTTTGTTTTTCTGCGATTCCAGAGTCCATTAATTCCAAATTGGAGTTTCTTATTGCAAGAAAGAGCCAGTTTTGATCATTTCTCGGTGTGATTTTTTTGGCAAGGATGTAGGAACGAGGGATTGAGAGGTGGTGTGTGTGTGTGTGGAAGGTTTTTGTGTGACCTTTGTAGCTTCTTTTCGGTGGTTGGGATTCGTCGGGGAAATTGAAGTAACATTCTTTGGCGAATTCTTTTCGCGGTAGGTAGTCGTGAGCTCAAGTCGGATTTACGTGTGCCTCAATTTTCCTTTGTGCTCGGCCTTGCGTCCTTGCCTCGGTTCTTCCTCACCTCGGGATTTAGCGTGCTCCAGCTTATTGCGTCTCTTTTGTCCCCATGTAAAGGTCTCGATTCTATCGATTTTTTGCATCGTCTTTTGACTCTTTTTTTTATAGTGTTATATTAGCTTTTGGCTGTATCCGTTGTTCTTAGGAAACGTAATCAACGGCTGTTAAGCTTATCTTTTACTTGCCTGCATCGAGCTATGCCAAGTTGCATGTTTATACATAAAAAAGAACTTCTTTTTTAACAATTCAGAAGTAAATCCAGATACTAGCAACTAGTAGTTTAGTTATTCAGCGGTAATAAAAAACATGGTAATTTGTTACGTGCAGTTTGGTTACCACCGACCACTTGGATTGGCTTAGAAGTAACTTGCTAAACATGTACCTCTGCAAAATTTGGTGACCAGAAACATGGTTGGAACTTTTTTGTTGGTTGATTGATGTTAATTGTAATTTGGTAGGTTCTGTTCAGTTAAATTTATTCTAAACTGTTTAACAACTGGGAGGTTAGGGGAATTCTGGCTTGCCACAGTTCTTAAGGGCTTGTCGTAGTCAGATGGTTCTCGAGAGTTCTCGGTGTTCCCTGTTTGTTCAATTCATTTTGGGAGTGAAGTGTCATAGGAAACAACTATGTTGAGTTGAATCGGACTGATTGCTGTATAGCATAACTTATTGACTTATGTTCGAATGTTATTTTTCAGCAATTCCATGAATGGTTGGCCTGCAAAGCAAGGAAGAAGCCACGGAGCCCATCGTGGTCCTCTCAAGAGGAGGACCACGGGCAGCGTCTTGAAGCGAAACTTCTGGCTGCTGAGCAGAAAAGGTTAAGCCTCTTGGCGAAGGCACAGAACCGTCTGGCCAAGTTGGATGAACTCCGACAAGCTGCTAAGAATGATGTGGAAATGCGGTTTGAGAAGGAAAGGGAAGAACTTGAGACCAGAGTTGAGTCTCGTGTCCGACAGGCAGAGGAGAACCGCATGCGCCTTTTGCATGCGGATATGCAGAAGCGGGCTGCACTGAAGGAGAGGACAGCGAGGTCCCTGGTGCAGAAGGCAACATCAGAGAGCAAATACATGGAGCAGGTGCGGTCTGCAATTTCGCAAAAGCGCGCTGCTGCTGAGAAGAAACGACTGAGGTTACTGGAAGCTGAAAAGACAAAGGCTCAAGCTAGGCTTTTGCGCATCCAAAAAGCTGCGATGACTGTATGCAGGCGGAGAGAATTAGAGAGGAGAAAACTGAAAGAACAGCTGGACAACAAACTTCAAAGGGTATGTCTTCTCAACTCTCATAGACGTGTTGAGTTCATGTTGAACCTTTTTTATCCTTGTGTTCTGTTTCTAACATTAGGAGACTATCTTATTGAAACAGGCAAAGAGGCAGAGGGCTGAGTATTTGAAGCAAAGAGGAAGTCCTCGTGGTTCAACCCATGCTGATTACATAAAGCATGCAGATGCCCTCTCAAGGAAGCTAGCAAGGTATTGATATGGCTCTCAACAAGTGCATGTTTTGTTTTTTTCTTGTCTGACGAGTGGAATTAGTCATATACTTTTTATCATTTTGTTCTGCTTCAGATACTGGAGAATATTTGTGAAGACCAGGAAGACAACATTTGCTTTGGTTCAAGCTTATGATGCCTTGGGGATTAATGAGAAGTCTGTGAAAAGTATGCCTTTTGAAAAATTAGCCATGTCAATGGAATCTCCTATAGTTCTTCAGACCACAAAGGCATTACTTGATCGATTGGAGAAACGCCTTGTCATTTCTCATTCAGTAACATCTTCATCAGTGGAAAATGTTGATCATCTGCTGAAACGCCTTGGTTCTCCCCCAAGGAGGAAGGTTCCTCTTAGCAGAGAAGGAAAAACTCGGGCAGTCGTAAAAAGATCAGCTAAAAGTTCTGAAGCAAGCATCAGATTGCCCAGGTACTCACTGAGGGTCGTGCTCTGCGCTTACATGATACTGGCTCATCCCAGTGCTGTTTTAAGTGGGCAAGGCGAGCGGGAGAAACAGCTTATCGAGTCGGCAGCAAACTTTATCAAGGAGTTCGAGCTGTTGATTAAGACAATACTTGATGGACCAGGGCAGTCATCTGATGTTACTGGCCAGAGGAAGTTCAGGATTCAGTTGGCTAATTTTGACAAGGCGTGGTGCACGTATCTTTACCGCTTTGTGGTGTGGAAGGTAAAAGATGCAAGACTATTGGAGGAAGATCTTGTCAGGGCTGCATGCAAGCTTGAGCTGTCAATGATGCAAACATGCAAGCTAACTGCAGATGGACACTCGCCAAACAATCTTACTCATGACATGAAAGCAATTCAGAAACAGGTTACTGATGATCAAAAGCTTTTACGTGAGAAGGTTCAGCACCTGAGTGGTGATGCTGGCCTTGAGAGGATGAACTCTGCTCTTTCGGATACAAGATCAAAGTTCTTCGAAGCAAAGGAGAATGGGAGTCCATTGGCAGCACCTGTTGCAAATGTATCCACCCCTGTGAGCATTAATTCATCTGGGAAGGTCCCACTTTCTGAAGTTAGTGAAAGTTCCAGGACAAACGCTGTTGGAACAAGCTCTGTTGTCCGTTCTCTGTTTGGTGGTGCTTCATCATCAGTCAGTTCATCACCAGCAAAGCAGCCGACAGAGAATGAACAAATGGTCAATGAGATGCTTCATGAGGATGCCAGTGCTTTTGCTGGCAGGTCTGATAGTGCTAGTACTGCAGAGGAGGAGTTCCAGAAGAAAGTGAGAGAGACCATGGAGGAAGCTTTCTGGGATATGGTCACCAACTCCATGAGAGGAGAAAGACCTGATTATAGTCAATTGATCAACCTAGTAAAGGAAGTGAGGGATTCATTGCATGACCTGGCTCCAAAAGAGTGGAAGGAGAAAATTCTTGAGAACATTGACCTTGAAATTCTGTCTCAGGTACTTGGGTCAGGTTCCCAGGATGCACAATACTTGGGGCAGATTTTGCAGTATTCTCTGGATATGGTTCGCAAGCTCTCTGCTGCTGCGAAGGAGGATGAGATGAAGAAAAATCATGATAAATTATTGAGTGAGTTGTCTACAAATTCTGAAGTTAATGACAATGGCATCAACTCATTTGCCATTGCTGTTATCAAGGGCCTGCGTTTCATCCTGGAAGAAATAAAGGTATGTTTCTTGTTATAAATATTAACATATTACTTACTCCTAGACTTTCTTATCGGAATGAATATTCCTAGAGTTGATTTCACTTTGTATATGGGGATTCTAACACAATCCTTTGCAAAACAGGAACTGCAAGCAGAAGTGAGTAAAGCACGTATCCAGATGATGCAACAGATCATAAAAGAATCGGCTGGGGTGGAGTACCTGCAAAAGGCTTTCGCCGATCGCTATGGACCTCCTGAGAATGCATCAGCTTCTCTTCCCCTAATTCTGCAATGGATTTTGACATCAAAGAACATTGCGGAAGTAGAATGGAGTGAACATTCAGACTGTCTTTCAATAATGCCATCAGCAGGACAGGCTCCTGCTCTTGTTACGGTACTCCGAGCTGGTCATGGAGCTCCAGTAGGGCAACCATCTTCTTCTGCAGCAGACACCTCTGGTCAACCAGAGTGCAAGGGTGAGAAGCTTGACAAGCTGATAAGGATTGGCCTGTTGCAACTTATTAGTAGCATGGAGGGCTTGCAATTGCAGTCAACTCCTGAAAGTTTTCAGATTAATCTGCTGAGGCTGAGGGCTGTACAGAGCCAATTCCAACAGGTGATCGTGATCGCTACAAGGTAATTATTTGTTTTTTCGGCCTTGTCTGTTAGAAAGATTGAGCTGTTTGATGCATCATATTAATCCATCCAAATTGTATTATTTGTGCAGCATGCTTGTCTTGCGCCAAGTTCTGATGAGCGAGAACTCGAAGGCCACTCCTCTGGAACTGGAAAATGCTATCTCAGAACTCTTCAAGGCTCTCACAAACATACTGGACGGCTCACCTGATGCCGGCACGGAAGAGATTGTGCAGGCGATGGTCAATGCATCAGCCTCAGTTGGCTCACCGTCAGAGGAGAAGATTCAGGCCAGGATGCAGATGATCACCCGGGTGTTCCTCAAGAGTCTCCAGCCTGGTGACGTGGTCTTCAAGAAGGTCTCCCGTGCGGTCTACTGCGCCTTCCGTGGCATCATCTTAGGTGGCAGCGGTCCCAAGGGCCAGAAGCTGGCCGACGCGGCTTTGCGCCGCATCGGCGCGGCGAAGGTTGTCGACAGGGTGTTGAAGGCTGCTGAGGCGCTGATCAAGATGGCAGCGGTATCAGAGAAGGTGCACGGCCCGTGGTACCAAGCTCTGGTGTGAATGTGAATGGTTTGGCTTTTGTGAATATAATTACAGACGGTCAAAGTGTAAATTCCTTGTTCCACTGGGTGGGGTGGGAGATATGGCGTTGTACAGCAATTTATAGTTGTTGATTGATCCGTAGGCAGTTCAGGATGTGAAGAATTCTGGTGAGGTGGGCGAATATGGATGCTCTTTCACCAGAATTTAGTCAGGCTCGAAGGATGGATGCTAAAACGCATCTGGAAATGTAAATTGTGTCACCTTGTTTGATTTTAGAACTGAAATAATGTAAATAATTGCTTGTAAGTTATTTGTGCTCTGCATTTGTTTCGGTCGACGGCTTTAAATTTGGTTGAAGACCGTCCTCTAACTAGGCGACACTCGAACTTGGTACCTGCACAGGTAAAGGGCAGCCCAGAACTTGGGTGGCTGTCATGCACAGGTGCACTCGTGCATATGACTCCAGGGGTCAACTGTGCTGTGCATAATACAAGCGGTACGTCCTGCTGATAGGTCTTCGTCATTGAGCTGCCACAAGCAGCGCCGTCGCCGAGCCCTGCTCACCGGCCACCCCTCGTGTCGTCGCTGAGCCATGTTCGTCGACGTGTTCTCTACCGCATTGCTTTTTTTCGTTCAGCACAACCTCCCTTATACGCCCTGTACTGGCAACACCGACGCATGCTTTCGCCTCGACACACTGCTGGGTCTGGCAAATCTAGCTAGCGTATCGGTGCACAGGTGGCTTGACTGCATCGTCCCTCTCGTTCTCGCCCCATCTGCAACGATTGCATCGTCACCTTTCATCTACATCTACGACAGCCATGACTGCGTCGACTTCGGCATCGCCCATTCCACGACGACTGCCTCGACGTGTCTCCGGCATCAACATGGCGCCCCTTGTGCGCCTACACCTGCAGCTCCATCGACACGGCAACCCGACCACAACTACGTCGATCATGGCAATCTTCAGCACGACTATTACGCCTTCCGACCTGTTCGGCTACCTTGACATCGACACAAAGGGCTACCGGCTTGCATTAGAACTCATCGGCTTCTTCTCGCAGCGGCGTATCACGCAGAGGAGTGCACGCGAGCAAAGAGAGAATCACACATAAAGCAGGATGTGAATGAGAAGAAACTGCCCAACTATCAATTCATCAAATGTATAGCTATTAGCTGGAGACTACCAATAGTATGTTTATCTCTCAGTTAACATCTCTGAGAAGAGAAAGGGGGAAAAAATGTAACTGTAAGAGCGGCACCGATTGCGATTGGCATGCAGCTTGAATTTGAGCTGCAGAAATGTTTCCAAGAACTAGCTCAAAAAATTGAGAACCCTTAGCCTCATCTTCCAAAAGCTCTTAACGACGAGATCTCATTTATCAAGTAAGGAAAGACCGATGGTAGCAACGACTGGATCACTTTCCTTTCCATTTGTTGACATACTCGAGGAATGACATATCCTCTTTTTGTTGGGCATGTAGACGACTGGAACGCCGCACTTCCACGTCTTGAAGCAACGTTTTCTGTTGGACGTCCTTCATTCTATTTTCCAGAGCATTACTGTATCAGCAAAAGTGGGGAAGTAATTAATTTGCAGGATTAAGAGCAAAACTTTCACCAGACAAGGTCTTTTGTGTTGTGTATAACAGCTTGAAACCTAAGTGTACCCAAGTAGCAAAAAGTTGGCCAGCACTAAAGCAGTTTCAGGGAAACGTGGAGTTCAAACGAAGGTTTGGATCATGCTCAATTTGTAACTAAATAAAGAAGATAAACACGTTCAGAAGACTCACGATAAGTAAATAGAAAACATGCAAATTACACTTGTTCAATCAAAGAGAGAAAATCAATACTTTATTAAGAGCTAGATAAATGTTTTTCAGGATCCAAATTTCAGAATGCATCAGAAAATCCATTATATCTTGCTTGTAGCTAAACTACTTTCAAAACTATGCATAGCAAACTACAGTGCCATGAATTCATCCGAGTAAAGAAAAGGTCTTGGAAAGGCCAACACTACACTAATAAATAATAAAATATTATGCAGAAAATCTTGTGCTATCCATTATCCATGGTGTTCTTGAAACGATTAATACAGCGCGCACACACACACACACACACACACACAAACTGCTGAGTACCTTATCTTATCATAGAACTTGTCAAGCTGACGCTTGAGTGCCCTCTCCCTTATGCCTTTGATGTTGAATGATCCAAGGAGTGCATCAAGCTGTCAGTACAAATAGGAGTGCATCAAACTGTTAGTAAAAATTGAAAAAATTGTTACAACCAGAAAGCCAAACATAGGAATCTCCACGGTAGCATAGCAATCACCTCTTCCTTAGTGCTGTAGTAACCCCACTCTCTGGAATCTGCACTTTCAACAAAAAGTCTTCCTTCGCACATAAAGAACCAATACCTGTTATAAAACATGTCTTTTCCAAGAGGACTGGGTCGTACAGATTGCTGCTCCATTTCTGTTTCATGTTGACCCTTAGGGGGCTTGTTACCATCCAGTGTATTATCAGTGTGATTTCTTCCGTTTTCTGCTACCCCTTCCACATTAAGATTCTCTTCCCTATTCTTTTTAGCATCTGCTTTTCTTGCAGCTTCAAGTGCTCCTTGCTGGTCAATCTTTATTTTCTCTCGCACAGAAGAAGTTGTAATGGCTTCATCTACCAATTCCCTTAAAATTTTCAGCTTCAGACTAGTCTCAAGAAGACCATAACTACCCCTTCGTATAGTTGACACCTTACCAGAGAACTCTTCTTTGCTTTTCATCTCCAAGAAATTGCAAAGATACTCAGACCATTTGACAAATGTTACCTAAGGAAACATTCAAGCAACTTTAGAGATAAAAAGAAAGACAAGAGCGCTTGATACCACCTATATTATGAGAAGAAATTACCTTTAGTATCTTTTTCTTGCTCTGGAGAAGTGTAAAATATTTACCCTCATCTTTAATGAGCAAGCGGAGAAGTGCAGAATGTATTTCTACCACAAGAACAAGGTTGCTTTCTTTGGTGCAAATTGCATTCTCCAGATCTGACAGGGAAAATGGTGACAAGCACAGAAGCCTCCCGAATGACAAACAGAAGTCCCAGACCATAAGAAGATCTCCCACAGAATCTACAGGCACTCTGAAATCTTTAGCTAGTGGAGGTCTATTTGACAAAAAGAGATCATCTTCTGTAGGCTTTACTAAAAGATCATCAATTGGATATTTAAGAAACCTCCTATCTGTAATTAAATGAAAAGTGCAAAATAAGAAACCTCCCAGAAAACAGTAGTACGAAAACCATTTAAAATTGTAAACTGAAATAAATGGCAAGGATACATACTAAATCACCTTTCTTCAACTTTTTGCTGGTATCTTCTTCATTTGCAAATCTTTTCCTCACTTTGTTCAAGCCTTCACCATTCTGTGAGCCACGCTTGATTTAGAGACATGATAATATGGAAGCAAACTAAGGAATTTTAAAAATATGATTACCATAATATCTACTGGGACCTCAGTGGGTATCCCATATTCCTTTGCAAGATCTGCATGTAGTGTCCATGGAGAAGTTTTCGATGTCCACTCCCTAATAAAAAGTTTCAGTGCAGTATGACTAGCAGGTGCCTTGAGAATCAGATCATCAGCTTTGACCACTGAAGTGTTGATTATTGCATTGCATTTACTAATCCAACTCACTTCGTATGACTTGGTACTACCAGAGCCTATAACCTTCAAGATCTTGCAAGCAGCCTCAGACCCATCTTTTTTAGCATGCAATTCTAGTCCTTCAAAAGGATCCAAAAGCAGACTACTGTATACTTTGTTGACGAGATCAGTCAAGCTAAGAGTGCCTGAAGTTGTAGCAGAAAAATCCAGTCCAGTTAAAGAACATTTAAGAAATGCAATATAATACAAATAACAAAAGTTTTTTTCCTCTTCACATAGTAGATCAATGATTTGTGACAGTACAATGGAAAACACGTTCAGTTCAGAGTTACTAAGTGGGCAATATATGTGACTAAGTATGTTGCCCTATATTTAGGGATTTGCTTGACACATTACAGGTCAGTTAGAAATTTATTACAATGATCTGGAATTAGACCCCCAAGGAAACATCTTGGAAGGCAACATGTCATGAAATTTAGCAAGCAAAATTAACAGTGAGCAATCAAAAGGAAAATAACACCAGGTATAAGCAAGGCCTGTCAGTGCACTAAATGAAAAATGTCCAATATAAAGAATTCCATGGAATCTAAATATTCCATAGTATTCAAACCATATGGATACTATATATTTCAAATAATATTAGCTCCATGTAGCTTTAATTAGTAGAAAACACATAAATGCTTGGTCCACTTGGATAAAGACCAACAGTGTTAGAGGAGTCAATGGCCTATTGGGCCTTAGCCCAGTAGGATTAATTAGTTGCTTGCTTAGGGGCCAAGCCAGACCTCTCCATATAATGAGAGGAGATGTATCAATCTAATTAAGCAAGAATTAAGATTCCTTCCCTCTTGCCCAGCCGTGGGCGAACGCCCCACGGCCGGATTCCCGGCGCCCCTAACCCTAGCCGCTGCCTTGCTGTGAACCCGCGGGTACTGCCGGGCGGGCAAGAGGGAAGGAATATTAATTCTTGCTTAATTAGATTGATACATCTCCTCTCATTATATAGAGAGGTCTGACTTGACCCATAAGCAAGCGACTAAATAACCCTACTGGGCTAAGGCCCAATAGACCATTGACTCCTCTAACAAACAGTGTGCAGCGTTAAGAAATAAAAATAATATGTCAAGCATTGCAGTCAAGAATCACAATAACATCACTAAATGAAAAAAAAAGGTCAGAAAGAACATTGCCTCAACTGTGCTGAATCATCCGGAGAACAGGAGCTATCAGCTCTTTTGGCAACTGTTGAGCCTTGGCTGCAGCTTGTTGCTCACAGACCAAAGCTTCGTTGTAGGTAAGCTTAGATTTTCCAGACACCTTACAAGTCCAGATATTTTGTTTGTAAAGTTTCAACCTATTCAGGTATTCCCTATTCAATAGTCAAGGACACAAATATATTTCTAAAATATAATCAAAGGCAAGTGTGAGAGCTATAAGAAATCCAATTTGATTAGAAGCTTTTATTCATATCAGGTATAAGTTAGATAGCAATAATGGCAGGATACTGATGATCTCGGAATATCTCCTTAGTGAGCTCAACTTGGAACACTTCCTCATTAGGATCCAAGTCCTTTGGTGGTTCCCGTAAGGGGAAAGGGGTTCTCTTTAGGAGGGGCATTTGATTCCTATTATAGAACCTCTACAGAAGGCACAATTTATTTAACAACTGCAAAAGCCAACAGTTTACAGTTGTTATACAGTGTTCTTCATTGAAATCTCTATGCCCCTGTCCATCAAAACCACACAGATAAAATCATGAATACCATAAAAGGGGCATGGTTAGCTTGTAAATCCAGATAAATGTCGAAGTATTTGTGCAGCAATGCACACGTATATGTTATTTTGGCATATTTTATGGTGTCATAAAGTAATCAAATCTATTAACTAACACACAAGGTTCCACATTGTTTCTGTGTCAAAGTCTGTTATTTAAGAGAAATCGAAAAGAACAATTATCAGCAAACTTATATCTGATAGACTGATATAGAAGCAGAAAACCATCAAGCAAAGAAGTTGCTTTCATTACATCAATAATAACACCTTTCAACTTTCATCCAGAAGCGTAAATAACAACAGCCATGTTTCACACAATATGCAAGGCAGTATTCATACTCTGGCTCCCCACTCGCGATCTCTTTCAAGCCAAAGATCAAGAAACACATAAACGCATAACAATGCACTATGACAGTTCAATGCGAATTCCAAAGAACCAGCAAGCGCCCCAGACCCCACAAAACACGATTCAGAAAACAAAAACACCCGCCCATTACCAAGATCGCATCAGAATCCCCAGAAGACGCCTTAGAACCCTATAGCCCACCTTAACCCACGCCTGCCACCGATTAACCCCTGAACCCACTCAAAGTCTCAAACAGACCCTTAAGGGCATCAGCAATCAGGAGACTCAAAACTCACGGAAAAGGTCATTTCGCACGCTCTAACACGCAAGAAAGGACGTCGCACAGAAACGAGGGCAAGGTTCACGGGTCTCACCGACAAGTTTCGCTGGTACGGCACGGCCGGCTTTGGTGCGGGCGGCCGCAGCGTCGAGGAGGAGCTGCAGCGACGGGAGAGGTACAGCCGGACGCGGGAGCGGACACGCGCGCGCCCCGGCGGCGCGGAGGAGAAGGCGGAGCTCCGGAAAGCCCCGGGCGCCCCCCGCCGAGCGCTTCGCGCTCGAGCTTTCGACTTGGGCGACGGAGGGAGATTGATGAACAGACGAACGGGAGATGGATCGACGGACCACATTTATAGTGGTTGACTGGTTGCCCAAACGGACCGTTGCTCACTAAATCTTTCATGAGCGTTTTTTCAGAAAAGTACCTCGGTTTTACGGTTATTTAGTCACATAATCATGGTTGGGGTTGGATGGAGTTTGAGAAATGTGCTACCCCTTCTTTAGAAAGTCTAGAACAGACAATGCAATGTAAAATATCAAAGACTACCATATATCGGCTTGTTCGCTTGGCAAGATTATGCACTGTTCTGGCAGGATTAGGCACTGCTGGCTGATTTTTTGTGAGAGAAAAACACTGTTCTGACTGGGTTTAAGCCGGCTGAAAAGCCAAACGAACAGGCTGTATAAAGTTATGTTTTACATGTTTGCTAATCCTTTGCTAAGATAATCATATAAGTATTAAGATTCTTCAGTAGAAAATGTTTGTCTAATGATATAATAGGGAGAAGCCACATAATCAAATAGTGTATATTCTCTTAAGCGATTAAGCCTATGTTATAGCGTAGAATGTGCCCCTACATGAATTGAACTTACTCTATGAATGTTTTTGCAAATGATTCCTCATATTTGTTAATTTAGTATAGTTTGGTGGCACTCTATCTTTTGTGAGCGTATACTTTACGTGAAATTATTGCTCTCTTTATTATTGCCGATTTTTCGTTGAACGATTATTTTTTGTATCAAAAAAAAAGACTCGGTAAGCGGCAATGACTAAATTATGCCTTTTTTATTGAACGACCGGTCAAAAGAAGAGTCAACATTTATCACCAATATTAAATAAGTAGTGTCGGCTACAAATACATTTATTATTTCACAAGTCGACATTAATTTTTAATTGAAATTTTACAACTGGTAGAGAATTCAAGGTAGAGTAATTTTCAATTGAAATTTTACAGCTGGTAGAGAATTCAAAGCGGAATATCCTTAGGATGTAGCGCTAGTATTAAATGAATTGGTGCTAACTATAAAGATGTATATTATTTCACAAGTCGACATTATTTTTCAATTGAAATATACAGCTTATAGAGAATCAAAAGTTGGACAAACGGATTGTTGCTCGCTTAATCTCTGCTGAGCATTTTTGTAGGAAAGTACCTCGGTTTTACGGTTATTTAGTCACATAATCACTTGGGGTCTGGATGAAGTTTGAGAAATGTGCTACCCATTCTTTAGAAAGTCTAGAACATATAATGCAATGTAGAATATCAAAGGCTACCATATATAGAGTTATGTTCTACATGTTTACCAATTCTTTGCTAAGATGATCATATAAGTATTAAGATTTGAAAGGACCTAATTGGTCTAGAGGGGAGTGAATAGGCGTATCTAAAGAACTTATCACAAAGGCTAACCGAAAGAAATGCGGAATTAAAACTACCGGTCTACCCAAAACAACACCCCTCTACTAAGAAAGCTTACTATGATAAGAAAGCTTACTAAGGTGTTGGGATAGGAAGCTCGCCTAACAAGTCTAGGTTGTAAGGTCACACAAACCTAAGCAACTAATACTCTAAGTAAACCGAGAGCTCCTACACATGCTAGTGAATGCAAAGCGCACAAATCCTAAGCTCACTAGTAATGCTCAATAGCAAGGCTATACAAGCCAAACTAGAGAGCTCAAAAAGCTTAGCTACACAAGCTAAGTAATGTGACTAACAAGACTACACAAGTCAATTAGTCACTCAAGAGCTACTTCTATGCTACACAAGTAAGAAGGTAACTAGCAAGATACACAAGCTATACTAGTTACTAAAGCAACCGCTAAACACTAGCACAAGTATGAAACATTAAGTACAAGCTAGTGAATAGAGAATGCAAAATTCCAAACTGTACTACCGGTAGTAGGACCGGTACTACCGGTAGTTGACTGGTACTACCGGTGGTAGCAGACCAGTACTACCAGTAGCACGCTGTGGCTCTGAAATCCAAGAAAGATGAGCTTTGAATCCGGATCCGAGCTTTTCCCCACACTCCTTGAGGTTGAGGGTGATGGTGTTGAGCTTTGCTTCGATTGGTTCCTCTCCAATTTGTAGGTCAGGCCTTCCCAACCTATAAACTTTGAGGGAGAGAGGAAGAACATGAAGAACACAAGAGCAAAGGATAAATGAAGCTATCTCCACAACAACAAGCACGCGAGACTTAAGATTTATCCCGAGGTTCGATCCCCACAAAGGAGTTCCTACTCCTTGTTGTTGAGGTGACCACAAAGGTCAGAGTCTCTTTCACCTCCTTGCCTTCCTCGAGCAACCACAAAGGTTAGCCCAAGACTTCCACTAAGAATCGAAGGGGTAATACAAACGCTTTGGGGTGCCCTCACAAATGAATCAACACGGGCAACCACAAAGAACACCTAGCCGACTAGGATTCCAAGAATCCAAGAGTAACAAATGCAAAAGCAAATCGGCAAGAAGAGGAAATCGAATGCTCAAGTCATAGATCGATCCTCTCCACACTCAAATCTCACTTCTCTTTCTCAAATCCACCATGGATTGAAGCCTAGGAGCATAGAGGGAGAGAGAGACACTTGGGACCCTTTTTCTCAGGTGTAGGAGTGGAATGATAGTGGTGGTCGCCGCCCCACGGGAAGGGGCAGCCTATTTATTCCCGTAGCTCCTGACGCAATACCAGTACTACCGGTCCAAGGAATCCAACCGTTGGAGCCTTTCAACCGTTGCACAAAGTTAGCTAACTGGTACTACCGGTCTTTCATCGGTACTACCGGTCAGAAACCGGTACTATCGCTAGTTCAAAATCTCGCAACTTGAGACGCGCAGGAATTTTGCCTACCAGTACTACCGGTCTGAGACCAGTACTACCGGTAGTTTAGACTTTCACAAACCAGATCTGGGCGGGGAAATGACTTACCGGTACTGTCGGTCTTCCACCGGTACTACCGGTCACCATCGATACTACCGGTAGTTCATTTTCAGCGTAGAACTACCGCACACAGCTAAGCCTACCGGTACTACCGGTCCAGGACCAGTACTACCGGTGCACCCTTGGCAGAAACACATCTTCTAAGTGCCCGTGAGTGCAAGGTATCTCTCGAACGCATAAAGACTTTTGACATGAACACTCTTATCCTCATCAAGCTAGTCTACTATGCATCCCTCTTGATAGTATGGCTTTTCCTATAACTCAACTCCGTCAAACACTTCTCTAAACATCTATGACCGGTGAAATGAAATGCTCTAAGTTATACCTTTGTCTTGCGCATTCCATTTCATCTCCTTCTCCAATGTTGATGCAACACATGCACCAACCTATCACAAATGATATGGTCCACTCTATATCATCACGTGACATATTGGTTCATCGATCTTGACTTCACTTGTCCTTCATCGTTGCCTTCGTCCATCGGCGCCAAGCCTTGCTCAAGCCTCCCGCCATGCGGTCAAACTCTTCAAGCCTCTAGCTTCCCCTTCACTCTTGCAACCGGTCCATCGAGTCAAGTAATATCTTGATCTTCTCCACCTTGTCACATGACTCCATGTCATGTATCATGTACAATAAGCTCCTTCATCATCAAGTTGAGCATCATCAATATGCACAAGCCATCTCTCCACCATGAATTTATTGGTTGCTCACACTTGTGTACCTAAGGACTAAATCACCTATGTGTCTCACATTAAACACATATTAGTCCACCTAAGTTGTCACTCAATTATCAAAACCAAACATGTACTTTCAAGATTCTTTAGTAAAGAATGTTTGTCTAATGATATAACATGGAAAAGACAAAAAATTGAATAATGCATATTCTCTTAAGCGATTAAGCCTATGTCATAGCATAGAATGCGCCCCAACTATTATACATGAATTGAACTTACTCTATGGATGTTTTTGCAAACATTGCCTTAGATTTACTAAATTAGTATAGTTTGGTGGCACTCTATCTTTTGTGAGCATATACTTTGCGTGAAATTATTGCCATCTTTATTGTTGTCGATTTTGGTTGAATGTTTATTTTTTTATCTCAAAAGAAAAGACTCGGTTAGCGGTCCTGACTAAATTATGCCTTTTTTATTGAGCGACTAGTCAAAAGAAGAGTCAACATGTATCACCAATATAAAATAAGTAGTGTTGGCTTCAAAACATTTATTATTTCACAAGTCGACATTAATTTTCAATTGAGATTTTATAGCCGGTAGAGAATTTAAAGTGGAGTTTCATTAAGATGTAGCGCTAGTATTAAATGACTTAGTGCTAGCTATAAAGATGTATATTATTTCGGAAGTCAACATTATTTTTCAATTGAAATATACAGCTTGTAGAGAATCTAAAGTTGGGAAAATGGAATGTTGCTCGCTTAATCTCTAGTGAGTGTTTTTGCATGAAAGTACCTCGGCTTTGCGGCTATTTAGTCACATAATCACTTTGAGGCTGGATGAAGTTTGAGAAATGTGCTACCCATTCTTTAGAAAGTCTAGAACATACAAAGCAATGTAGAAGAAATGTGCTACCCATTCTTAAGAAAGTCTAGAACATACAATGCAATGTAGAATATCAAAGGCTACCATATATAGAGTTATACCCTACATGTTTGCCAATTCTTTGCTAAGATGATCATATAAGTATTAAGATTCTTTAGTAGAGAATGTTTGTCTAATGATATAATATGGAGAAGTCACAAAATTAAATAGTGCATATTCACTTAGGCGATTAAGCCTATATTATAGCCTAGAATGTGTCCCTACTGTCATACATAAATTGAACTTACTCTATGGATGTTTTTGCAAACAATGCCTCAAATTTGCTAAATTAGTATAGTTTGGCGGCACTCTATCTTTTGTGAGCATATACTTTGTGTGAAATTATTGATCTCTTTATTGTTGTCGATTTTGGTTAAATGTTTATTTTTTTCTGTCAAAAGAAAAGACTCGGTAAGCGGTACTGACTAAATTATGACTTTTTTATTGAGCGACTAGTCAAAAGAAGAGTCAGCATATATCACCAATATTAAATAAGTAGTGCTGGCTACAAAGACGTTTATTATTTCACAAGTCGACATTAATTTTCAATTGAATTTTTACTGATAGAGAATTCAAAGTGGAGTATCCTTGGGATGTAGCGCTAGTATTAAATGAGTTGGTGCTAGCTACAAAGATGTATATTATTTCACAAGTCGACATTATTTTTCTATTGAAATATACAGCTTGTAGAGAATCCAAAGTTGGGCAAATGGACTGTTGCTCGCTTAATCTCTGGTGAGCTTTTTTGCAGGAAAATACCTCGGTTTTGCAGTTATTTAGTCACATAATCACTTTGGGGAGGGATGGAGTTTGAGAAATGTGCTACCCATTCTTTAGAAAGTCTAGGACATACAATGCAATGTAGAATATCAAAGATTACCATATATAAAGTTATGTTCTACATGTTTGCCAACTCTTTGCTAAGATGATCATATAAGTATTAAGATTATTTAGTAGAGAATGTTTGTCTAATGATATAATATAGAGAAACCACAAAATTGAATAGTGCATATTCTCTTAGGAGATTAAGCCTATGTTATACTAGAATGTGCCCCTACTATCATACATGAATTTAACTTATGGATGTTTTTGCAAATAATGCCTTAGATTTACTAAATTAGTATAGTTTGGTGGCAATCTATATCTTGTGAGCATATACTTTGCGGGAAATTATTTCTCTCTTTATTGTTGTCGATTTTCGTTGAATGTTTATTTTTTTATGTCAAAAGGAAAGATTGGGTAAGCGATGCTGACTAAATTATGCCTTTTTTATTGAGCGACTAGTCAAAAGAAGAGTCAGCATGTATCGCCAATATTAAATAAGTAGTGTTGGCTACAAAGAGGTTTATTATTTCACAAAGTCGACATTAATTTTCAAATAAAATTTTACAACTGGTAGAGAATTCAATGTGGAGTATCCTTAGGATGTAGCGCTAGTATTAAATGACTTGGTGCTAGCTACAAAGATGTATATTATTTCACAAGTCGACATTATTTTTCAATTGAAATATATAGCTTGTAGAGAATCCAAAGGTGGGTAAACGGATTGTTGCTCGTTTAATCTCTGGTGAGCGTTTTTACAGGAAAGTACCCCAGTTTTGTGGTTATTTAGTCACATAATCACTTTGAGGCTGGATGGAGTTTGAGAAATGTGCTACCCATTTTTTAGAAAGTCTAGAACACACAATGCAATGTAGAATATCAAAGGCTACCATATATAGTGTTATGTTCTATATGTTTGCTAATTCTTTGCTAAGATGATCATATAAAGAGAATGTCACTGAATAAATACGGAGCAGCCACAAAATCGAATAGTGCATATTCTCTTAAGAGATTATGTCTATGGCAGCGCGTAGAATGTGCCCCCTACTATCATACATGAATTGAACTTATTCTATGAATGTTTTTGTACTCCGTAGACCTTAAAGTATCAATATATAGATGTTGAGCCCACAAAGCCATCCAGGTCTGGCCTTTTTCCACACAACGTTAAGAGGGCCACGTGGTACGGGATTGCCTGAGGAAAACGAAAATTAAGTCGGTAGTTAGGCCAGATAATTGGATAGAAGCAAAAGGCCTTACGTGCTACTGACCCATTGGATACAAGGCCCATTTTGATTGCCTTTTCTTCGTTTTATATTCTCCTTTTCCTGATTTATTAGTATCTAACACTTAGAAATACATGCAAACTAGCATGGTTGCCCACGCAAAAACCGCAATTATCTACCTTTCTTTTTTAGCTTCATATAATATTTTATTTGTAAATAGTTTTGTTGGTTTGTTTTTTTATAATTTTCATCTCACCATTTTCTTCCATCGGCATAAACTTCTCTTCTTCTTTTCCCACTTCCCATGCTATGCAATTTCTATAGAGCTCAAATCAAGGTGGCATTCGGTTTTCTCTTCTTCAGCTCCATTTCTCGATAAAACTACTACCAATGTCGCTCAAATTATTTAGCTCCTTTCCCTCTTATAGTCTTATTGTATTTTTTTTTATCATTATTACCTTCTCTTGTCAATCCATAACAACCCCTTTTTACCCTATAACGATCATCAGATTCATCAAAATATGCTCATGTCTCCTGTATCCGCATCTGCCTCAAGCGGCCACTAGTTGGTCCCAGGGGCGGATCTACATGGTATGTCACGTATGCACCGGCATACCCTGCGATCCTAGAAACCAGATTACAGCCCTCCGTCTCAAAAATAGAGTCGCTATGGGAATCGAGTCAGTCAAACTTTCTCAACTTTAACTAGATTTATAGAAGATGTGTGTAACATTTATATCTCGAAATAAGTTTATTATATGAAAGTATATTTAAAGATCTACCTAATGATACTAATTATGTACCATAAATATTAATATTTTATTAAATATAGTTAGTCAAAGTTAAAACTTGTTGATTTTTGGGAAAGCGAGAACGACTTTTTTTTTACGTGGAGTATACGTGTATTGTTTTGGAAATAAAAAAAAACTTACCAGCAGAACGCTCTGTCGCCCAGCACCCAGCGGCCGCTGGCTCACGTAACCGCACGCCCCCAGTGGATGATTGTGGTGAGAGGCCCACACGGCCCATGAGGCCATGCAGCCATGGCCCACGTCCACGTTCTCTTTCTATCATTATTGTAGAGACGCCCACAAGATGTCACCACGCCGTGTGATAGCCGCCACCATGATTTCTTAATTCTATTCATCGTCTGATCGTTCACAGTCCACACCATGTCGCCGAGGATGAACTAACCGCACGGCTAAACACGCAAATTCGCACAGAAAATGGAGGCAAGCACCGGTATGAAACCTCGTCGAGTGGGTAGTCGCTAGTGTCTTGGATTCACTTGGTAAGATTTAATCTTTTCTCCTCAATTTATTTCACTCTTCATCGTCTTATAGTAATTTGTGGATGTTTTAACTTAATTATCACATTTAACACTAATCTTGTTATGTAATCACTATACCACAGTTTAGCGACTCTAAATTAGTCGCTATAAGCCATTATAGCGCATGATCATAGGTTGCTATAAACCTATACTAATCGATTAATGGTCGCAGTAAGTGACGTTGTTATAATCTATAGTGATTGACATGGTTTATAACGACTGATATAACAAATTATAATAAAAAATTCAATTTTTACCGAATTGCCAAATGGTTTTACCGAATTCAAATATGAATTTTTTTGGATGGCATACTCTAAACTAAAATCCTAGATCTGCCACTGGTTGGTCTTGGTCCTGTCACCATACCATGACCCATTGACACCTGAAGCCTTTTGAAACATACTACAGAACCACCATGGTCGTTGGAGTCGATGGGCTTATTTGGCTGATCGTTTCGGCGTCTGATACTATTTTTGACTGTTTTGTTGTAAGATAAAGACATTGTATCATGACTGATAAACCAAGTGAACAACGCGGATATGTTTGTTTGTTTCCCCTTTGTCGATGTCAATAATGATGATTTTCCGGCTAGAAACATAGGAATCGAAAAAGTGAGTCAGCGAGCTTAGGGCTAAGGGGTGAGGATAGGTTGAGATAGCGAGACATAGAGCACCTTGGAAGAAAGAGTGGCTTATCGATTGAAAGTGTTTCAATGATTTATCATGGGCTCTTGAGGCATCCACGTCCAACTTAGATAGCTCTTGCATGCATGTAAGACCGTCTATAGTTGTGGGGAAAAAAGTCCTATAATATATTTTTAATACTATTTCAATATGTTTTTTTATTTTACTATATATTTCTATGGAGATTGTTACATCTTTAATCCTAGGATCAAAGTAGCGGATTTTATGCTTGAGACGGAAAGAGATGGTTTTTCCAAACAAAGCATTTATAGTACTACGTATTGAAATCAATCTATATTTTATTTTTAATTTCAAATTTAAATTTATGATTAATTTTAAGATAACATTTAATTTTAAAATAAGGATGACATGAACTGGTAGCCTCCAATATAATCATAGTTTGACGACTCTTCATTATTGTATTTTTTCTCTCTAAACTTTATTGATCACAATGTCTTTTGTATCTTTTCTTAAGGGCATTGCTTGTTCAAAGAAGAAGAGTTTCAAGTTTACATGTAGTGGTTATGGAAAAAAATTACTTGACTATTATCTGAATAAATGTGTTGATCCTTTTTGTGTGCTGACATAACACTATTTAATTTAAAACACGATAAGTGTCAAGAAAAGGTATTTAAGTGTTAGATTATATGTGGTATAAAATTTCCGCTAGACCATTAGCTGAATTATAAAATACAATAGAACATATTTCCATTCTTTATTAATCTCATATTTCTAGAAAATCTAGAATGTTGAATAGTCAAAAATCGGTACATATTATTTTTTATTAGTCTCATAATTCCTAAGTAAATCTAGGCCTTTAGATCATCGTAAACCCTATTGTGCATATATTGGCTTCCATTTCTTAGTTAAATCTAATAGACCGTTAGATCATCGTAAGAAAACTCTCATCGTCTACGCCTCTACGACGTGGTTGTTGATCTCCACGGTAGTCGATCAATTGTTCTCACTTCAAAATCATGTTCACTAAATCGAACATGATTACTAGATCGACTTGCCTACAGTTCATGCAATCTGATGACTTGATACATTGATGCAATCCGTTCCCTAGCGTGTTATGGGGATGCTTCCTGCTTAGCATTAATCTAAGATGTTTTTGACTCTTCAATATTCTTTAGATGACTTATAATTTGGAATAGAGTGAATAAATTCATTAAAAAACGGAACTTACAACGCCATAGGTTTATTGCGTTTATTTCTCATTCTATATCTATGTAGTTTTGTTGTATTATTTGCTTTATTGACAGTTAAATCATCATAATTCTAATCATGCATATTTTTTCTATTTTTTTTTCAATTAATCTCTTAATTTTAATAAATGTGCGCTGTTAGATCTTTATAAAATCCGACACTTCATACTCTTTCTTTTTTACAATTTATCTCGTAGTTTGTAGGCCCTCTTGGCGAACGTGGAGGCTCCTAAGCGATTCAAATTTTGTTCTAGAATACTTAACACTCTTACTTTCCAACGCAGGTAGTTAATGAGAGCCCCAAGCCCCCAAGACCATGGCCGCCTTTCTTCTCAACAAATTTCCGCACAAGGCCACACCTGAAGCACATATGAAACCCTACTAATCTATTGCTACCTGTCAACTCTTTCCTGAATATATAAACTTGAAAAATCAGAAGAAGAAAACCCATCAGTACAACAAACTAACGGTACTATATCTATATATGAAATCAAATAAGAGTAAAGCTTGGAGTGACGTTCCGTCCATGTCAAACGCCGAAGTTTGACAAGCAATCCTAAAGTGGGGATGATTAGGAGGAATAAAAATGTTATGTTTACAGTAGGTTGGCAGATTCCAGGCCAGGCCACTTTATGAACAGGAGCTGAAAGAGATCGGCCTGGTCAACAAAAGTTAAAGCATGCACTGTGAGCATGACAGGCCCTGATGGCAACTAACGGGGTCGATTAGCTATAGGATATGATATAACTATATAAGGATGCATACATCACGCAGGCGTGATATATCATCGATCGGACGATTCTTTTTTGTCTACATTAGTCTTTTGGGAGATAAGATAATTATGAGCATGTTGCAAGATGCATGGTTCGGAAGAAACCTGGATAAACAAACGCATGGAGGACGTGACTGATCGTGTCTGAACATAGAAACTAAACTATGCGCAGAAAGAATAGGCGTTGAGACTCTGGACTGGATTCTCAGATCTGACTGAACTGTGATCCAACTCATTATTGTTATCTTCATCATCAAAGGGATTAGATTAATCCAAATATTTTTATGAAACAACTAGTAATTGAAAGGCAAGATCAACGATGCCCATTCTTGGATAATCTAATGGTTAAGATTATGTACAGATTTCTTAAAAAAGCAAGTGACCAAACGAAATGATATGAAAAGGTTAGTTTAGTCCCTGTTTGGCTCCTCCTCTTTCTAGCTCCTCTGTGCTACACAGAGCATAGAACCAAAGTAGCCGGGGCTGCGCTAAACGACCCCTTAATGATGATCTAAAATCACAAAATAATCCGGTTCGTATCCACCATGGTAAGAATTTTTTTGTAAAACTAATCTAACTACTATTGTATTAAGATTGTAAACAAAGATGAGGAAAGAAACTAAGCGCTCCTTCGTCTGTTCATGAATGCATCAGAAATTGTTTCCAGCTGATCAAAGATTATATAAATAAGTCAAACATACGGATAGGAATCATTGCAGGGAATGATTTCCTTGCAGTCGAACCAGGCCTAACACTTTTCTAGACAGCAACCCGACGAGCGACGGCCTGAAGAAGGTAGGTGGACGAAGACGAGGAACAGATCCTGGTGATATTTGTTTGAGCAGTATAGGAAGAAAGAAAAGATGATTTTGAACCTCTGAAAATTCAGGGGAAATTGCACCGCCACAAAATATATGAGTGGAACGCGTGGAGAAACTACTAGTGCATTGAACAAGACTATTTGAAAAATATATTTAGATAAGAGTAAGAAACCTGAATGTTATAGCTACCCGCCCTATTTATACGCGCGGATATCTGAACGGGGAATCCCAGATGATGGCCATCATCGAGTTTTTTTTTTTTTTTTATAGCAAGCCATCCTCGAGTTCGAGTCCTGGGACGCAGTACCCTTTCCTTTTTTGGTGGCGTTCTAAACTGAAGTCAAAACGGTTGCTAAATAAATAGCTGTGATTACATATAGAAACAGGGTGGGCACGTGGATGATGAGAACGAAGACCCTGGCACATCACATGGCCGCCGCCAACTCTAGCTCACATGCATCTACGACGTGATCAAGCATGGCATCGATCGGCAATCCCCTCATTTCTGCTTCCAGTTCCAGATCACCTGCAAAGAGTAAAGGCATGTGCAGCTCATGATCTTTAGCACGCGTGCGTGCACGTCCGTCGTGCTGCTTGCTCCTACTGCAACTACCTGGGCTGTCTCTGAATCTGCCGCAGCTGCCGACTGACCGCGAAGAAGAGGAGCTCAGCAGAGCGCTGGCCATTGGTTATGGGATTCAGTACACCAAACCACTACAATTATTTCAGAGTAGTGTTTCGAAGGTTCTTCCGGTAGAGACGATACTGACACGGCATGCATGGCTAACCTGCCTACCTACCTACCACTACTATAGTCCCGCAGCCACTCGCTTTTGGCGATCAACACGACACCAATCACCAATGCAGAGAAACAACAGTCGCAAGATTGGACACACCACCGGCGGCGCGCGAGCGGTCTTCGGCTCCGGTTACAGTAGTACAGTACTCATGTTTCAAGATAGTGGTCGGCCGCCGTATCAATTTCAGGGACTTCCGTGGCGTGTGGCGTCCGGGCCGGGTTTGGGTCAGGTCAGCACATGTTAGGCAGCCATGAACCGAGCCGCTCTCGCTCTCGCCCTTGCGCGCGCCTGTCACCTCACCAAGGACTCCATCAACAGCGACGACGACGAAAGACGAAACCGGAGCTAACAACTCCCGGAGAAAAGCTGCTGAGGCCGGACGGACGGACACACAGTAGTTGAGGCAGGCAACAGTGCCAGCCGCCGAGGCCCCGTGAGCGTGCGTGCGCTCTCAGCTTGCAGCAGCAGCAGTCATGGGGCTGCCGGCCAATCGCGCGCTGATCTCTGCCTGCTGACGTTCCATCCATGGGAACTGGGGGCTAGCCGGGGCAGGTACAGTATGTTGTGCTGTCTGTCTGTCTAAGTTCTTGGAGGAGTGGCTGGGAATTGATTGAAGCGGTGGTGAGCAAGCAGCATGCCAGTCAGATCCGAGAATCAAGAGTGCAGGATATCGTAAACAACACACTGTGATGACCAGCGCAGACGACGCGTGGCATGACGCAGATGCACATGACATGAGGGAATAGAGGCGAGCTCTTTGGTTTGACCTGACACAATTCTATGACGACTGTGTTTGTGTATACATACATATGACCCAACTGTATGCTGCGCTAGTAAACAAAGAGCAGCTGATTTGAGTTTGGAATTCCTGTTGACGTCAGAGATCAATGCATGAATCTCGTCGCAAACATGCATGCATCCCATATATCGTTCAGGTAAAGCAAGTATCATCACTGCTCAGCAAACAAAACCAAAGACCATGAACCATACTAGAGTGAGTTCATGCATGTAGCCTTTCTTCATGCCTCTGCTCCTTGCCGTATAGTCAGTCCATTTTGTAATCGTCAGATGAAGGTTGTTAGTCTTGCTAACACGACCATCAGGAGTAGCAGGCCTACCAACCACTTGTCGTGAAATTCCTTTCGTCTTAATAAAATACGGGTCCAATCCTGTTCGCGAAAAAAGTGCCTCTGCCCCTAGCATGACTTCCGCGCAATTGCAATGCTTACCCGTCCAAACAGCATAGAAACATGAACAGAGTGTCCCCAAAAAAGAAAGAAACATGAATAGAGAATATGAACGAAAAACTAATCAGCAAATTAACAAACGAAAGGGGAGTAGAGGTAGGAGCTAGAGAAAATTTGAGGGAGGTGCACTTACCTTGTGAGTGTATAGACTATATCATTGGGGGTGTCAATATGGTAAAAAATTGATCAATTCAACTGTTTTTCAAAATTTTGTGGGTAATCAAAACGTGGCTTCGCCCCTGGGTAGGCCGCAAGTCGAATCCGGCCGTCGTTGCTCATCATGGGTGATTTCATATTATTCCTCATTATGGAATGGAAAAGTAGAAAAATTTCTCACTGCTAGTAGTCGACTCGAGTGTATAAAACCAACCATTAACCAAACAGCCTATAGGCAGGTAAGTCCAAAATTTTAAGGCAGTCATCCACTTGAGATGTTCGCGTCCAACACGCAAAAACGATCCGTCCAAACCTTTCATTTCACAGAGATCTTATCCCACCCCAATCACCCATCTACACTCTAGCTACCACTACAACCCCAATGCATGCAACGATCAAAGAGCAATGCAAATTGGCAAGAACTAACTGCATACATTGCTCATGTCCGTGACGGCACCACGAGGATAGCTAGCTAGCTAACAGCGAGCGAGTGAGATCGATGTGATCTGCGCTGGTTGGCATGGTGCTTCGCGGCCTAAAACGATTGGAGTTTGATGCGGCCGGGGTAATCCGGTAATGAGATGAGATGGCCGGCCGGAGATCGATCGGAGAATGGCCGGTTGGTACAACTCCACTCTCCGCGCTTGCCTGACCTGACCTGTTGTCCAGGGAATTGCGTTGCGTTGCGTGGAGGATGAACGTCGTCCGAGCGGCGGCAACCACCTCGCACCAACTGGTACTATCTAGCTAGAAATCGCGGCAGATTGTGATCGAGCAACGATAAGCCTAGCTAGTACGTAATGGCACGGAGGTGCATGCCAGGGATCGGAATAACTAATGCCCTGCCTGTATGAATAAACTAACTACTCGTAGTAATTATGTACGACTGTTTGGTTAGGTTATACTCTACTACTGTACCATGATATGTGACAGAGATAGCAGCCGGAATTAGTTGCTTGGTGGTGGTTCAGATAAAACAATTCGTATTGCTAGAAACTTCATAGAATCGGTATAAAATGCCACGCTGGATATGTCTTGTTCAACACAAAATTGAGTGCTGCTATCTAGCCTGTTCGGCTGATTGTTAATAAGACAACTGATGCTGTTTTTAGATGTTTTATTGTGAGATAAAAACATTATATTAGGATCATGCGAGCCCACGATAAACAATAATGTCTTACGGAGTATAATGCAAAAGGCTACGAGGCCCTGTGATGCATACGACGCAATGCCTTGCCACCGAAACAGAAGCGTCAAAATGCCGGTACTTTCATTGAAATTGCCACTGTTATTGGTTGTACTATTATAATCTTTCTTTTCTTTTAAACCGACTTTTTTATTATATAACTGTGATCAGATGCATGTATTGTTGTCCCATGCCAATGTCCTAATCATAATTGGTAGACCATAGAGATCAAGGGATGTTTGGTATGACTGTTATAGCACATTAATTATATTTATTCCTGGTAGCTGCAAGTTACATGTAACTGCTCTGGCACTACAATCATAAAGTGATTATTATTAGTGAGAACTCACATCACTTAAAGTTGACACATTATGGAAATGGCATAGTTTCCAAACCACCTAACCTAAAAGTGTAGGACTATCTAAAGAGAATCCAAGGCTAAAAGATTTCCGGTTAAACAAAGGGAAAAAATCCACTATATTTAATTCCTTTAATTTAAAATGTTAATGAATGTGCCTATACTAGCTAGCAACTGCAAAAGAAAATAACTACTACAAAATTAGTGGGAAGATTAATTAAGAAGAAGGAGAAGAAAATCTGTTGTTGCCACCAGCAGGGACTCTCTGCCAAGCAAGAAGCAATGCCTTGCACACGTACGTACGTGCCACGTCACGTGGTGGAGCCATCGGTGCACGACCGCGACAGCACTGCCTCGCCACCGCCATCGTCGTGCTCCTCGCACGCCGCCACGGCTCGCTCGAGCACGCCAACCACCTCGCTCATGGTGGGCCGGTCGCGGCCGGCGGGCAGCACGCAGTCGGAGGCCAGGTACCCGACGTAGGCGACGGCCTCCATCTCCCCCGGCGTCGGCAGCGGGAGGCGCGCGTCGAGCACCCGGTGCACGCGGTCCGCCTCGATGTGCGGCACGGTGACGTCCACGACGTTCTTGGGCGTGCCGCTGCCCTCGAAGCGCTGGATCACCTTGCAGCCGGAGAGCAGCTCCAGCAGCACCACCCCGAAGCTGTACACGTCGCTCTTCTCCGTCAGGTGCTGCAGCCGGTAGTACTCCGGGTCCATGTACCCCACCGTGCCGGCCGTCGTCATGCACGGCGGCTCCTCGTTTTCGCCGCCGCCGGCGGTGCCGGCATTATTGCATCCGTCGATGCCGCCGCCGCTCATCAGGTCGTCGTTGATGAGCAGCGAGAGACCAAAGTCGGAGACCTTGGCGGTCCAGGCGTCGTCGAGGAGGATGTTGGGGGACTTGATGTCGCGGTGGATGATGGGCGGCACGGCGTAGGTGTGCATGTACTCGACGCCGCGCGCGGCGCCCAGCGCGAGGCGGAGGCGCGCCGGCCACGACGCGAGCGGCGGGGACAGCGTGGACCGCTTGTGGAGGTGGTCGTGGAGGGTGCCGTTGGGCATGTACTCGTACACGAGGATGCGCTCGCCGCCGTCGGCGCAGAAGCCGAGGAGGCGCACGAGGTTCTTGTGGTTGACGCGGGAGAGCAGGGTCAGCTCCGACACGAATGCCACCTCGTGGTTGCTCGCGCGGCGCGCCGCCACGGAGGAGGACGACGACGCCGCGCCGGTGTCGCGGCGCGAGGTCTCCGCGCGCTTGATGGCGACCTCGCGCCCGTCGGGGAGGGACGCGCGGTACACCACGCCGAAGCTGCCGGACCCGATGCGGTGGGTCGGGGAGAAGCCGTCCGTGACGGCGCGGAGCGCCACCAGCGGGAACTGCTCCACCGTCGTGTTCGGGCCCTTGGACAGCAGCGCGCTGAGCCGCCGCTCCACGCGCGGCGGCACTAGCACTACCGGACCTGTCGGCTCGGCGTGGATGCGTCCAGGGTCCTGCGAGACGCCGCCGCTCCGTCGCCGGCGTAGGCAGTAGACCGCCACCACCGCGGCGATGGCGGCAAGCACTCCCGAGCCGATTCCGGCACTGACCAACGCGATCGCGAGGTCGCTCGGCCGCCGCTTCCACCTCGCGTGAGACGAGTTCGAAGTAGGAGGCGGCGTCAACAGCATCATCGTCGGGCTGTAGCCGCAGGGGTAGCAGACGGCTGCGTCTCCTGCGCCACAGAGAGGCGCGGAGCCGGACCAGACGCCGCACGTGCACGACCTCCACGGCGCGCATGGCCCCGGCAGCACGCGGTCGAACACTCTGCTCACCCCGGCCGCTGCTCCCGACACGCCGGGGCCCCAGCACACGAGCGAGTAGTCGGACATGAGCACCCCGCACACCACCTTCCCCCTGGCCTCCAGCGCGACGAACTGCTGCTGCGCCACGGGCCGCGGCGGGGCCGCCTCCTGCGGCGGCCAGCACGCGACCGTCCAGTTCCCCCACAGCACGCACGTGATCGCGTCGCCCACCGCCAGCGACGACACCGACCGCCCCACTACCCTCGGCGACGGCGACGCGGCCGCCACCGCCGCCGCCTCACCCCAGCACACCACCTCGCCGCTCTCCGCCTTGACCGCGCACGCGTGCCGCTCTCCTGCGGCGAGCATGGCGTGGCTCCCCTTCGGCGTCCGCCTCACGGCATCCACGCCGCCGAGACACGTCACCTCGCCGGATCCCTTCGCTAGCCCGCACACGAAACCGCCGCCCACCGCCACGGCCGAGAACCGCAGGCTCTCCGAGAACGCGCCGGACGACCACCTCCAGCACTGTATCCTCTCGTCCACGAGCCCGCACACGTACTCCCCGCCGCCGGACACCGCGGACAGCGCCTTGCCCCAGTACACCCGCTTGGAGTTGGACGGCTCCTCGCTGTCTTCCAGGTCCCACCACCGCAAGGCCATCGGCGGGGAAGCAGTCGGTCCGGCAGAGCAGAGGTATCCATCTCCGGCGACGACGGCGGAGAACGGCGTGCTGCCACCGCCGGCGCGGCCGTAAGAGTAGGTGCGGGGCTCGGCGGATCGGTTGGAGACGCTGGCGCAGGAGATCTGGTAGTCCGTCCCGTTCCCGCAGGGGACGAGCGCGCATGCGAGGTTGTGCGGGGAGGTGGTGGCGTTGGTGGTGCTGACGGCGGCGATGGCGATGGTGGGGAGCGGGAAAGAGGAGGAGGCGAGGAGGAATGGTGGGAACAGGGCGAAGAAAGCGAGGAGGCTTAGGAGGTGGCGGCGGGGTGGAGGTGGAGGTGGAGACATTGGGATGGGAGAGAGCCTAGTAGGGGAAGAGAAGAGGGAGAGGGGGTTGTGTAGACCATGGTGGCGCGAGCGCGAGGAAGGAGAATGGAAAGGAGAACAGGGAAGGGAGGGAGGGAACCGACGAGGTTTAAAGGTTGGTGCCTCTCTCTCTCGTTTTTTTTTCTCCTTTGATTCGAATTTCCTTTTCTTGGGTTTTCTTACTTAGGATTAGCGAGTGCTGTGGGCCCCGCTAAAATGAAGATTCTTGTTTTTTTGTATTAATTTTGTGACTAGGTTTTTTTTTTTACAAAGTATGGACAAATGTTTACATTCTTTCAGTCCCTTCATCCAGCACTCCTATCCTTTTGAGTGGAACGAACTCACATCTTATCCATATACTACGAGAAAAACATTCGTCAGACAAGTTAGGCCACTAGACCATCAGATCATCAATGAACATGTCAATTATCTTTGAAAGAATTGTGCTATTTAATTTGTTGTTACAATGAATTTATTAGAATGTGAGCATCCGCGGCAAGTCGAGGACTTGAATGACTTAATTCAAGTGATCTAATTCCAGCATGAGAAATGTAACTAGCTAAGTTTTGTTCCATTTACACGTGTCTATTTGCTTTTTGTCGGACTATACATTACTATTTGCTTTTGTATATTAGGTGCATTTTTTAGATTTGTACGGACATATATGTACCTTTTTTAAAATATACACGAGTGTGTATATCATTATATTAAGAAAGGAGCAAATAGTATGCATATACAAAAGAATGACCCAAGCTACATTGTAACAACTCCTATGAATTTGGTAAGTAGCAACCTACCCTCCCGACACAAGACTCCCTAAGTGTATCGCTTCGGCCTGCACCCACAACTCCACATGAGCCTTGATTACATGCAGCAAGTCAGCAATAGGGGATGTGAATTCCCTAAAACATTGGGCGTTGTGTTTCTTCCACAACTGTCAGGACACCAACGCGAAGAGTGAGTCAAGGCCCTTCCTCTGGGAGGTTTGTAGACCGGGTCGCATCCGCTTCCACCATGATCGCACGGTTATTGCGGCTGGTGGCAGCTGGCGGCCCAAGGCACTACAAACGAAGAACCAAACCTCCCTCAAGTACGGGGAGCAAGTCAGAAGATGGTCAATAGTTTCAGCGGCCTGATCGCACAGGTAGCACTCCTCTCTTGCCTCGAGACCATGTCTAGCACACCGATCGTTCGTCCAATGGCGCCTTTTGAATGCTAACCAAAGGAAGATCTTGATCTTCATGGATGCACAGGTCTTCCAGATCAGGGAGTGGTCGCGAAAGCGAATGACTCCAATGTGCATCATGGCTCCTGTCTACATATATGTACTTCAGAATCTCAATATTCTCTTAGTGCCTTTTGCGGATAGATGGCGGTTAAGTAGGTGTCTTTATAGTTTTCTCAAATAGCCAAGGTATTCTTCTTAGTCTAAGAGACATTTTTCGATCTTGTTTTTAGAAAAATGAGTAGTTGGAATTTCTGGTTCCTAATGTGTTGTCCCTCATCAGGGGATCGTCCAAATTATTAGACCGTAAACCCCTCAGTCACCCAAGAAATTTTGTGAAGAACAATAAACCTTGGATAATTTTTTTTAAAAAAAAAACAGGAAATGTAGCTAATAAATTTGGCAACAGGAAGTGTTTTCTATTCTTGCACTGTTTCGGCCATATATACATCTCAGCTGCTGCACCGAGTGTAGAACTTGGTTGCATATATGTGTCGTCATACATGCATAAGCATATGATCATGCACGGCTTCTGTTCCTATGGGTAACGTGTAATTAATGTAAGGAGGATTCAACATTTGTTTCACGTGGCGGCATCGTATTCCTTTCCCTTCCTCGTTTAGTGGGAGGAGACGATGATCAATGTGCTAGTCACATTCGAGGACATCAGCAAAAGCTGGAGAACTTGTTTTTGAAGAATATGAGATCATGCGAAGAAATAAAAGGGTGTTGACAGTAAGAAAAAGGCGTGTTTTCCATATCAGTGTTTTCCATATCTAGAAACAACTTTCTTGAAACGACTATTAAACTGATTAAATATTGTACTATTTGGTTGCGACTGGTGTGAGTTGTGAGCCAGATCGATCCTCATCTTGCAGGTTAATTTTAAGGGTCCTTGAGAAATAAGCACGAGAAGTACCTTTATATAGTTTAATGCACGTCTTCTCCTTGCGCGCGGAAGCAGGAGGTGCATCATATGATCCACAGTGTCGATTGCATGTGCTTGCATGCTCAGCTGACTGCTAAACTGAAACAGCTCAGGATAAGAATAAGCTAGATTACCACTAATTGCTAGCTGAAGTAGGGCATGTTTGGTTTTCTTGGTTTTTAGTCCTGTCATATCGAATATTTAGACACACAGATGCGAATGCAAATAGGATCACCATAAGTTGACCAGGAGAGGCTCACGGTCACTGAGTGCGGTGAGAGGAAGGCGACTTGACCATCCCGTGTCGCGCCGACCGGCGGCCGGATCGGCAGTCCCTCCGTTGTCTTGCCGTCCGGCGAGTTCACTCGATGGGCGATGGTTCTGCTCGCGACATCGGTTCGCAGAGCTTTCCAGCAGCACTCGTCTAAGGAACCCTCTGTCTCTGGAAAGTTCTGGGTCCCTGACTCCGACTCGGAGCTCGATGATCCCGACTCCGATGAGGATGTCGAAGACCTGGGGGATGCGGAACTCTTAGCGCGCGTCACCACTAAGCAGCTATCGCAAAAGTCACCGCCATCCGTGACGACGGTAGCTTTGCCAAAGGACATCCGTGCGCCGTGGAGGAAACTATGGAAAGGTCCCCTACCGCAACGGCGGATCACCCCGGCGGCTTCGTTCAGTGACTTTGTCCTCCCGGAGCTTCATCGGCGGGGACTAAGCGCCGGGAACTTGGCTCGCGATCACGGGCGACGGACGGGAAGGCAGAATCAGCGATCTGTGCAGGGCGGAAGTTGCGATCCTGATTTGTCGGGATCTCAGTTTCAACTTTCAAATTCGAATCCCGGTGTGGCTCGACCGAATCAGGTTGGACCGAACCATGCATGGCGGAGGTCCAGACCTGGCGCGGCCCTGGCTCTGGATGCAGCACCGAGACCTAGCCTCGCTACGGAACTGTGCGGGCCTAAATGGCGTCTCTTCGACATTGCCTTTCCATCTGTCTCCACACCAGCCACCCGCGCCGCCGCCGCCCCAAGGTCTCCCGACCGAGACACGCTCCGCGCCGCCGCCGCTCCGAAGCGTGCTGATGGCCGGGAACCGAGGAGCTCCCCGTGGTCGCGATGTCGGCAGGCGTGGCGCTCAGGACCACCGACGGGGGAGAGGTGGACGCGATCGGCAGGGCTGGGGTTCCCAGGGTGGACCACACCCGCACACCAATGCAACAGGGGTGCGGGGTCGTGGCCGAGGTGCTCCCACTCAGCCGGGAGCCGTCGGCTCTGGAGCGCGAGGGCATGCGCGCGGGGGGGGGGGGGGGCGGGGTCCAAGGATCAGTGCCGGAGAACAGCGTGCCATCATGGTGGGGTCTGACGCAGCGACTAACCCCGCCCCTGGCCATACAACGGGGGTTGGGTTGGGCGCTGGTAACAGGCCACATGGTGGTGGTCGGGGCGCCAATTTGGATGCCACAGGAACGGTCTTGGAGGATGAACAAGGCAAGCAAAAGCGGAAGCGAAAGGAGCCCTCAGTGGTGCTGGTTTGCAGCATTTGCATGGAGGAGCACTACACTAATCAGTGCCCTCTCCTCCGTGGCCCTAAGCCCACTGTGGCCACTGTGGCCTATTGCGGGGCTGCTGAAGATGGGATGAGATTTTTTCAGATACAGACGGCAAGGAATAATCAAATTGTCATGCCCGCCCAGTCGTCAGTAGCAGCTCTCATCACTGTGGAGTCCGGTGAGGTGTCTACACAGTTGCTCCGATCAGAATTGTTCAGGATCATCCCAATTCGGTGGGACTGGGATGTGCAGGTGCAAGGTACCAATTCTTTTTTTTGTTCCTTTTCCTAGCTCGGAGGAATTGGAGCGTATGACTGCTATCCATACCTTCACTACAAAGAACAAAGAAGGTACCATTATCTTTGAGGAATTTATTGATGACGTCCAACCCATAAGAGTGTTGGACAAGGTTTGGATAACTGTTACTAATGTCCCCCGTGTGCAGTTGGTTCTATCATAGGGGTCACTCAAAAGGTGGATATGGTTCACCTTCGGGCAATAGGACAGGTTCGAATCTTAGTGGCAGTCATGGATATTAAAAAGATCCCTAAGATGTCTGATGTATGTGTTATTAATTGCATATACCGCCTGTTTTTACTCCTGATGAAGTGGTGATCCATGATGCTTCTGACCCAGAGGAGGAGGACCAATTGGATGATGCTGATAAGGGGGCTGAGGGAGAGGACCGAGAGATGGAAGATGCGGACAACCCTCACCCGGCACCTGGAACTAGTAGTACCAACTCGGATAAAGCCCTGCAACAACTCAAAATTTGAACCAAGCGCAACTTGCTTCTATGGTGAATAAGGCACTGGATACCGCTTGTCCTGAGCTTTTTTAGGAAATGAGTTTTTGGGTCATGCTGGAGCCAGAGGAAGAGTCTTTGGGGAAGATTTGTTCACCTGCAGCGGAAGAAGAATTGCCAGCAGATGATAATAATTTTGTTGTTTCCCCTAACATTTTACAATCTTCTTCTGTGTTTTTGTCACCATACGGCGTGGAGGATGGGGTCGTTGTTTTACAGAACAGTACGGGGGGCCTTGCTATCCCCCTCGCTGCTCTTGGAAACTCCAAGAAGGGGGAGGACGAGGTGGCTGGGCCGTAGCGATCACCACACTGCCGGTGGGGTCACCATCTCACGCCCCTGACCCTTTGGCGGTTTCCCCTAGAGGGCCACGCGCGGCACCAGCAGCGGTTTTCAGCACGCTGTCGGCAGGGACCAAGGCACCATCCTGCGACGACCTCGATCAAGCTCCTCCCGGGGGGGCTGCTGCAGTCGGAGTCGGACCTTGCGGCACTCCACGCTGCTGACGGGTCCAAGGGACTGCACGCGACACTGGCAGCAGCCATAACCTCGCTGCCGGACGTGGACTTCGTGGGAGTCTCGCTGCTGCCCACCTCTACTTCGCCAATGGGGGGCAACAGCGAGCTGTCTTCAGCCCTGGAGGGCACCGGGGCGCCTGCTACCCTGCCTTTGGAGACGGGGGAGGGGATGCTTCTCTCCCTGTTGAGGCGGAGGGGGGTGTTGCTGCCCCTGGTTCGGCTCCAGCAGGGACACCCGCCCCCGACTCCCCTCCAATCATGAAGGACACCGTGAACACGGTGGTTTCCCCAACCATGCTGCAGTTGGAGGGTGCCCCTGCTGACCTTGGTGCTTTTGCCTCCAAAGAGCTACGTCGTAGCAACAGGAACGCGTCAACGGTGGACGTTCACATCCTTCAAAAAGCAGAAAGACTAGCTGCAAAGAAGAACCTCAAATACCTAGGTAACTCTTTCACCACCTTCCCAATCTCCAAAGTTATTTCAAACCTTGGTAGGGTAGGCATCAACCTAGGTTGCTCAGATGTTGTTAACTTAAAAAATATAGAGGTGGATAGGCTGGTTCTTTGTGCCAAGCAGAAGAAAGGTTTTCCTATTCCGGTGTCCTCTAGCTTAGAGAGTGATGTAGAGCAGGAAGACCAACTAGAGGCAGTTCTCAACCACGCTTGTGGGAATCTAAATGAGGATTTGCTGGACACAGAGAGTGATGAAATCATAGATCTCTCTCCTATCCGTCGGAAGAAAAAATATAATAAGGCCACAAATATTCAAAAGGGCAAACTTCCAAAAAAACCAAAGACCCCATCAAAAATTATTCTAAAATGAAAGGAGTCTTCTGAAATAGCAGAGGTCTTGCAGACTTGGCTAAGCACAGGTTAATAGCAGAACTAGTTAAGGAAGAGCAAATTAATTTTATCGCTCTTTCCGAGACAGGGAGGGATTCTTTCCCAGATCATGTCCTCAAAAATATTTGTGGAGGACAAGATTTCCTTTGGCACACCATGGCTCCTGATGGCAGATCAGGAGGCATTCTTCTAGGTGTGGACCTTAATTTTTTCGATATTGGTGGCATTGGGGAGGGAGATTTTTATGTAAAGTTCATCCTAAGATGAAAATCAAATGACTTCAAGTTTGCTCTTTACACGGTCTATGGGTCGGCTCAAATCCAAAATAAGAGTGCCTTTCTGATAGAGCTCGCGAACGCATGTTCTAAAGAAACTCTTCCATATCTAATAGGGGGAGATTTCAATATAATGAGAACTCCAGAGGACAAGAGTTTTAGGGTTTTTGACTCTAAATGGCCAAATCTTTTTAATGTTGTCATCGAATCTCTTGATCTAAAGGAGATAGTGATGTCAGGACGCCAATATACATGGGCGGGGCCAGGTGATAACCCAACCTTTGAGAAACTGGATAGGGTTCTCGTTAGCACTGATTGGGAAAATCAGTTCCCGTTATCATCAGTCGAACTTAGAGATAGGAATATTTCTGACCATACTCCCCTTGTGATAAACACTGGAGCTTCGATCCATCAGACTAATAACCGTTCTTTTAAATTTGAGAGGGGCTGGTTGTTACGGGATGGCTTTTATGACATGGTTGCAGATATCTGGCAATCTCCATGCTCAGGGTCGACCTCACTAGAACGATGGCAATCTAAAATCCGTAGGCTCAGACAACATCTTCGAGGCTGGGCTAAACACACTGCAGGGCCTTATAAAAAAGAAAAAAAGACTCTGCTTTCTCGGTTAGAGACTCTTGATAAGAAAGCTGAATGTATGCAGTTATCTAATCAGGAAATTGATCTTAAAAATTATCTAAAAGAGCAGCTCGTTACTCTTCTGAGAGAGGAGGAACTGAAATGGTATGAGCGAGCTAAGGTTAAGACCCTTTTGGAGAGTGATGTTAACACTCGGTTTTTTTCATCTAGTAGCTAATGGGAAGTACCGAAAACAACACATATACAAACTTGAAAATGATCAAGGGACGATCATCGGTGATGAGTTCCTCAAAGATCATATTACAAGTTTTTATAAGAATCTCTTTGGGTCACCCGAACGTTCTGAGATCACACTTATGGAAGACCAAATTACGGATATTCCTCAAGTGTCACAGGAAGAGAATGATATCCTAATTTGCCCTTTCACCGAATCTGAGGTGAAAGAGGTAGTGTTCCAAATGGAGCATAATAAAGCTCCAGGCCCGGATGGATTCCCCGCGGAATTCTATCAAGTTTTTTGGGGGTCATCAAAGGGGACCTTCTATGCCTTTTTAGCGATCTCCATAGGAGGCCCTTGATCTCTACAGCCTGAATTTTGGAATCATCACACTAATTCCAAAAATTCAAAATGCTACTAAAATTCAGCAATACAGACCAATTTGTGTCCTGAATGTGAGTTTCAAGATTTTCACTAAAGTGGGCACCAATAGATTAACTTTGGTAGCTAAAACGGTGGTGAGCCCCACACAGACTGCCTTCATGTCAGGCAGGAATATCATGGAAGGTGTAGTGATTCTACATGAGACTTCAAAATAGACTTTGAAAAGGCTTATGATAAAGTCAAGTGGCCTTTCTTACAGCAAACCTTACGTATGAAAGGGTTCTCCACTACTTGGTGTAGGTGGGTTGCGACTATGGTCACTGGGGGAAGTGTGGGGATCAAAGTCAATGACGATATTGGACCCTACTTCCAGACCAGGCGTGGCCTCAGGCAGGGCGATCCTATGTCGCCAATTTTATTCAACATCGTTGCAGATATGCTAGCTCTACTTATTAATAGAGCAAAAGCAGATGGTCAAATAAGAGGAGTCACTCCCCACCTGATTGATGGGGGGCTATCAATCCTTCAATATGCAGATGACATCGTAATTTTTATGGATCACGACCCACAGCAAGCAAAGAATTTAAAACTTTTGCTATGTGCTTTCGAACAGTTATCTGAGCTTAAAATCAATTTCCACAAGAGCGAAATTTTTTGCTATGGGGCAGCTAAAGAGATGGAACCTTATTATACTGGTCTCTTTGGATGTAATGCGGGGGAATACCCCTTCAGATATCTAGGGATCCCAATGCACCATAGACAGCTCCTGAATTCGGAATGGAGAAAGGTTGAAGAACGTTTTCAACATAAACTCTCTTGTTGGAAAGCAAAATACTTGTCTTATGGCGGAAGATTAATTTTGCTAAATTCTTTCTTAAGCAGTCTACACATGTTTATGATGTCCTTTTTTGAGGTCCCTAAAGGGGTACTAAAAAACCTTGATCATGTTAGATCAAGATTCTTTTGGCAAGGATCTACCGACAAACATAAATATAGACTTGCTAAATGGGACATTCTATGTCGTCCCAAAGATCAAGGGGGTATAGGTATTTTGGACTTACAAATACAAAATAAATGCTTATTGGCTAAGTGGTTGGTTAATCTTCTTAACACCGACGGTATGTGGCAGTCCATACTGACGAACAAATACCTTAGTTCAAAAAGCCTAACCCAGGTGACAGCCGAACCCCATAGTTCTCAATTTTGGAGGGGCCTCATGCTCATTAAAGATGAGGTATTGGCTAAAGGTTCTTTCGATGTTAAAAATGGGGCCAACACGAGATTCTAGGAGGATACATGGGTAGGAGATAAACCTCTAAAGTTTAAATACCCTTCTCTTTTTAATATAGTGCGTGATCGCCACACAACTGTATCGAAGGTGTTTACCTCCACGCCCTTAAACATCTCCTTTCGTAGGGCGCTGGTAGGAAATAAACTTTTAGAATGGCTCAATTTAGTGGCTCAGATCTCACATGTGGATCTGGTAGGGGGTTCGGATTTCTTTGGATGGAATTTAACCAAGTCGGGGTTATTTTCTGTCCGCTCATTGTATCTCCATCTCATTGATACACATCTATCTTGTCCGAGTAAGAAACTCTGGAAAATAAAAATCCCTCTAAAGATTAAAATCTTTCTATGGTTTCTACAAAGGGGAGTGGTCTTAACAAGGATAACCTCGCTAGGAGGAACTGGAAAGGGAGTCAGAAGTGTATTTGTTGTAATATGAATGAGACTATTCAACATTTATTCATCGATTGCCCCTTCGCCAAATTAATTTGGAGGATGATTTTATTCGCCACTAATTTAACTCCACCAAGATCTATAAGACATATGTTCGGTTCTTGGCTTCAGAATCAACACAAAGAGCTTAGAGGACTGATCTGGGTAGGGGTGGCTGCGATCTGCTGGGCCATCTAGCGTTGCCGAAATGACGTGATTTTTAACAAACTCAAAAATAACTCTTTATGCAGGTTATTTTCAGGGGAGCGTATTGGCTTCGTTTCTGGGCCTGAAAGGACCGTGATGCCTAAGAGGGGGGGTGAATTAGGTCACTTAAAAACTACTCTCTAATCTATGGCCTCTTTTTCTAACCTTAGCAAAACCTATGCAAAAGGTAAACTATCTAGTGGTGCAACTATGGTTTTGCTAAGTGTTGCTATCTTTACCGCAAAAGAGTTAAGCAACCTAGTTTCCAAACCTATCAACTAGCCTATCAACTAATCTAGGAAAGGTAAAGAACACAAGGTAAACAAAGTAAGTGCGGAAGGTAAAGAGCAAGGTAGAGATGCAAACTCCCGTCGACGACTCCGGTATTTTTATCGAGGTATCGAGAAGCGCGCAAGCTTCCCCCTAGTCCTCGTTGGAGCCCCTCGCGAGGAATCCCGCGCAAGGGCCAAGCTCCCGGTCGGGTAACTCCGTGGATAGCCTCGGGCTCTCCCCACGCGCAAGTGGGTCTCCGATGTGCCTTCCGACAAGCCTCTCCCGGATGCTCTCCGCCGTCTTCACTATCAAGCTTCCGGCCGAAATGCCACGGACCTTGTTCCCTTCGGTACACCGGTGGCGGCCACACCACAAACACGGTTGGTGTGATCGCGCAAGATTACAAGCCCCACCGAGTACAAGCTTGGTGCGCGCAAGCACCCTTTGATCAAGAGGTTTACAAACCTCACTAACACTAGGCTTACACCTAGAGCAAGCGCATATGAGTGGTCTAACTAACTTAAGCACTTCGCAAAGCACTTATGCTAATCACCAAGTATATCTCTAAGCACTATGCATATGGAGAGCACTAGAATTGTGTATCAACACCTTGGAATGTTTCTCAAGTCTCCACACTCCCATTTGGCCGGCCAAGGGTCATATATATAGGCCCCAAGTCAAATGGAGTCGTTGGTCCCTTGGAGCCGCTTGTCTGCGTAGCTCCGGACCCGGACGTTGCGAGGTGTCCGGACCAATCCCTGTGCGTCCGGACCCTCCAATGGTCTTCTATTGCGCCGAGGCTAGCAGTGGGTCCGGACGCTGTCTATGGTCCGGAGTCCACAGTCCGGACAGCGTCCGGAGTCTTCGCGCGCCTCTGGAACCTCTCTGCATAGAGTCCGGACTCCACTGTTGGTCCAGACCCCATGCTTCGGTCAACGTCCGGAGTCCTTCGTGCTCTCGGGTTCTTCTCTGTGTGCGTCCGGACGCAAGCACCAATGGTCCAGACACACACTGTTCATAGCGTCCGGACTTGCTGATTTGAGCAGACCAAACCCTAGGTGTCCGGACGCATCCGCAATGGTCCGGACCCTCCTGTTTGCAGCGTCTGGAGCCTTTTTCTTCACTGTTTTCTGCCGGGCTGATTTCCAAAAGTCCGGACGCGAGGCGACGAGAGTCCAGAAGACTTTGTATCTTCATGGTCTTGCTTCCGAGTAGGTTCCATCCTTCATGCTTGGACTATGCTTGATCTTTTAGGTCTTCTATATGCTTCAAATGTCTTGTTTGTGGTGTTGCCTAAGTCCAAAGCATGTTTGCACCCTATTGGACTACAAGATAAACACTTGCAAATACGTTAGTCCAATTTGGTTATGTTGATCATCAAACACCAAAATTCAAACTATATGGGACATGAGGACCATGTTCCTTACAATCTCCCCCTTTTTGGTGCTTGATGACAACACGACCAAAACAAGCAAATAATATAAGATGCTCAAATGAAAACCTATCTACTTGCTAGGATGCAATGCAAAGGCAAGTCTATAGGATACTAGTTTACCGATTGAAGCTCATACTATGATGACATGTCTTGCCCTTGCACAAGTCCCCGTGTGGTATTATGGATTTATACTCCCCCTAACTCCATAATCTACTTTCTTCCCTATCTTGGACTGAAATATATGATCATTTGTTTTGGTCCTTCAAATTCTCCCCCTTTGGAATCAAACACCGAAAAGGAAGACATTAGTAGCACAAGGGAGGGTCAAGTTTTGTGATCCTTTGTATGTGGAAAGAAATTGATCACAATACTTGACTCTCACATTACATAAACTAAACTCCCCCTAAGTGTATGCATACATATAGTGGATGGCAAAGCATATGCATAACCGGCAATTTGCACAAAGGAGTTTAATCTATGTAATGCATGGAGAAAGCATTTAAAAGATACCAAAAAATGAAATGCAATGATACTTATGGAAGTTAATCCTTGCTTTTCTCCGGGGACTCCATGTTTCTTGCAATGAGACTACTACACATATGATAGACTTGAAATGGGTGTTAGTCTCAAAACTTCCAACTTGTAGATTAGCTCCCCCTAAAAGTGTGCATACAAGCATAGAATACTTGTAGGAGATATGCACATTGACTTTTAAGGTCAAGATACCAAATGAAAGGTAATGTCACATGAAAGTGAACATCACTCTTAATTGGTATTTGGGGTAAGCTATCTACAATTTGGTACTTTGGCACATATACAATAAACAATTAACAAGCGAGCTATGTGTTGTGCTCCTAAACATTTTAAAAACATGTAGGTTGCTCCAAGGGTAAGAGTGGTACCGAGCAATCCTACCATATGATAACCTAGTGTATGCATGACAAGAATTTAGATATGCAAATGCAATACCTAGGCATGAAGGGAACTAGATGCTAATTGAATTTGCAAGATAGAAATCTAGTTACCTAAACATGGGAAGGGGAACTTGGGTTCACTAACCGGACGCGAGGCGACGAGCGTCCGAAAGACTTTGTTTCTTCGCGGTCTTGCTTCCGAGTAGGTTCCATCCTCCATGCTTGAACTATGCTTGATCTTTTAGGTCTTTTATATGCTTCAAATGTCTTGCTTGTGGTGTTGCCTAAGTCCAAAGCATGATTGCACCCTATTGGACTACAAAATAAACACTTGCAAATACGTTAGTCCAATTTGGTTATGTTGATCATCAAACACCAAAATCCAAACTAAATGGGACATGAGGATCATGTTCCTTACAGGGCCCAATTGTAGCGTGATGAGCAAGCCAAGAACATCCTTTCGTTGATAAACAAGAGATTAGAGACAGTTGCTTTAGATTTTTCAAATAAAAGGTAGAAAGAGTTGTACTGTTTGCTCTAGTTTTCCTGGTCATTGTAAGACCATGGCTTGTTCTTTCTGTTTTTGGAAGTTTGAATCTTGTAAGTTTGGGCTGTGTACATCCACGGATGTAGAGGCCAGATATTGTTTTGATATCCATTATCTAAAAAAACTAATTTATAAATATTAAATATAGAGTATATATAATTATAAAACTAATTGCACAGATTGAGACTAATTTAAGAGATGAATCTATTAAGCCTAATTAATTCATGTTTCGATGATTGTGCTACAGTAAATATGTGGTAATGATTGATTAATTATGTTTAATAGATTCATCTCGTGAATTAGTTACGGATTATGTAATTAGTTTTTATAATTAACTTATATTTAGTGCTTCTAAATAATATTTGAATACTCAATTTGACATCACTCCACTTTCCCTATATCTAAATACCATCTTAGACCTTGTTTGATGCAAATGTATCTACCTTAAACCATATAGATTGGAGTGAATTAGAGTGAAAATTAGTTTAAATGTACTTCAATACATTTATTTTGAGGAAGATACATATGCATCTAAACAATGCATTAGCGGAGTGTCCCATGGACTTCCATGTGTGCTATTCTCGTCCAAGAACACACATCATTCGCCGTACCAAACAAAAGACTGACAAGGCCGGGACAGTTTTGGTGTGTCGTGTTCACTGCTCGAGCCGGTGACCGGAAGAAGCCACACGCGTTTCCAAGACCCTTTGAGAGAGTCTCCGTCCCTGTCCCTGACCAAAGAACCGGAAACCATGGCATGATCATGGGCTGTTTTCAGCTGGCATGAGGTCCGTCCAAATGGGGGAAGATCTGAGATTGAAAATGTCGCGTGCGGCGTCAGGTGACTCCAAGCTTCTTTCGCAGCAACACGTACGTACACATCCGACAAGGTCCATCCATCGCCCTACGCACTGTGTTCCTCCGTCCTCCAGATTTCCACACGCCGCAGAACGGAGAATGCACGCACGCCAGAACAGCCACTCATTCTGATTCTGATCAAAATCCGTCGAAAAATCTGACTGTCGGTGGTGACGACGGGTGGTGAAACGTGATGCTGGTCAGATCGATCGAAGCGTTCTTGGTTTACTGGTCGCTGGTCAGTGGTCACTGACACTCTCACCAGCGGAGAAGCTTTCATGTGTGGATCTGGTGGCATCCAAGAAGCTACTTGACCTAACCTGAAAATCGCCAATTGGCATGACACAGGGGTTAGCATGTCAAATTGTCAATCGTACTCCATCTTCGTCTTCCCACTTGTACTAGTTTACAACTGTCTTTCTCTCTCTCAAATTTTTTGCCGTTGAGTTATCTACATCCTACTTTCACCAGTTCTGCCTAACTGTATAGCGTCGTTAATGTTGACATAAAGAACTAGCTAGACTGCTTTTGTTGGCTTTTGCATTCGTATTAAGAAGAAATGGATACCCAAATTAACTTGGACGATGGGATGGGAGGTTGAGCCTGTTCGACTTATAGTTTATGTGACTAATAAATCGGTTTATGTTGTTTTTGAATATTTTATTGTGAGAGAAAAAAAATAAATCATGGTTGGTAAATTGAGCTGATAAGTTAAATGAATAGGCAACAATCAGATTCAGACGTACGGCCATACCAACTGAGATTCAGACATTTATTTGTACTGCCATTTGTTTGTTCAGAATTTATATCCTGGTGTGAGTACGCACAGTCATCAGTGTGTAATAATCTGAACACCAGGTACTGCATCCATGGCCAACTTTTCCATGGTGTTTCCAGTGTACGACATGGCTGCTGCTTTTTTTTCTCTCTCTCTCTCTATATGTATGTGAACGGGAGTCACTAATGGAGCTGCATTTTTCGCCCGCGGGCCGCGGCCTGTTTTACCTGGTCATTGATTTTACGAGAAGAGTTCCTAGAACAGTACCAAAGTGGCACTTTCAGGAAAGGTCTCCGGCTAAAAATGTCATGTGGATCATGTCCAAACTTAAGAGGTCTGTCTGACTCATACTTGCACTATTCGCATTTTTATAGAAAGTCTTTGCCTTTTATCAACTTAATGATCGAACTTTACAGAGTTCCAGATACTCTCTGTTTTTTACATTTTTTTGCCTCTCCATGAGGTCTCAAAGTTCAGAATCTTAATTAGTACGCGTCAGGAAATGGATGGACAAAATAGCTATGCTATTGTGATCTTTTGTCTTTGTCTCAAAATGTAGCGTCATGTTTTTCCTGCATTTCCGTTGTGAGTTTCCTCTACCATTGTGTGTGTCAGCGTTCGATCAGCAAAGCTTTAATACAAATTCTCCAGCCAGACTGAATTGAACACTGATATTTCGTGTCTTTAACTGGAAGTTGAATTATTGTTAAAACATCCATCTCACTGCTGGACCTGGACCTTGTGTGGCTTAAGCTAACGCACATTTGTCAAATAAAATTCGCCGTGTTTGGGGGTTCACCACAAGTTAGCCGCTATTGAATTTGGAAGTTTCCGTACAAAAGCTTACACAATGATGTTGAAGTTGATGCGGCACTTGCCAAACCAAGTTTTTATACGCCTTCGTGTTCAAATTTATTTACCTTATTACAGGTTTTGGAGAGGTCACAAAGCGATGCAACCGATTGGCAGGCAGGCAGGTCTTTGGTAGCCACTTGTCAATGCGACAAAGCAGTCAGCAATCGTTCTTCCAGTTCACCATTTCTTATATACATCTTGGCCGATAATCATTACCAGAATCCCGTCTAAAAGTAATTAACTAAGAAATCCATAGCTAGTAGTAGTTGTACTATCATAATACGGCGGCAAGAGTTGGTAGTAGTTTCTTCTTTTTCTTTTTGAGAGAAGAGTTGGTAGTTCTTGACGTACGGGTAACAAAAGCAGACGTGTATGCGTATTGTTTCTGTATAGAACCCAATGTTGTGAAAAAAATAGTTTGAAGCTAAAAGGTTTCTTGGAGAAACGACTCAGCAAGAGAAGACCTTGATTTAACCTCTTTCTTCTATATTTAGCTCTTCTTAATAAATGGCACATATTCTGAGAAGAGCCAATGGCTGTGACAAAACACAAAACAGGTAAGGTTCTGTTATTTTCAGGTTTCTTATACTATACAACAACTTGGGTGTTCTACTACATCTGGTTTTTTTCCTCCCTGTTGTATGGTTTGTTCGGTTTGCCTCCAACCTAAGTGGATTGAATGAGAGATCGAGAGGGATTTTGACTTGTAGGGAATTGTATTCCCTCCGTCTCCTCAGATTAGAGGCTAACCAACAAACCCGGCCTTAAGTAATAAGTAGCATGGATGGAGGTGAACTAAACAGAGTTGATTTTTGCTCATATATTTCTAGTTACAGTCATTATAATGGGAAGTTATCTTAGAGCCATGAGAAGTGCCCGGTTTTTTCGACACTTTGATTCAAGTATCAAACAACTCTCTTTCCATAATGGAGTAGCATGCATGCTAAGGCCTTGTTCACTTCCCTTCAAAATTCCAAATTTTCTGTCACATCTCCGTCCCATCGAATCTTTGAAAGCATGCATGTAGTATTAAATATAGATAAAAATATATAACTAATTACACAGTTCATCTGTAATTTGCGAGACGAATCTTTTGAGTCTAGTTACTCCATGATTGGACAATAATTACCACATACAAACGAAAGTGCTACATTGTCAAAATTCCAAATAATTTTGGATCTAAACACCCCTGATAACTTTGGGTGTTAGCAGGCCAAAACAATACTTTGTTGTTGGGTAGACAACCCTCAATTTTTTTTATACTACATCTTAGAGAATCTTCGAGAGACTCTGTATATTCTTTCTAAATATTAGGAATAGAGATTTTATTAAAAAAACATACTCCAACAACTTTTCTAAATAGTTATACAAATATAGCTATTTTCTATTCCAGATTTTTCGCTAGCTAAATATAGAAGATAAGAATGACTCTATAGACTGCTCCTCACATATAGAAAAACTGTTGGAGAGTATAAAGATATATAAAACGGTTTTTAATCAAATGACTCTCTAAATGATGATTTAAAGAGTATATTTTACAATGGCTCTTGGAGATGCTCTTATATTAGCTACGCTGTTGTTTCACAAGTAGCAAAATTTTACAATAATAGCATGGCTAATTTTGTTTTCCAAAACAAGAGTAACGGATTGCGTGTTAAAACGGATGGCCTTTTACATGTGAATCACCACTGCCATTCGGTCTCCGTAGTTCCTCCTAGCTTGTAAAAACCTTGAGGGTCTGTTTGGAACGTAGGATTTTCACATGAATTATGCAAGAATTTCACAGAAATCAGTTCATTTTTACAGAAAAAACGTAGGAATGGAGAAAAATTCTCGCGTTACAAACCGGATCTGAATGGCCGAACTAATTACTACAACCAATCTTCCATCACCTGCCGCACTGTTGAACACGATGGACTACGGAGTAGTAGTTGGAAGAAAACGACAGCAGCGTACGACAGCAGCGTTGTCAGCGATTCTACCTCTGACCACTCTCGTCAGAGCTTTTGCTGTATTTGCAGTTTTTTTGACGTCTAAAGTGGGCAAATTTTTGTTCAGATGGGTCGACGTTCTTGCAATCTTGCAGTAGTACTGTAGAATCCATCCGCCAATCCAAGCGTAACCGCATCAGTTTTTGTTTTTTTTTTTCTCCGAGCCCAGGTGGTTTGTCTTTTTTATCACGGTCATTTAGCTGAAATTTAGTTTATATTAAATATTTATGCTAATTTATTATGAGAAAAAATAATTATTTATATCCATTAAAAAATAGCGCTGATGAACAGTACCTTCATCCATTCATTCAAAGTGAAAGAAAGAATTACTAGTAGTAGTACAAGACTGGACGGATCAGTGGCAGAGCTGATCCACCAGCAATGCCTGTCGTATGGTTGAACGTTGACGCCTGCTGACTTGGAGGGCAGGCAGAAATCTGGCAGGCCTAGCTCGATAGCTTCGCTTCTTGAAGGTTAGCCCCGCAACTAGCGCGACCACGAGTCGTCGTCGCTCTGCTCTGCTCTGCTCTGCGCGAGATTCCCAGCCGGGACAGGCCGCCGCGGGAATGCGGAATGCATCCTTCACCTTCTCACGACACTGCTCGGCGACGCTGCTGTGCTGCTGCTGCCTCGACGGCGCCGTGTGCGGCTGGTGCTAGGCCAGGTCAAAAACGTCGATCGGGTCAACCGCTCGCGGTGTTGGATTCTATCCTGACCCTGGAATCTGGACACAGATCGGCGGCGCACGCGGCTCGTCTGTCCGGACGCCAGATGGGTCAGCGCGTGATCATCATCACATCACGGTCGTGGATGTGAACCGCGCGGACGCATCCGCAACCTGCTCGCGTCGCACCTACTTGCTTGGCAGCGTATGGGCGAGTTGGTCACCGCAACCGCGTGGTGGAAGTGGAACTGGAGTACTGGACTGTTCGTGCGCGAGGGAGGACCTGGTCAGTCAGCATATCATACTCATACCGGTCGCCTGTCCGGGGGCGGCGGTGGTCTGAACAATTTCGCTCTCCAGCGCAGCACCCATGTTGACCAATCACATTGCTCTGCCGCACGATCAGAATCAGATGGTCAGGAAATGCCGAAACAGATTACTACTTGCATTGCCATTGTCTCTGGTATATTACACACTGATAATGATTATATATCAAAATTGATCTGATAATACGAACCATCTCTGCAGCACCTTCCACATCCTACCGAGATAAACCATGCAACGCCAGAGCCGCGCTGCCGCACAGAGACTACTGGCTTGCCGATGCAGCGCAAATAAGAATCTTTGGCCCTGCTATGCTCACTAAGCCTGAATTTTATGAAGTAGGGTCGTCGTACGTACTCAGAGCTAAACCAAGGCCGCTACATCACACGATGTCACATACTCAAAAACCTTGACACAGGGAGGACATATCTGGAGCGTCATGACCCCAACAGGTGTTCCCTTTTCTTGACACATCCTAACCGCAGCTGCCCTCCAGACAGGAGATGATGGGCCCCGACAAAAATCAAAACTGCAACCCCGCGCGACCAAGATCAGCTAGCCGTTAATTTGGGGGAAGATTTGTGATATCTTCATGAAAACGTCCATGACCTAAAAGCAGAGACGATTGTATTAGAAAACTAATCAGGGTGGCACTCCCATCTATGTTCATAAGCTGACTGCGGCAGAAAGAGGGTCTAGAAATACCTCCTTGTCATTTTGGTATTTTACAATGTTAAGAGGGTTCTGCGAGCACTGCATCAAGATGGCACCATGTCAGAAGACTCAAATGACTAAAGCAGTATATAAATGTATGACACATGAGTTTCTACAGGGGTCTTACGTCCATGATGGCTGTCTGTATTTTTGGATTCTGGAATGCAACAGCAACTTCTGGGTTTGCCATTATTTTCGATACCACTTCCTCAGGAGTCATGCCAACTTGCGCTGTACAAGCAATCACATAATTTAGGATTTCATATCTCATCTAAGCAAAACTGCTTTGATGGATAACCAATGGAACAAATTTGCACCAAACAGTTCTGAAATAAACAATTTGAAAAGATGATACCACAAAAGCACAGATTCTTAACTAAAATAACTTAACTGTTACCCTTGCCTTGCAAAGACTAGAAGCATGTGCTGAGCATGCTTAGGTTTTAGCATATAAGAAAGTAACATGGGTATTCTAATAACACCAGATTCTCAAATCTCAATATGTTAGCTTGTGGCAGCCTCACGTCAGAGGAACATATTTGAAGCAAATACTGAACAATTACCGTACCAATGAATCACAGGCGGAAACAAATGTGTTACATAGCATGGGGAATTTTGCGGAATTCATGTGTTCCAAACAAAACCCAAGTTATGTAAGCATTCAATTCACTCACCAAACTGCTGCCGCACTTCAGGACTGCTAAGGTCAAAGTTCTTCAGGTGATCAACCATGCGGTTATCCCATTGATCAGGAGATGCACCCATGTTATTTCTGTCAATAGGTAGCAGCATCAGTAAAAAAACAGGGAAGATTTTTGCGCTACAATAAAGACAAGGATTTCTGCTAAAAAGGGTGTTAAACATTCAGGTATCGATACTTGTTAGCTCAACTGCATACAGTGTCCAGTTGACATAATAAGTTGATAATCAGTTGGTCCATGAGACCATGAGTCTAGGTGTAAGTTCTTTGCTAAGACAACATCAGTTGGCGTTGCCCAGAGGATACCTGGCATCATCCTAAATGCTTCTACCGTCCCATGGCATCATTATTCAAGATTTATATGATATGTACTAATGATCAACTGCTAACGATAGGCTTGGTCAATAACCAAACTACTAATGCCATGGTTCATCTTAATTCTAAAACGATAAGTTAAATAAAACATTGAAATATCCAAGTTAAACGTAAAGTTAAAATAAAAAAAGGTGAGAAATCAAAACAGAAAGCCAATGCCTATAAGAAAGCAGGGTGCAAATAGGTGTATTACTTACAGCGTATCCTGTAGTTGTTGCCGGTACACTGGGTTCTGCAGCATCCCTGGAAAATAAATAAATAATATTAACACAAATCACTATTTAGAATGGAAAATAAACTCTGGATATGCAGTATTAATTATCTAAATAAGTTATCAGGATTCATGGGCATACACTTGAACGACTCTGGGTTCCTCATTTCTTCAGGCAAGTAGCTGCAACATGTGAAGAAATCAGCAACACTTTTTCAGTTTACTTGGAACAGAAGGAGATTTCCTGTTTCTTAATATTCCTTCACAAGAATTGGTAACTTCAGAATTACTAAAATTGACTTTGCAGGCTGTCGATTACATGGGAGACCTTAGCGCAAGAGACATTACCAGGAGCACTTATAAGATACAAATCCCTTGATTAAAAGTGACATTTTGGAAATCGAGATGGTCTCCAAAACACAACTTTAACTAGTACTTTTTTATTACAGGATATTTGTAATGTATTGAAACTAGATTTTGAGACAAATCTACTATATCACACTCAAATACTAATTCAACAGATAAAAAGAATTTATTACCGAAGTTTAAAATAGTTAGTGTTATCCTAAATGGTAAACAGTAAACAGTCAGGCTAAACCGCCACTTGAGCAAAATCGATGTTTAAACGGGCTAAACAACCAATTAAATGGAAACGGCGTACCACCATGTAGTGTTTAAATGGTGCGTAAACAGGCTAAATGGTCATTTAGGTAAACAGTATAAATAGTTGACTTCAACAATCCCAATATTTATTTGTCACTTGAGGGAATATTACGTAATCCCATTTTACTATTCATTAGTTGGGAGACCTTGCTCTATGGTTCTTCCATCCCTAACACCTGACAGGCGAAGAATAGGTACACTGAAAAATCTAGGCCATTCCAATATTCCATCTTTATGTTAAACCATGGAGTTCCTCCAAGCAAGACTAACTTCACACAAAATATAGCTAGAAACTGGCTGTTAGTATGCAGATGTCATGTCTCTCAAACTAGCAAAATTCAGGATTAAGTTATTGGTCTAGTAAACCAAAGGTATTGTTTTTTTCTACTATTAATCACTTAATTATCCTCATCATTCAGCAAAAGAACACAGGAACATAACCTACACACAGCACAAATGAGTATCACCAACGTTCAATCGTGACACTAACAAACACAAGAATAGGAATACTCCATCTGTCCCTTTTTAAGTGTCGCTATGGTATCCGTGTTGATTAAGTTTTCTTAAATTTGACTAGGTTTGTAGCAAATATTAACAACATTTGCATCCACAATAAGTTTATTATGAAAATAGATTCAATGATATATCTAGTGATACTAATTATGTACCATAAAAATTAATATTTTCTTGTATATTTATTTCATCAAAGTTGAGTATGTTTGACTTCTAAGGAAGTGAGAATGACAGTTAAAAAGGAACGGAGAGAGTATGGTTGAGCCAAGCTAGCGTCTTAGGTGCTTTCAAGTACAGAGCATTTCTCTTATTGCGCAAGCAACCAAGCATACTGTGTAAAAAAATATTTTGTGCGTACATCAAAAGTGGCAGGGCATGGAAATTTGGCATTCAGAGTAATTAACTGACAATCAACAATATTCACCAAGCTATTAAAATTAATAGCAATAAAATAAACCTAATTCTTGGGAAGCAGAAGCATTTCTGTTTTCAACAAAATAACTGCAAAGACAGCAAAGTTATGTGGCACTTACGGAAACACCATCTTCTGCACAGCTGGATCTTCCATCATTTTCTCAATTGTGTCAACGGATAGCATAGGTCCCGAGTTAACTGCAATAGAATCAGTTGAGGAATCTATTCAGATCAACCAGGAAAACTAGATGAAAGGTACACTACCAAATCATTTATAAGAAAGATGCTGAGATACAAATAGAGAACCGCAATATGTATTTTCAATCACATACTAGATTCAGTTGACCCACGACCAGCATCTTCATTCAGCTTAAAAGTCACCCCATTTGTGGGAACCTTCGAGAATTACAGAAATTAAAGTATTAAATAAATACAATGGATTTTGCAGGAAGCTTATTACCCAGCTTTGTAACATCACTTACTTTTTCCTCAGTATCCACCTTACTTTCACTGTCTGTACTATCATGCTTTACATCAACTGTCTCCAGTGAAGATTGGAGGTTCTTTTGCTGCAACTCTTCGGGGGAAACATCAACAAATGCTGCACATTTAGTTATGGCCGTCAGAATGACCAGCAGATATATGAAGCAAATGAAGATCAACATTAAGAAAAGCCGCATCACCAATGACTAGTGCGTTTTCATTTATTAGTATAAATGCACAACGATGGTAATTTACAAATTGAGCATGCCACTGCACACTGAAAGTCCCAACCTTCCATTCAAAGATAGTTAAAGAAAGAAAATCTACAAGCCTAAATGCCATACCAAATTTCTTTGAAGGTTTCGGCGTTTCAGTCACATCCACCTCTTTCGATGTTCCAGCGGCTTCCACTTGGGTAGCTGAGACATCAAAAGTTGACACCTGTGGGGAGGTATCTTTCTTTGGTTCAAAGTACGGAAAACTGCTTGGTGCAGTAGGAGATGCCTGTGGTGGCATGCCAAATGGGAAAGGCGAGTTGGAGCCAAATGAGTTTGGTGGTGCCTGGGTCATCATTGACTTAAATGCTTGTTCCATGGCATATTTCTGCAACAGATTTAGCAACAAGTGAAAAAAAAGGGTAAGCAAATTGATCACTCACAACCAAATTCAAAGATGCAACACAAACTGTAAAAGGCAACAACAAATGGGTACAAGGGCCAAACCTAGTGACATATGAAGTGGGGTGTACAGCTTACAATTTTGATAGGAATTGTGGTAATAGTGATAGTATGGAAGTAAAAGATATACAAGATGCAGAAACTTAGCTTCTGATCAAACTACAAAGGCCCGACCTTCATAGGACTACATACTGGAGTAGGACTACATACTGGAGTATGCTAAAAACTACTAAAATAATAGTCACTCTGGTCATAAATAACACTTTAAGCAAAATTGGGTCAAACTAAGGTAGAGTGTAATGGTAAAGCTGCATGAAAATGTGACTGCGTCCTATAACTCTTTCGAGACTGTCTTTTCCCTCTCTGAACCTGTCTGTAAGGTGGTAACCCAGCACAATTCTGTTGCTTTCAATAAAGCAGGGCAAAAGTGTCATCAACCCCAAAATCCAGTCAAATTTTTAAAATTTTGACAGTCAACAGTTTTCAAAATATTTACTTAAGAAACATAAAATCATGTGTAGATGTCTTGAAATGTACTTTCATAATATCATACTTAGATATTATAACTATATTTTAATAATGACCATCAATAGTTTTCAAAATGTTAAATTGAGAAACATACAATTCATGTATGTGTAAATTTGTCTTGAAACATACTTTCATAATATCATACTTAATAGATATCATAACTAGTCTATTAAGAAAAAACGCTGGTCAAAATTCAAATAGATCAGAGGCAAAAAACTCAGAAATGGAAACATACTTTTATAATATCATACTTATTAGATATCATAACTAGTCTATTAAGAAAAAACGCTGGTCAAAATTCAAATAGATCAGAGGCAAAAACCTCAGAAATGGAAACATGCTTTCATAATATCATACTTATTAGATATCATAACTAGTCTATTAAGAAAAAACGCTGGTCAAAATTCAAATAGATCCAAGACAAAAACCTCAGAAATGGATTGATAAAGTACAGAAATAATGGAAGACTAAGCAAGCATAGCACAGAAAGGCTAACACAAAGAACTCCTGCTGATTCATGTCCAACCATCAACAGACAGCCGTAGGTAATTATTAGAAGTAACCATGAGCTTGACACGGATACATACCGTTTGGCAACATAAAAAGCAAAGAATAGCTGTGAGCTCACCTTTACCATGGAAGAGACCTGATACATCAAACCACCAAGTATTTAAATTACAAGTGAACGATAAACATAAAAGCATGGTGTAGCATTAAAGACAATGGGATTCGCACCGTGGTAAACGCCACAGACAATGCTACACCAACTCCAATCCAGAAAACAGGTGAACCACTGCAGAGATTATATGCTAAGTAGCTAAGTTATCATATAAAGGTAAAGTTGGTAACAGCATACATAGAGAAACGAGGAGGGAAACTCACAAGTATGATGATGGGGGAGGCATGGGAGGCAGGGTACCAGTTCCAGTAGACATATTCTCATTGCCAGTCGAAGATGACATGCTTGCAAAGCCTTTTGCTCTCGATCCCACGAAAACTGATGTAATGAACGTTTTTATTTAATTATATCAGAATAAGAGAGGTACTACTACTACAAGAATAGAAATGGGAACAACCCACACTGACAAGTGACAAAACAACCTCAACGGATAAGCTGGCCATTCCCTGCTCGGTTCTCAACTACTACTTGTAATTTTGTCAGCTACAAATTCAGATGTGAACTATGGAAACACCAGACCGGGGATGCAGAGAGCAACCTCGAGCTACACACTCAGTTCCACAGACAGAGGCGGCAAGGATTGGGTCGAGATAGATAAATGAACAAAACGGAACAATCATAGCAATTCAAAGGCAAAGCCTAGGCCCGCTTACAGCGCGCCCTCGCTCGCAGGAAACTGAGCAGCGCGCAATCAGGAAGGGGAAAAAAAAGCATCAGAAGGAGGCCGGTCCCCTCACCGTTCCCGGATCCGCGAGGAGCCGCGGCGGCGGCGACGAAGAGCCTGAGCCTCCTCGGCCCTTTCCGCGCGGCACCGCCGGTGGACACCGGCGGCGGTGGGGGCACGGAGACGGAGCCGGAGCCGGGCAGCCTCCGGAAGCAGGCGGCGGAGGAAAGTAGCGGGAGCCGTGGGGACACGGAGCAGGAGGAGGCGAGGACGAGGCTCTCCATGCCGTCGGGCCGGGACGCGCTGCGCGAGGCACTGAGGTCCCTGTCTCCCTATCGCTTGCTCGCGCTAGGGTTTTTGCTCGCGTGGCGCCGTGGCGGCGAGGCTTTCGTTTTTCTCGCGCGGTGAGAGATGGACTCGGGGAGGGGAGGGGAGGGGAGGGGAGGGAAGACGGTAGGAGGGACGGAGAGAGTGTTTTGGGATGGGATGACGATTGACGACGAAACCAAAGCCCTCTCGGCTCTCTCGCTGTGGACTGTGCAGGTGGGGCCCACCCAATGTTTTTTACTGTGGTGCTGAGACAGTAGAAACTATCGCTAGGCTGCCGAGTTACGGTCAGTACAAGCAAATTTATCTGTCTCATTCTCAAAAAAAAAAAAATTATCTGTCCCTAGGACACCAGGCTAATCAGTAATCACGGACTCAAGGTTCCCTTTCCCTCCATCCCAAATTAAATTAACTTCTATGACTATTGTAAATCAAACTGTTTAAAAGGTTTATTTGACACCAACTTAATATTACTATATATGTATATCATGAGACTTATATTTATAATGGACTCGCTCCATCCTAAATTATAAGACATCTTAAGAATCTTAGAGAGTCAAATTATCTCAAGTTTAACTAAACTTATATGATAATATAATAATATTTATGATGTCAACTAAATATCATTAGATTTTTTATCAATTATATTTTCGTAGTATATTTGATGTCATAAATCTTTATAATTTTCTATATAATTATTGGTCAAACTTGAGATGTTTTGACTCTCCAAATTTCTTGGAATGTCTTATAATTAATTTGGGATGGAGGGAGTACATGTTTATTTTGTGTCATAGATGTTACTTTTTTCTACAAAATTAGTTAAAATTAAAATAATTCAATGATTCTTGATTTACTTTTGGAACAAAGTTACTGTGTGCGACGAGTCCACTCCAACCACATCGTCTAGCTCACGCCCAGCGCCCTTCCCCCGCCCTTTTCTTCCTCCCTGTCGCCCCTCCCACATCATCATCCTTGACCCTGCCTCCTCCTCTCGTCCTTGTCTCCGCCATGGCCACCGCCCCCTAGCATGCTCATGGTGGCGCCTTCTTTCCCTCCACCAGGGGCGGATCTAAAAGGGGGGTTGGGTGGGCTCCAGCCCCCCTATAGTCGGTGTATCAAAGAAAATATAGAGGGGTTAAGGAAAAAATGGGGGAAATAGAGAGATTAGAGGAAGAAGAAGAGATCAACCCTTTCTTCAATCTTGTTACGAGAGGTTGAGGGAGAAGAAAAGGAGAGAAAAGAAAAAAAAGATTAGAGGAAGAAGAAAATCGATCATCCTCTCCTTCAATCTTGTCCTGGATCCGCCACTGTCCTCCACCTCCCACAATAGTGAGCTCCAACCGCGGCGACATACCTGACCATGGCGAGAATCCTATTCCTATTAAGGTTGCCATCCTTGCAGCACTTAACCTAAAGGAAAGAACAAGTGCTCTGCTTCTCTTAATCATGGTGTTTTGTTTCAATTTTACAAAGTTGTTTCTAGGAAAATTTCATGAAGTTGTCGAGCCGATAAACACTTTCTTGTATTAGTAGTTCCAAACAAGAAATTAAACTACAAAAACAAGAGCATGTTTTATGAGAAACAAGACGCATCATTGAGGCACACATAGATGCACCATGGGCTTAATCAGTTGATGAGCCGAAGATAGGATGTGATTTAGCTCGACAACTTCAAAATCCACAAAAGGCTTATTTGGCTTCATTATGTGGAGATTATAGATTTATCTCCTATCAAGCTATATATATAGTTTTCTATACGCTCGAGTGTATGTACTCCTGCATCTAAGTATACGCATGCAAGGGTCGGGGGACGGCGTAGCTAACGGAAACGTTGGGGCCGGGCGCAACCAGTTACCTCCGCTAACGGGTTTGGTTGGAATCCAATTTTATCTGGTGTAGTTCGGCATGTAACGAACAGATCCAGTTAAGAAACTATTTAAATAAATATATTTATTATTATGTCCCCGTGATTCAAGGCTTTTCCTGGATCAGGTAACAATGTACGGTGGCGCCCATATAATATGTCTAGTTTTTACGGTGGCGCTGAGAGTATGAGCACATATATACGTACCATGCATATATGAGAGTATATATATCTATTTGATGGAAGTATGCATATAAAGTATTGTATGAGTACATACATTTTCCAATCGAGTATGCATGGCAGGAGTAGTATGTACATATACTCGGCAACGTTTACGAGTATGAGACTATACATGTCTATAGAGTATGAGTAGATACATCATGTCGTTTAATGTTAGTATGTATAGTACGTGGGGGCAGAGAACAACGGCGTACATGTCATGTTAGGAGGAGTATGAGTACATACTACTCATACTTGATGTGACAACCTGTTCATGGGCGTATATGTGCGTATACACGGTCTATGGCTGTATGAATGCATACGTGTTTACTGGGAGTAGTATGTCTACATACATGGTTAAAAGGAGTATGAGTGTATATAAATATTATATTAAACTGGCCGTATGAGTACATGCATGTTAAGAAGAGTATGCATACATATGTGTTTATGAAACTAAAAGTATATTCTCATACAAAATATGTGTAAAATTTACAAGGCATCTCATCCATCATTCGATCGGAGTGTATATATTATTGCCAAATGGAAACGAGAACTAGTCATAGTTTCTCTTCTAAATCACGTATAAAGAGTGAATTTCATTTACAAAAGACTACGTTTCAAGAAGAGATCCGGTACATTCTTCTGATAACTTGCCATCGGCAAACGACGTCGGTGAGAGCACTAATGCCAGAAGATGAACTCATCTTTTAATAAATTAAAGACATGTGATCTTGCTTCTTCTATAAAACTTTGAGCGGCTGTCGCCTCATTATGGCCTCTGCATGATGTTGATTTGCACCTTGATGAGAATGTGTAAACAGAATCATAAAAGGAGTAGGACAAAAGAGATTTATTACGAGGTGTCAAAAACAAACTTACCAATTAACATGCCAGGCAAAAAAAAAAAAAGAAATCTGCATCTGTCACACCAGGTCTGTCTAATCGGCTCCTCCAGAGCTGAATCTGCAAGGATTCTAAATTGGAATTAATAAACCCATCACAAAAAGTATTGAATTAATGAAGATCAGGTTCATACCTATATTTTGCTAGTCCAGAGGTCTGACGACGGCCTACCGCAAGATATTTTTTTGGATAGGCAGCCATGCGTGTGCAAATCGTCTGCGTGGTAGAAGCCATCGTCAACAGGCACAAGGAGATCGAGAAATGCATCGAGAGATAAGAGGATCTAGCAACAAGATGAACGGAATCAACTGTCCATTTATGGATCTGCTACCTGCGAGGAGATTAGATTAGGATAAACATATCGATAACAAACAGGAAGGATCTCAACGTACCAGCAGGATCAAAATTATCGAATATCGTGGTTTCTAATGAGGCGATGAATTGCCGCCGCCGCCGCCGAATATCGTGTATTGCCGCTGGACACTGTAAATGACGGTTGGATCTATATATATATATAGGATGAATATTAATGGGTCAATTGGTTTAACCCGCTTCCGTGAATGAGGACCCGCCTGGATCTACCGATGGCTCCACCTCCGTCATCGGTTTGTTAGCTAGGATGGCGCGGTCGATTGGTTGGACCCGGTCCGTTAATGAATTGAATCGGCTGCGGCGTAATGTTCGGCCAACGGCGGTTTAATAAATTCAAGTATGTGGATACACATACACAACCTTTTACAGAGTACGTATATACGCATACTGCTGGTGAGTATGCTTAAATACGTAACTTTATAAGAGTATGCATGTAAAGTATGTACATATTTAATTTTGTGATTATATTGAGCATGGTAGGTATATGTGCATACTTATAGTTTGGAGGTATCTCATCGGTAAGTATCTTCATAAACTCATCAGGGTACGTATGTATACATACCTTCATATACTCATCAGGGTACGTATGTATACATACCTTCATATACTACATCATTAGAAAGTAAAAGCTAGTATGAGGACATACACAATAAAGGAAAGTATAGTACTCCCTCCTTCCCAAAATAACTGTCTCTAGAAAACAATGTTTTCCTTACAGACACGTTTTCTGGACGACACTTATTCTGAGACAGAGGGAGTATATGTAAACTAGAGTAGTACTCTCTCTGTCCCAAAAAAAAGTCGTTCTCGCTTCCCAAAAAGTCAACAGTTTTTTACTTTGACCAACTATATTTAACAAATAAAACTTTGATCAACTATATTTAACAAAATATTAATATTTATGATACATAATTAGTATCATTAGGTAGATCTTTTAATATACTTGCATAATAAACTTATTTGGAGATATAAATGTTACACGTATTTTCTATAAATTTAGTCAAAGTTGAGAAAGTTTGACCAGCACGATTCCCATAGCGACAATATTTTGGGAAGGAGGGAGTACTACTCAATTACTCATCACGCAGGGTGCAAGGCGGCGGGCTCGCGACTGGCGAGTGGCGACAGCACTGCATCTGCCGCAGCGGCTTTCCGACGGCAGACTACCCTACGCGCACGACGCTCCTCAGTGGCAGCACGGCCCTCCCCGCGTCAACGGCGTGGCCGCCCCGTGCCGCCGTGTGATCGGAGTCCCTGGCGAAGGCGTTCTATCCCGCACGACACCCCAGGATGACGGCGCCGAGGCTCGCATCACCGGCGTCTGGATTTGTTGACAGCGCTGAGCCTGTACCATCAACATCTGGATCTGGTGACGGCGCCCTCTTCCGTCCTCGTCACCACCGTCGTCTGGATCTTGGAGGGAGCAGTCTGCTGGAGCAAGTTGCGCGAGTGGGGGTAGGCCACGCCGGCGTCAGGGTGTCGTGCACTTACCGGAAAGAGGCCGCCGTCACCATCAGTGAGGGAACGTGATCCACCTAGCCCCACGTTCGTCAAGCCAAATCTGCCCTTGATGCAAGGAGGAAGGAGACGCCATTGAAACAGCCTATTCCGCACGATCCAGATCCTCCGCGCCAGGGGCGGGGGAGGGAGCTCGACGCCGGTAGCGCCGCTGCCGTGTGGTGGGCTGGGCTGGGACCAGGGACGATGCAGGCGGCGTCGGATCTTGAGCAGAGGGGCGACGCCGGACTCCATGCTCGCGCAGGCTGCTCGACGGAGGAAGCGCTCGCAGCACTGGCCTGAAGGTCGAGAGGAGGAAGGGGAAAGGTTGCAGCGGCGGCGGCGGCGGCGGCGGCGGCGGCGGTGGCTTGGAGTCGGGAGAGTCAAATGCAAGGCTACATATACTATACGGTATATAATATATCGTATAACGGGTAATAACCGCTAAGGTTGGGTGCTCGCTCCCGTACTAACGGTAACGGTGGGACGGTGTCCCGACGGCCCGTTAGATCTCTGCGCCGCTGGGCGTTGACGTGCGAATAATATCTTGCCAGTAGATACAAGCGAGAGTAAAAAAGAATTTCCATATATATATATTAAACTTTATTATTTCAAGTTGTACTTCTAGCCGTCATAATTTGGTTATGTATATATTTTTGTGATTTTTTTCCAAAATTTTTAGTGTCCTACAAACAAATGAACAAATTAACTATGATTAACTTTTTCCTATTTATGAAGAGAGACAAAATGATCATTTTCGTGCAAAGCAATATTTTTACTATAAAGTTCTCATTATGTAGACCATAGAAGATTTTATAATATAATTTTTTGACATTTATATAATTTTATATCTATTTTACGGTGTTCACTAGCAAATTTGACAAGAACATAGTATTTTTTTTACCACATCGCTTTATTTTAGGTGTCTAACAGTAAAGGATAGTTATTTTCAGTGTCTACGAGCTAATTTTGCCAAAATAATTTCATAGTACACAAGTCATATGTTGTAAAATATAAGAATATTTTTAAAATAGATGTTAAAAAATAGTAATATTTGACAAACCTAATGTGACATGTAAAAAAGAAAGGAAGTATACTTGAAACACAGAAAAACGAGACTATTAATTGTACAATGTTGTTTCAACCATGCATCAAATACTATTTACTGATATGACATATTTGCAAACAATATGAAACTATCCGTTAAGATTGGCTTGATGAAGAAATAACAGATCTACATGTAACCTTTTGGTTACTCTGCCAGGTTACTTCATTTATGCTTATGAACAATCAGTATCAGTAGAGGAAAGCAGAGGGGTCTGTAATGCAGTACCTTCCACAAACTCTACCAGCCTGAGTCCTGATTTTTCAAACTGTTAACGTGTCAAAACACCAATTTTGCTAGCAGAACATGGCACGTGAAGGGGTCATTTTACAACATAGATATGCTGATATGCACCATCCACAAATAAAATGCTTTCCAAGGTGCAAGGAAGCTATCATATAACATCGTTACACAATCCTATTAAATAAAATATGAAATTATGCCTCAAGGATTGGTAAACTTTTCTGCCTCGTACTTCACAATTGCTGATCCTTTGCTTTCTTTCGGGCCAGTGCTCGGGCTCTAGCAGCAGCAAGCGCATCATCATTTCTCTTGTAGTGATCATCAGTAACCTTTGTTGGCTCAATGTTTTGTGGGGTCTCTTTAGCATTTGGTGGAACATCAGCAACATTTTTCTCAGTAGATGCGGCAGCTGTTGAATCCCTCGTTCGACTTGCCAAGGGTTCTTCCATACTCTTAGTCCCCTCCGATCCTACACTGGATTCTCTTCTACGCTTTGGAGAAGGTTCAGAGGCTTCAGGGTCGAGACTACTAGTATTTGTATCCTCCGGTTTATTGTCTAACTTTTGAGGGTCAGCACATTTTGTGTTACCACCAAAAGCAACATTCTTCTGAAGCCCAAAGTAAAAATCACTCAAGTCTTTCTTTTTAGTTACCTAGAAAAGACAGATGAAAAAAAAAACATTAGCCAACAGGCTGGCTGCAAAACGGTTATGCAGTTAGTTTCAGTAAGCAATCTGATTTGCAGATGAACATGAGGAAAACCAGCATTTCTGTCACTAATATTGTGAGCAGGGAAGGCATGACAGACAAATGAAAAAAATACTCAAGGGGCATTTACAGTTAGCAGATCATATTTTGCAGAAACAAATTAAATCATTTGCTAGAAATAAATATAGTCCGAAGTAAGGGCTAAGCTAAAAGGCTTTCATGTATGTATGCATCAGAATTCATAAGCACCAAAATCCCTTCATTCATAGTCTGGTGCCACAAAGTTGGCATGTAGCCACATGTAAAGACAACCTAATTCAAACTAGACACTTGATGATATATCATAAAACACAAACCTCAACAGGATGCAGTAGCCATCCAATTTAAACGCAAATTCAGCAAGGTGAGCTAGACTGACTCATGAACAGGGCTCCATTGGAAATAAGTAGATTATATATATATCCATGGCATATCATACTGAATAATGTACAGAGGTAAACATGCAGCTTGAAAGAAACAGAAAGAAGTAATTCAAATAGGAGCTCATGAATACAAAAATGCAGGTACAGAGGATAACAGCAAACAAATGAATAGAACTTACATCTTCCTTTTGTTCTCGTAGCTCCCTAATTTTCTCTTCTTCACGCCACTTTTGATGCTCCTCAAGTTTCTTCCTGTAGGCAGATGTTACAAATTTGTCCTTGTCCCCAAAGAGGTGGTCCTCCTTGCTTCTCTCTTTCTGAAGCTTCCTCTCGTATATTATATCCTGTTCTCGTTTGCGTAGCTCTGCTTTTTCCTTAAGTTGTGCAATATACTTTGACTGTTCAAAGGAGATGCATTGTATTAAAAAATGAAATATCAAACAAGAATAAAACTCAGAACTAGTGGCACAAGTCAAAAAGAACAAGGAAATATCATGTTAGCATATGGAATGTTGAGCCAAGCACCACTTCAGAAAAGCTTCAACTCAAATACAGGTAAATAATCAGTTGTAACCAATATAGCATGCAAGATTGAGTAGCTATATGAAGTAATGTCTTTCTCAATACTAAAGATTGTGCTAAATTAAAAAATCGGGTATCCATAGGACATGCTAATTTTCAAACGCCCGCATCAATAAACATTCAACAAAAGAAAACAGTCTTTTGCCAAAAAAAAATATCATCACAAATAAGAGATTTTCAGCTAGCTCTACAATCCCCATTAAGCCCTCAATAAAAAAAATCATCTCACAAACAAGAAAACTCTCAAGCTAAGCACCAAGGCAAACCTCCTCCACATAACAGCAATGTCTTATGCTCCTTTTTCCTTCCCAACAAACAAGTAAAACACCATAAGCGCTCCACTTCAAATGTAAAATTTAGAACTCAGGAATCAAACATTAAGAATCAGGATGCAAGCTAGAAACTAGTCTTCTTCACTAAAAAGTACTGGTAACTAACTAGTAACTATACTGTCACATATCGCAGTTAGCACAAACTATCGCAGTTAGCACAAACGAAGCAAATAAACAACTCTCAAAGGCATGATGGAGGAATTACCTCGCGGACGACCTTATCCTGCATCTTAGGGCGGGCTTCCTTCTCTTTCATTTCGTCGTACAGCTCGTCGTAGGCGTACACCGAGGGATCCTCCTCCAAGGCCTTCTGCTGCTGCTCCTCTACCTGTGCGCGCGCAACAACACCATCCGGGGAACCCAAAAAGAAAAAAAAAAGAATCAGATAATGTGTTGGCATGAAATCGGTGGAGAAGCGTACGCGCGAGCCGGTGGCTGGAGCTGGTTACCTTCTTGAGGGCGCGCTGCTTGGCCGCCTGGCGGAGGATTTCTTTCTCCACGTCGTCGTCGTCATCGTCCGCGAAGGCCGCCAGGGGCCGTGCCGGAGGCGGCGGCGCGCGTGACGACGAGGACGATGGCCGCTTCGTGCGGATCTGCAGTCCGTACCTCTGCATCCCGGCGGCGATGGCGGCGACCTGCCGATCTGATCGGTTACGAGACGGGACAAACCCTAGGCAAACCGGGGTGGGTTAGGTCCCGTTTGCTAGCGATTCTGGAACCGCTTCACGCGCAGCTTCGCGTCTCCGCCTACTAAACGGGGTAAAATGCCCCGGCTCCGTGCAAGTGCAAGGCTGGATGACGGTCGAAGTGCGGGCACCGGAGATCGGAGGCAGGGGCGCGGATGGCGGCGTCGGAACTCGGGGGCGGGCGCTGGAGCAGAAGCAGGAGGAACCAGATCCTCTGAAGTCGGAACGAGATCCTCTGCAGTCACCCTCCAAGTCGCACATCTATACCATTCATTTTCATCCAACGGTGATCCTGCAAAACTCTAACATGCACGAGCAAAGCAGTCGGCCCAGCCCAAGAAGCCGGCCCAGCCCAAGAAGCCGCAGCCCGCAAGCTCTCCACGGCAACTCCCTTTGTCTCGGTGTCGTCTTCATCGTCGCAATCACGGCTCGGCGCGTCCTGTCTCTGCTACCGAGGCGCTCCCGCTCAGGCCGTCGGGCGTGTGGTTGCGGACTCGGCGAGCGCGGAATCAATGCAAGGTCCGAGCGTGATGTGGTCGGGCAGAGCGCCCATGCACGACGAGGCACCACGGTCGACGGAGCGCGTCCCTGTCGGAGGCGGCGAATATGGTGCCCAGCGCGAGCTGCGGCAGCCGGCACGGAGTTGGGGTTCCACGCTGGCGACAAACGTTGCGGGTCTAAGCGTGGTCACCGTGGTGTGGCCGGGGACGGAGCGGCCCTGCACGGCGAGGCCCGACGCAGCCACACGCGGAGCTAGGGTCTGCGGCGAGTGTGGTAACCGGCATGGTCGCGGCTGCGCGCGCAACGAGCATGCAGCGTCCGGTACAGGCCAGGGCGTGGCGTGCCCGAGGCGGAGCGTCCATGTGCGGTGAGGCTCCCACACAGCACATCCACGACCGGATGATCTAAGCAGTCTATTTAGGATCCAACGGTGACTCCGTAGGCCAACCATTCCGACGACCAAGCAGCCGGCCCAACGGCCCAAGACGCTGCGCGAGGGTGAGCAACTCCGTGACTCCGCGTCAGTTCGTCGTAGTTGCGGGTGTCGCCGCCGCACTTGCTTTTCTCGCCGCCCTTGCGCCCTCACACCAGGGAGCTCTCGCCTCCGATGCCCACGCGTAACTACGTCGGCTGCCGCGGCACCGCACCTCTTTCTGTCCGCACAATCTCGGCCACCACGCGTGTCGTGCTTGCAGTCGCGGCCCTTGCCGGCCACCATCCTCACCGCCGGTTGCCACAAAACCAGCTCCGCGCGTGCTTTCTTCCGCACAACCCAAGCCACGACGCTCGTGGCTCGCCGCAGTCACAGCCGCGCCCCGTGCCGGCCACCAGCCCACCATCCTCGCCACCGGTCGTGGATGTGCTGTGTGGGAGCCTCACCGCACATGGACGCTCCGCCTCGGGCACGCCACGCCCTGGCCCGTACCGAACGCTGCATGCTCGTTGCGCGCGCAGCCGCGACCATGCCGGTTACCACACTCGCCGCAGACCCTAGCTCCGCGTGTGGCTGCGTCGGGCCTCGCAGTGCAGGGCCTCTCCGTCCCCGGGCACACCACGGTGACCACGCTTAGACCCGCAACGTTTGTCGCCAGCGTGGAACCCCAACTCCGTGCCGACTGCCGCAGCTCGCGCTGGGCACCATATTCGCCGCCTCCGACAGGGACGCGCTCCGTCGATCGTGATGCCTCGTCGTGCATGGGCGCTCTGCCCGGCCACGTCACGCTCGGGCCTTGCATTGATTCCGCCCTCGCCGAGTCCGCAACCACACGCCCGACGGCCTGAGCGGCGCCTCGGTAGCAGAGACAAGACGCGCCGAGCCGTGATTACGACGATGAAGACGACACGGAGACAAAGGGAGTTGCCGTGGAGAGCTTGCGGGCTGCGGCTTCTTGGGCTGGGCCGACTGCTTTGCTTGTGCATGTTAGAGTTTTGCAGGATCACCGTTGGATGAAAATGAATGGTATAGATGTGCGACTGCAGAGTGAATTCGAAGAGGGTGACTGCAGAGGATCTCGTTCCGGGTGGGGAGACTCTACGGATGAGTTATATCCCTTCGCCGTCCAATGGAGAAGGAGAATTAACGAATCGTAAGGGCGGCTCCAATAAGTTAACTTATATGATGGAATGAGATTATTTTGAATATCATGGTGTAAAAGAAAAGTGCTATGAGACTATCTCTTGAGTCTTGAGTCCACGTTAATCTCTTGTCTCTTATCTATACCTAATAATAAAGAGGTAAAATTTCAGCCTTTTTTTCGTCCATCCATTCTTTTTAGATCCGTCTCCCTCTAACTAACTTTGTGAATGTGAAATTCTCTATGTACCTTCTCTTTATATGATGTGTATATATATACGGCGTATGGTAGTGTCAAAGAAAATATAAAAAAGGAATAATGGACTACCATGAGACTTGAACTCTAACTCCATATTACCAAATCTCACTATGATCACGAATACAATTGCAATCTAAATCCCTGTAGTGTCAAAGTAAATATAAAAAAGAAATCATTGACTACAATGAGATTTGAACTCGAACTTCATATTACCTCAAATCTCACTACGATCACAAATACAACACATACCATTGCAATCCAAATCTAAACAATATCGTATACGAATGCCAACTCAAACTATATTTCTACTACTAGATTGATTTCTTTTGTTCTTCTACGTTCCAATAAATCATATCTATATATCTATTTAATCTATTAGAATTCAATACGTGTTTCATCAGTGCAGATATATTTTCCAAAAAAAGTAAAAGGAAACGTACCTGAAAATATTAGAGCAGACGCTCATGCTCTCTGACTCGGCAATTGCAAGGGCGAAGGCTTTCCATACCACTGCCCCATGGCCTGCAGGACTGCAGGAGCATCCGCTCGGCTCGCCTAGAACCGGCGCACGAGGAGAAGGACCTGCCGTGGCAGTGCGACGAATTTTCGATGTGGTTTCGTCCATCGATGCATCATGATCAGACCAAGATTTGGAGCAACACTGCAATGGAGTCTCACCGCCGTGTGCATCGAGATTCTCTCGGATGCACCAATATGCAGAGGCATCCAGGCCAGGCTCCGAGCTCCGAGATGAGATTAGATTCAGTCTCCACTCTTTCCTCTTTCTTTTATAGAAAAAATCTTTTCCGCTTTGATTGTTAATATCATTAATTCATCCCTCACAAAAATAATTTGGAGATTCACCAATACTAGAGATAATCAAGATTGATCAACAATTCTTATATATAAGTGTATGTCCTTTAAAAAAGGACGGTAGGAAATCAGATAAGTCATTGCAAGTTTCGTGCTTTCTTCTATACCTATATTTTAAAAACATCAGTATGTTTTTTCAAATAATTTGTGGATGTTTTCAACTTATAATATTTAAATTTAAGAACTATTGTGTTATTTAGTGTATATACACCGAATTTCATGCCCTTACAAATTAGAACAGCTTGATAGCTTATTTTCTCCCGTTACAATGCACGGGCATGTTTGCTAGTACTATTCTAATTTCTAAGGACGTCTTCAACAGTATAAGCTAGTATGAGCTCATAAGCTAACTCATATGATGGGGAGAGATTATTTTGAATACCGTGCTGTGAGAGAAGGGTACTATGAGACTATCTCTTGAGTCCACACTAGTCTCTTGTCTCTTACACTATTTAGTGATTAAAAAATTTATAAGCTAGCAATAAGCTAGATCATTAGAGACGAAAAGAGACGAGAAACACGTGGATGCGTGATTGGGCTAGTGGATACCGATTGGGAAGAGACACGGGAAGAATAAAGAAAGTAGTAGAAGAGGATAAATAAAAAGTATAAAAGGAAAAAGGATATTATAGTCATTTTTTTAAAAATTTAATTAATTCAACAAAAGATTATTTTACCAAAACTTTAGGTGTCTAAGGAGCTGCTCCTTGAGTGAAAGCCGTAAAGATACTCCATTCGTCCTTAAATATACGTCGTACTACTTCCTCGTCCCTAAATATATGTTGTTTATGATTTATAAGAAACATTTTTAACTAAATATATATTAAAAATATAGATAATTATGATATATAATTTATATCGTTAGAAAGATCTTTAAATCTACATTTTTAATAAATTTATTTAAAGATATAAATGTTACATATATTTTCTTTAAATCTAATTTTTAATAAATTTATTTAAAGATATAAATGTTACATATATTTTCTACCAAACGAGTAAAACTCAGCATAAACATTGTTTAGAGACCGATGGATAGCACGAACATCAATGGAAACAATTGTTTAGAGACGGATGGAGTTAGCTCTTTGATGAGCTGCTCATAGAGTAAAAGCCGTAAAGAACTACTCCAGAGGTGAAGCATTGGACTGGAAAAAAAACTAACACTATATCACGACTAAGTCATAAACCAAATTGATAATTTCAAGCGAACAAAACGACAGGCAACGAGCACTCATCTGATCTTGATCCAACCGTTAGAAAAGAGGAATTAAGGTTGGACACCTCTTGATTCAACTGTAAGAAAAAAGAATAAAGAATTTAAGGTTGGAGGTGTCCAACCGCTTTAAAACACTTGAAAGCTCCATATACAGATCCATATGAAGAAATGCACAAAAGAACAGACAACATCAATCATTAAAGCCAGGCAACATCACATTTAGGATTTGAAAACAGTAAGCACCTTTGATGCTGTACATCATATCATCCCTAACACGACAGACCCCCCGGTCATTTGGTGGAACATGACAGCAAAACACACCAGGCGTCAAAACAACCTCACACGTCACATCCCATTTAGTCAGAACCATAAAGCCAAAATGTGATGTCACTTTTACACCCTAGATAACCTTTCTGCTGCCGCGAACCACGATTGCAGCAGTCAAAACACGGGGTCTCATAAACTAGTAACTAAATTCACCTTTATTTAGCAAACCAGGTAGTCTGATAAGTGATATGATAACTCTTATATCTCTTTGTAAATACGCTGCACCTCTAACCTGTAAACAGCAATCGGAACCAGACCTCTTCTTTCTCTAGAGATATTTACATCCATCTCTGACGAGTGATGGATTGCTGAGGGTGCGTGTAGCCTCCAGGGGTCTTGGAAATATGTGACCACTGTCACGAGGTAGTGAGGTACTGATGACAACCTAATCTCCATCCATTGCTCCAGAAATATCAACCTTGGGCCCAAATCAAATCTTGCCCAAAGTTGTCGAGAGCTACCTACATGCCGGGTTATGTTACTTCACTATTTCTGTGAATCAAATCAGCAAGCTCTCTTTTCAGCTATAGCTGAGACTTCGATTGACAAATCTGAGATTGCACTTCATGGCAGCATTTGACCGTTGGACATTTTGTTAACATACTTCACAGGATCAACAGCTAACAAAGAAGAATGCGCTGCAGAATCCAAGACTTCTCCACGACTTGCAATACCTGTTTTGATGGGAGTATCTGCAAAAGGGTTAGCGAGTTAGCAGGAAAGTGGTGTGCATCATTCCAGTATTTCAAGACCAGATATGGAAATAACGCATTCATTAATAATGTTCAAAGAATGGGTAAAATCTTCCATGAAGTTTCACCACAGCTTCGCTTTCTTCCCTAAGGTTCTCTAAATGGTTCAACCAAGTCCCGCAAAGTAGTCTTTGGCTCAATCAGGTCACCTAGCTAATGTGGAGCACCAAGTGTGCACCTAGTCAGCAGTGAGTGGCCTAGGTGTCAAACTGTCAATGTGTGAAATCTCATTCACCCCATATCGACGAATAATGCACTCTAAAAGAATAGATTTAAACTGGTAATCTGGCGTGCTGCCAGGAGCAAGAGCAATTTAGCAAGTTGTACCATCTAACAAGAACAAAATCTACACAAATAATCAAATATGTCACCTAGTTACCACATATCAGAGGATAAAGTGGAAAGTAAAGATTAGATTCAAACTGGTGGAATGCATGGAACCAAGAGCAACTTAGGCTTAGCAAGTCGTATCTCATCTAACATGTGGTAGAAAAGACTTATAGCATGTATGCAGAGACCATCCTAACATTGTGCTAATGGGTACACACAGCACACAAGTGCCATTCCATGTCAGCCTGGGGACTATATTGAGCCAACAATGAAAATTGCAGCAAATGGACCTTCGAGAAGAGACTTCAGGGATGGATTTGGCTATTTCACCAGCAATGTTCCACAATATATATATATATAGAATGCACAACTTATGGCACTGACAAGGATCATTGTGTTATAGCTATTCGTAGAAGGGCTTGAAGACAATGAATAAACTAGAGTAGCACAGCATACCGTCAATGAACAAACTCACGAGCCTGAGCTTGACTTCTGAACCCATACTTGTCTCTGCACATGGCATTCATGATATTAAATTTAGATGAAAAATTCTGAACATAAATGAAAGATCCGTGCTATCAGCGATGGGACAAGAAATAAAATTATACTCAACCAACCTAGGATGAACTAAGTGGCTTTTTAATTAACAAATATACAAACCCAAATGCTCCTCAATGAGGACTTGAACTTGGGTGGTCTAAGTGTGCACCTAGACGGTATGTAAGTGACCAACTAGTGGGAAAATAAGAAATTACAAAATAATCACACCTCAGGAGCACCATAGCTAACAGAGCCCCTCTTTGAATTCTTTCCATCAGGCACACTAGCAGATATTTCAGTTTCCTTTGGACCACGTGGGGGACCACGGCGGTTGGCATGCCTATGTCCTGGATTAAAAACTGCATCATGAAACTGATCTAGAAAAGGAACGCATCTTATTTTTGCATACAAACCATTTTCAACAGGAGCACCACGGCTACCACCATGACCCCTTGTGTCTGTCTTTCTGTCTCCGTGACCTGCGTTAAGTTAAGTTTAGAGACTCATCTCCAACGGTGAAATCATTTCAGCAAATCACATACCGTCTGCTAGTTGCGAGACATTGTCTCCAAAATGTGACTGCATTTGAGGGAAATCTGACGACGAGGTATGTGAACCACCCCCAGATGTAGATTTGTCATAGCGCCGAGGTGCCCATACACCACGATCAGGTCTATCCCTGTTCCTGGCATGCCTTTCAACCTTCTCACCAATTGGAGCAGAGCCATGGAGATGGTTAGTCTTCTCATCAAAATGGCTTCTCTCAGCATTTTCAACTACCTGATCTTTCACAATGGTACGTGGGTTGAGAGCACGTGGTGGCCGCTTATCCTTCTCAGTATTAAACATGTGACCTTCCTGCTCATGCTGAGATGGATTTGAACTGCGGACTTCCTTGTTTGAAAGTATAGTTTTAATAATTCTTCCACTGGCTTCAGGTCGCTGGTCTAGTCTAGAACTCGATGGTGGTACATTCTTCACAGGGGTTGATGACTGCTGAGTTGATCCATCAGGTGTCTGTGGTAAAAATTGATCAAACATAGGTCCATAATAATAAAACTGCAAAAATATCAACTTACGTTAGAATCAACCCTTCCTCTTCCTTTCAAAATGACAATTTTGTCCCTCTTAGCCTCGGCAGCCTGACCAGATCCAGATGTTCCCCCACTTGTGGCATCTACAAAACAAAACAAGATTATTAACATAGAAAAACGTACCACTCAGACCACGTGTAATAAGCTGATAAATTGGACGAGCAGCCATAAACATGACAGAGATAAGGAAAATTAGCTTCCCTTCCCTGAAAAGAAAAAGCCCATGTTCAGGAAAAAAATATATATACGAAAGAGAACACATCCTTGTCTAGAATTAGAAAAGTAGCATAGCATTAGGAAACATATATATACGAAAGAGAACACATCCATGTTCACCTAATACAAAAGGCAGTTATCATTCCATAATTGGACGGAATCTACCAAAATGTAACCTCTTTACATTGTATATGAATCTACCGAAAGTGTAACCTCTTTACATAGTATACTGCAACACGCCAGGTCGCCAGCAACCCAAGCAAAAAGCCTCCATTGTTAAAGGATGATTTTAGCATTTCACGGGCTCTTAACAAACACTGCCTATTTCTGCTAATTTTAGAAATATGTTAACTTCTGAAACATTTTTCTCTAAATGGTAAAGACTCACATATATAGACAAATTCACCATGCAGCAACGTAAGGCAACATCAATAATGCCCTTAATCGGTGCTGCTAAACTCAGCATTGGATGTACTATATTCCGAAATATCGTGCCCTGGGTGAAATTACAATCAAGGGATCACAGACAGTCAAGCTGGACAAAAAAACTCGTTGAGCTGGCTCGGTTGAACTCGTGTTCAAAATGCTCCGATTGAACTCATTTTTCTTTTAAAATAAAAATGAGTTGATTTTGAGTGACTTTCGACTTTGGCTCAGCTCGTTAAGCTCGGTTTGTAGTTGGGTCTCCAACAATTCAAGAGACCATGGCAAATAAGATTATGCAATATCAAAGAAAGCTAAAAAACTGCAGCTGGCTCATTATCCACCCTCAACAGACAGCTGCAATAGTACATACATCACTAGATACAACATTTAGCAGCATTATAGGCAAGGGTAGGTAATAGCAAAATTAATCCTCAGTAATACTGGGAAAGATAGTTAAAAAACAAAAAAGTATTACTATTAACAATTTCTTGATTTGGTACAAGCATACCACCTGAATTTCCAGCAACAGTTTTTTCCCTCTGTGTACGCTCCTCTCTCTTTGAAACCATGATATAGGTTGGTTTCTCCTTAGTACTGTCTCGTACAACATACTGCTCGAGAAAATAGAAAAAAAGCAGCAAGATTATGAACCTCAGATCACAACTTATTTCACAATCCTGTGTGTTAGAAAAAAAATTATTTCACAGAACAAAAGGAGGGTAACATTTGTTGTTTAGTCTCAACAGGTAGTCATTATCAGAACAGTAAACTTCGGAACTAAAGCTTGAACAATAAACTATGGCACTTTAAGCTTCCAGCAGATCAGTAGGTAGAATTTCAAATCAACTAAAGGTTTGATGGTGCCTCAATTGAATATCATGGAAACAGTTGAATTAAAAAGAACTATGCAACTATCACCAAGAAGGACTATGCACAGACATAAGAGATATAGAAATAAGAGCAATCATGCTTGTAGAAAGACAGAGAATGGGGCAATTGGCCACACCTCAATGGGAGGGGGCGCCTTCTATTATATAGCTGCTGGACTTGCTTACAAGGCAGGGGGTAATCTCCCTGATTTACATCTGCTAACTATAGCAACTAATCACTGATTTCCATATGCTAATTGCCTGATTTACAGCTGCTAACTATAGCAACTAATCACTGATTTCCATATGCTAATTGCCTGATTTACAGCTGCTAATTATGGCTGTGCTATCCATAATTAGCAGGGGATATTCTATTTCCTAACACCCGCCCGCAGTCGCAGCGGGAGGCTCCCGGACGCAAAGACTGGACCGAAAATCCTGGAATAATGCCGTCGGAAGTCCTTTAGTCATGATGTCAGCAAACTGATGGGAGGACGGCACGTGGAGTACCCGGATCTCACCAAGGGCAACCTTCTCACGGACGAAGTGAATGTCGATCTCGATGTGCTTCGTTCGCTTGTGGTGAACCGGGTTAGCCGTCATGTAGACGGCGCTGACGTTGTCACAGAAGACAACAGTGGCAGACGGTAGCTGGATATGGAGCTCCTGAAGTAGCTGCCGAAGCCAACAACACTCAGCCACAACATGTGCCACAGCACGATACTCAGCCTCGGCGCTGGAACGTGACACCGTGGTCTGGCGTTTGGAGGACCAGGAGACCAAAGTGTCGCCGAGGTAGACGCAAAAGCCGGAAGTGGAGCGTCGGGAGTCTGGACAGCCTGCCCAGTCGGCGTCAGAATAGGCAGTCAGCTTGTCAACAGACCCGGTGCCGATGTGAAGGCCCGAGGAGAGGGTCCCCTTCACATAGCGCAGGATGCGCTTGATGAGCGCACGGTGGGGCTCCCGAGGAGCGTGCATGAAGAGGCACACTTGCTGCACAGCATATGCCAGATCAGGACGAGTCAACGTCAAGTACTGGAGAGCTCCCGCCAAGCTCCTGTACTCAGATGTGTCCTTCTCTGACAGCAGCTCCCCGTCGGTCGCAGAGAGCTTGGCGTGAGTGTCCACGGGTGTCGCTGTTGGGTGACACTCAGCCATGCCTGCACGCTGAAGAAGCTCGATGGCGTACTGTCGCTGGGAGAGGAAGAGGCCGTCCGAAGAGCGCGTGACGGCGATGCCGAGGAAGTGGTGTAGGGCGCCCAGGTCCGTCATGGCGAACTCGGAGCTCAACCGAGTCATGATGCGCTGAAGAAGGGCCGAGGACGAGGCGGTGAGGACGATGTCGTCGACGTACAATAACAGGTAGGCGAGGCTCGTCCCTTCTCGTAGAACGAAAAGAGACGGGTCGGAGGCGGAGGCGGTGAAGCCAAGCTGCCGGACGAAGGTGGCGAAGCGCTGGTGCCAGGCGCGCGGAGCCTGCTTGAGTCCATACAAGGACTTCAGCAGACGACAGACGTGATCTGGGGCACCGGGATCGACGAACCCTGGCGGCTGCTGGCAGTAGACAGTTTCCTCGAGGTGGCCGTGAAGAAAGGCGTTCTTCACATCCAGCTGGTGAATCGGCCATGCACAGGATGCAGCGATGCTGAGGACAGACCGTATAGTGGCCGGTTTGACAACCGGGCTGAAGGTCTCATCGTAGTCGACGCCCTCGCGCTGGGAGAAGCCTCGGACGACCCAGCGGGCCTTGTGGCGGGCAAGGGACCCATCGGCATGGAACTTATGCCGGAAAATCCACTTTCCCGTCACGACGTTGGCCCCAGGGGCCGCGGAACGAGCTGCCAGGTGTTGTTGTCGACGAGGGCCTGGTACTCATCCATCATCGCGGCACGCCAGTTGGCGTCGGCCAGGGCGCTGCGATAGTTTGACGGAAGCGGCGACGGTAAGGATGACACCGTGGCTGCCAGCCCCTCATAGCTGACGCGGGGGATGGCACCCGTCATGGTACGAGTGACCCGCGGAGGCGGCGGCGGAGGCTGCAGCGGCGGTGGAGCAGTGGATGTCGCCGGTGCGGGTGCCGAAGGTGGTGTCGAGGTATCAGGAGCAGCACAGGCTGCTGGGGCAGCTGCCGGCTCGGATGTAGGCGTCGTCCGAGAGCGGCGAACATAGACGTGTGAGAAAGGAACCATGCTGGGTCCAGGCGGGGGCACGTGACCACGCCCGCCCGGTGCCGAGGAAGAGGAGCCGTGGGAGGCTTCAGCGTCGGAGGGTGGCTGCTCAACATCCGAGGGGGATGGAGCGACCACGGGCGTCGAGGATGGAGTCCCACCTGCAACAACAGTAGAACAAGGCACCGAAACCATATCGTCGTCGAGGAGGAAATCTAAGGAGGACGGGGGGGAGGCGTCAGGGGTGGTTGTAAAGGGGAAGGTGGTCTCGTCAAAAACGACATGGCGAGAGATGATAATGCGACGGGTGGAAAGGTCGAGGCAGCGGTAACCTTTGTGAGATGATGGGTATCCTAGGAAGACGCATGCTGTAGAGCGAGGGGCGAGCTTATGTTTGGAGGTCGCTTGCATATTGGGGTAACAGAGGCACCCGAAAACACGTAAATGGCTATAGGATGGTGGCTGATTATGTAGACGAGTGTAGGGGGTTTCATGCTGAACGGAGGAGGATGGACGCCGATTAAGGAGATAGCAGGCTGTCAGGAGCCCCTCAGCCCAATATGTGGGCGGCAGGAAAGCATGAAGAAGCATGGTGCGAATGGAGTTGTTGAGCGTGCGAATAAGACGTTCAGCTTTGCCATTTTGGGGTGATGTGTAGGGACAGGAGAGGCGGAGGTGGGTACCTTGGGCAGCGAGGAAGTTGGTGGTGGCGGCGTTGAGGAATTCAGTGTCGTTATCAGCCTGAAAACATTTGATGGGAAGGCTGAATTGTGTGTTGGCAAGCGCAACAAGTTCGACTAAGTGTTGGTAAACCTCGGATTTTTTGCGAAGAGGAAAAACCCAACAGTAGTGACTATAATCATCCAAGCATACCAAGTAATAGGAAAAGCCTGACAAGCTGTCTACAGGGGATGTCCATACATCGCAGTGAATAAGCTCAAAGGGCTTATGAGTTATGGAATGCGAGGAGCTGAAGGGTAGACGCGTGTGCTTGCCTATCTGACATGAGTGACATAGGGAGCGGTCTACTTTATTACAAAAAACAGCATGAGTTTTATTTAGGCGTTCTAATGCAGCGGGGGATGGATGGCCAAGACGTTGATGCCACAGAGTCGACGTAGTGGCCAGGTGAGCATGAGGTGGTGCGGTTGGAGTGGTGGTAGGCATGGTGTAAAGGTCCCCGTCGCAGTTACAGCGGAGAAGCACCCGTCCCGTCTTGAGATCCTTAACAGAAAAACCATGTGCGTCAAATTCAAAGGAGCAACTATTGTCGCGAGTGAATTGACGTACAGATAAAAGGTTGCGGGCTAGAGCAGGTGCAACAAGAATATTGTTAAGGGCGAAATTTGTGTTGGGTGTGGAGAGGATGGAATGACCTGTAGACGTAACAGGAATGCGAGTGCCATTGCCTACTGTTATTGAGGAGATGGAGGGAGGGAGAGGTTGAATAAGCATACCATCCGAGGACGTCATGTGTGTGGAGGCGCCGGAGTCCACCACCCAGGGTGAGTTGCCCTGCAGATTCATGGTCTGCAGGGCAGCAATGAGGCCGGCTACATCCCAGGAGTTGGAGCTGCTGGAGGACGTCTGGAGCGGAGCAAAGGCGGTGTGGGCCTGCGGAGAGGAGCCAAGAATGCCCTGGTTTCGCCCAGCCTGGGAACCAGAGGCAGCAGGGGCGCCAAAACCTCCCTGGCGACGCTGTCCAGGAGCTGAGACACGTTCTCCAGGGGCCACGCGTGCTCCAGTCCAAGGATTGAAGCCCCAGGGAACGCGTTTATTGGTGTTGGTGCCACTGGAAGTGTTGGAGAAGGGCTGCTGGCCGCCCTTCTTGAAGGCGGAGCGCCGGCCGCCCTGCTGCTGCTGCTGATAGCCACCTTGCTGCGGCTGCTGCTGATGGCCGCCAGGAAAGGATGCAGCAGCCAGGAGCGCGGTGGTGGCACGCAACTTCTCCTCGTTGTGCAGACGAAGTTCCTTGAGGATGAGCTGGTGCCTGGCGCCGGCGAAGGTGAGGGGCTGCTGCCCGGCGATGTTGTCGGCGACGTTGGAGTAGGCTTCATTGAGCCCACGCAGCAGGTTGAGGACGAGATTGGGCTCACTGACGGGCTGCCCAACATCGCGAAGTTCGTCGGCCTTCTCCTTCATGCGGACGCAGTAGGCATCGATGGAGGAGTCCCCCTGAGTCATCGAGTGGAACTCGTGACTCAGGAAGATGGCGCGAGGGGCTTTGTTAGCCTGGAACACCTCACCGATGGCCTTCCAGAGCACAGCCGCCGTCTGCGTGGCGTCGGTCATGGCGAGGTTGAGGACGGCGTCGGAGACGGTGCTGTACATCCAGCCACGAACGCAGAAGTCGGCCTGCGCCCAAGCCTCGTCGGTAGGGCGCGAGGTGGAGGCGGGGTTGAGGTGATGCAGGAGACCGAACTTCCCACACGTGGCCTGGAATGCCGTCGACCACTTGGTGTAGTTGGAGGGCTTCAGCTCCAAGGTCATGGGGACATGGAGCTTGATGTTGATGGTGGCATAGGGGCAGATTGAGGGTGTGGGATCGGACCCCAGGGCACCGCTGGTGGCAGAGGAGAGGTCTGATGTGGTTCCCATGGAGAAGAGGGAGGGGGGTACACCCAGGGGAGAGGGGCGGCGCTGGAAGAGGGAGCTAATCACTGATTTCCATATGCTAATTGCCTGATTTACAGCTGCTAATTATGGCTGTGCTATCCATAATTAGCAGGGGATATTCTATTTCCTAACAATGCTATTTGTAAACTGTAAGAATAGTACATCAGGGACCATCTGATGAATTAGGTTATGAGGGAAATCATCATGATGAGTTAGTTACTGAACAAAAAAATATTGCCAACATAAGCACCCATGCAAAGGTACACCCGTTATGTCAAAGAAATTATAAACTGAGATGAGAATAGAATGTTTTATCAGAAAAAAACAGAAAGTTCCAAATAAAGCATGCTACCGTGGAGGATCTGTGCTTCTCAGATCTTTTAGGACTGGAACTGCTAGTTACGACACCTGCAACTTTTCTGCTAAGTCTACTTCCAGGTCTCTGCAATTTAAGAAAATAGTAGCAAGTTAACAGATGATCAAGAAGAGCCCTATGTTACAGTTAAGGAATAAATGTACCTGAGCCATACTCTTAGCTTCCCTTTGCTGGCGGACATACATCATAAGAGGTGTCACAACAGGTGCCTCCTTTCCAGCAGCTGACAAAATAACCAAATGTGACAACCCCATTTTATGCTTGGCATATTTGGAAAGACATATCAATATAGCAAATACTTACTCGGTTCCAAATTATAAGACATATTGGATTTTCTAGATACATTGTTTTTAGTGTGTATCTTGACATAGTGTATATCTAAGTGCATAGCAAAAGCTATGTATCTAGCAAAGCCAAAATGTCTTATAATTTAAAATGGAGGGAGTACTATATTATGGATAGAAAGTAAGGATGGCATATTCTACCTGCCCTCTCAGCTTCTTTCCTTTCGAGCTGAATTTCAGCACTAGGCAGATGCTCAGTAGGCTTTGAAATAAGCTCAAGAAACTCCAAGTACTCCGGATCTAGTGATTCCAAAATGACAAAATCCAAGCTTAGGAAAATGGTAATATGATAGAACGATACAATTGGGCAAAGAGTTAGGTAAAGTGATTGCCTAAGACCTTTCATAATAGTTCCTTCACGGCCATCCTTCTTGATATTTGACTTGGGAACCTGTTGTGATGGTGCATATTCCACGAAAGCTTTAAATTGAGCACCTGACAGAACCATACACAACATCCATGAGACCCAATTTACACAAAGCAGATCACTACCCCCAAAAAAATCTACAAACATGTGGTCTACAGTTGCAAAAAAAAAGCACCAAACATCTAATACTCTAAAGTTTATTTCTGTTTCAGCATAACAATATAACACACTGTACAAGATATATTATCAAGCCAACATATGATGTTCTTGCTTCCAGCCACCACCTCTAGCGCTGACCTAAGTTGGATCAGCAAGCACAATTACATCAAGGACAAGATTAATGTCAGTATAACATCGTTCATGTGCTAGCAATGCTTCGACCTTATGTAGGTACACCCAATTCATTTCAAAATTTCCTTCATATTGGATTTTCACTACTGTGTCTCTTGGATCTCTTCTTCCACACTCACCAAGGGAAAACAGAATCCTATACACCATCATGTCAAGTACACAGCGTTCTAGAAAGCTAACTATAACTAGACCCAATCATATACAACAACTTTCAGATGGCTATGTAAATGATCAAGCATCAAATTTAACATCCATTTGTGTTTGTGACACCACATAGTAGTTGATAAGGTGTGTGCCCGTCAGCCCGTGATAAACTTAGATCACAGGAGTTGTGAACAATGAAATGGGTATGTCACTTAGGACAGATAGTTTTTGCTATTAAAAAAACCAAATAGACAGTGCTTGTAACTGATGGAGTTGGCACAATATGGTCAACTGAAAATAAAAATGTATATAAGGAGCACATCCTGAATATAGATTATCATGGACAAAATTCAACAAGATGAAGAAAATACCCTTTTCATTCACAAATACGTGTCCATTGAAGACCTCAGCAAACTCAACAACATCCTCTGGGCGCTTGAAATTAAGGTAAAGTCGAGAATACCTATGATTCTTTTGGCTGGATAAACAAAAGGAGAAAGAAGGATGTCACAATCATTTAGCTTCAAAATTAAGCAATATACAAAGAAGCAAATTGCTATATACGAAGTAAATAGTCGCAACCAAGATCAGGAAGAAAAAAACATATTGAACTAAGTGTGTGGAACGTGTCACTGAAAGAAAAATTGATTGTAACTTATTGTTAATATTAACAAAATAAGATAGCAAAAAGGAAATATACTACATAACACATTATGAAAATGGGGGAATGGAAGCACCAAAACAGATCAATATAAGCACTGAGCAATTGGATAGGCAAATCAGTTAAAATTTCCTACCAATTTTTTCTAAAGTTGATACAAAGTCCCTGTAAAAATTAAACTAATATAAATTGGACAGAGGAAATCACTAACCAGTAATCACCTACTGCAAAACAAAGAAAGTTGGATGTGTAAAGGTAGTTCTAAACTATCGGCTGGATTTAATTCTTCTCAGCAGCTTTCTCTACGACTCAAGAAGAAAACTCATTAATGAGTCCAGAAGCAACAAAGATATAATAAAAAAATGAATCTGCCCTAACCAATGATTTTAGCCCTTTTAAATAAACTCTATCAAAAGCACAGGTAGGTCAGATACAGATTGTGCGATGCAATCCACACAGAGAAACAGCTAAGAAGGCAACCCACTAGTTCAAGTTCTGACTAACACTTCAGTAGCAATCAATGCTAAAGCAAATGAAGTTAAACTTTGAACAGACCTTAACTATAATTTAGATACCTCACAAACTCTCCCAGGCCATTGCAAGCCAGAGAATAATTTGGTCACCACAATCAGAGAAAAGTAAATTTCGACAACTCGGTAACTAATCTCACAGCTCTACATCCATAATACACGGATGAATAGGCTAATTGCTTGCAAGGCGAGTACACTAGAACTAGCAAACGGAACGTAATAAGAAACATCGACATAATAGCTTCCTACTGTGGTTCATAGGCTAAACAGGATAGTACCACAAATCCTAATTACGGACCGTCCCACCAACAGCAACGCCACAAGCACTGGAAACGCAGAGAGCGCGGACCTGGCATTGCCGGGGCGGAAGCACGCCCAGTCGTACCGCCCAGCGAAGCGCGCGTCGACCTGGTCCACGACGGCCTGCTGCGCGATCGCCGGCGGCAGCCGCCGGAGCACCACCTTCGTGCGGTGCGCCGGGTCCTTCATGTGCGCTCGCCCCGCCGACGCCACCTCGAATCCCACCCGCGTCGCGAATAGCCGCGAACACCCCCACCGCGACACCGTCTCAAACCCTAGGGCCGGGTCACATCGAGGCGAGGCGGAGCAGACGCCAGCGAGATCTGGGGGGGCGAAGGGGGAGGACGGGGGAGGTGGCTAGGGTTTGGAGCCGGTGGGGATTTGTCTCGCTCCTGCTCCCCTTCACCGTCGCGTCGTCGCGTGCAATTTTCCTTTTTTCTTCCGCTTTGCTAGTTTGGTCGCTCGAATATGTTGGGGGTTTGGGTTTGGGGATGGGAAATTGGGAACTGTCGCAGATTGGGGGAAGAGGAGAGAAGACGGAAAAAGGTAGGACGCAGAAAATATACAGAGACTCGAATGGAAGCTGAAAAAACAGAAAATCTAAAAAATCATACTCGCTCCATATTATAAAAAATGTTGTTTTGCATAAGATTTTGATCAAACACTAAAAATATAAATCATGAATAATTTTTAAGTTGTTGAGTTTGAAAATATGAAAACCCTACAAATAAATTTGTCTTGAAATATGCTTTCATAAAAGTATGTATATATATATATACTCAGTCGGTTTCAAATTATAGTTCGTTTGACTTTTTTTAAGCCCGAGTTTGACCGCTCATCTTATTCAATTTTTTTTTTGCAAAATATCATTTCTTTTGGTGTGACTTACTTATTTAAGAAATGGTCTACCTGAATAACTTAAATTTGGCTATAATTATACAAATATTTTAAATAAAACAAGTGGTCAAATTTGAGGTTAAAAAAGTCAAAAAAATTATAAGTTAAAACGGAGGGAGTATCATTTTTAAATAAATATTTTTATATAAATATGAAGTCAAAGTCATGTTTTGAAAACCATGTCATCGTATAAAACAACTTATTTTACAATATGAAGAAAGTGTGTTTTATTAATAAGGACATGTTTGAATACGATGTTCTAATTACCAGCTAGCTAATTTTAGTTTAAATTAGTTCTAGTGCATTCAGACAAGAGGCTTAATTTTTTAGCTAAGTCTTTAACTAGTTGTTAGCCAATTAGATTGTTTTTGAACTATTTTTTAGCAACTAGTAACCAGCTCTAGCTCATCCATTGTTGGAGAAGATTAACTGCTTATAAAAAAAATATTAAAGATTATTTTACCTTAACTATGTGGCTTGTTTACATCCATTGTAAGGTTAAGATATATAGAAAATAAGCCACATGTCAGAACGTACAGACTCATGGCACGCACGGGCTTGATTGGTACGGCCACAACATGAGTGGCACCAAGGTTGTGAGAAGTCCAAAGCTAAGGCCTCGTTTAGATCCAAAATTATTTAGAATTTTGAAACTATAGCACTTTCGTTTATATGTGGTAATTATTGTTCAATCATGGAGTAACTAGAATCAAAAGATTTGTCTCGCAAATTACAGATGAACTGTGTAATTAGTTATATTTTTTTATCTATATTTAATACTACATGCATGCGTTTAAATATTTGATATGATGAAGATGTGACAAAAAATTTGGAATTTTGAAGGGATCTAAACAGGGCCTTAGGTGAAGCCAGTTGTGTGCCTTGTAGTTCAAAGTAAGCTTTCTTTGAAGAATAGACATTTGAATTATAGGCATATCTCCAACTGTCTTCCATGTCAAGATTCCAATCGATACCTCTAGAGCAGTGTTTAAAGGTCCTGTAGTTGATATGAGGCATGTGCTGACATAGGTAAGTTAAAAATTCTTTCCAATCCCACGAAATGAGTTATGGGTCCTTTTAGCTTGACATCAAAGGAGATAAGACCATGTCCTAATAGTTGCATTGCCATCCAACCACCAAAATCACTAAATCTTTGCTATGGTCCTTGTTTTACAATATGTAAACGTAGTGTGTAGACTTCTATTCAGCAATACCTACATAATCTCACAAGGACTATAAGAATATATTTAGTACAATAGTAGTAAAAATCATTAAAAAAGTCCAACAAAGTCAAATACAAAAAGAAAAATTGACTAGAAGTGTGAATTTAATTATTGTACTTTTGATGTGAAATTTGTGGTGTATATAGATTTTATAACTCTTGATCTTCCAACTTTTTAAGATAAGTATCAGGCTTTGTTATGATACTCTCAAATAACTATATGTCATTGATTTAATTAGATCAAACCATTATGGTTGCATATTATCTCTTAGAAGGTCATGAATGAAAACATTTTTTTTACTTTTTTAAAAGTAGGATGAACAAGAAAAATAATCTTTATTTTTAGATGAAAAGCCTTCCTTCTAGATCAATTGTTGCGTGTGTGATATGTTCGATGTGATTTTTTTTGGAACTTCAGAATGTGACATTAGATTAGTTGGCACATGCTTTATCTTGTTTTTATACGTGGAACATGTTTGATTCCGCGGCTCCCTGCTCGTTGCCGCCTCGCCGGCTCACCGCGACCTGCTCTAGTCGCCCGTCGCCGTGTTCTGCTGGGGACTGGGGCTGTCCGCGTCCGCCTGTGTCTTGTCCGCCGCCGTCCGCGATTTAGGGTTAGGGTTGGGGTTGGGGGCGAGGTGCCGAGGTCTCAGCCTCTCAGGTCTTCTGGGGACTGGGCAACTGGCCGACTCACGACTGGGGAGGCCACTCGGCACTCGCCACTCGCCAGGAGGGCAGGATGGGCCATGTGGTGGGCTGAAGCCTGCAGGGTTGAGGTTTGGGGTGGCCTGGCCGTGTGTGTGCGCTGCGCTCTGACTCCGATTTCTGGTCACAGCCATGTACCTCGTTTTGTTTGGCTATCGATTCGGTTTGAGTATAAAACCGAAGTCGAAGCCGAACACCGAACAATGCAAAAACAGATAACGAAACCGTGAATCGAAAACCGAAAAAAACGACAATTCGGCTCGGTTCGGTACGGTTCGGTTTGCGGTTATTCTCCAACAGAGGTATTTCCAATTACATTGTAACCGTTCTATCAGGAGAAAAAATATACTCCCTCCATCCCAAATTATAAGTCATTCCAAGAATCTTAGAGAGTCAAAGTTTATAAAGTTTGACCAAATTTATATAATATTGTAATATCATATTTGATACCAACTAAGTATCATTAGATTCTTTATTAGTTATATTTCCATACTGTACTTATTTGATGTCATAAATCTTTATGTTTCTCTCTATAATCTTTAGTCAAACTTAAAATGTTTTGACTTTCCAAGATTTCTGAAATGACTTACAATTTAGAATGGATGGAGTATGTTTTAATGAGATTTATGACCTATTTGGTATAGCTCACAACAGTTTCACCAGCTTTGGTGAACTTATTTTTTTACCAAACACTTATTTTCAAAACAGTTTCATAGGTGAAGCTATTTTGCTCCCCTCCTACAAAGACATGATGAGGGATGAAGCTAAAAAAAAATAGTTTATCTTAGCTCTTTCTTCTATTTTTCTCTCATATTCATGCATAAAGTTATTGATGAAGCTGTTTGTCAAACACTTTTTGCAAAATAGCTAATCTTCACTTAAAAAGTTGCTCTCGTGGTACAATCCATGAGGTGATAACTACAATATCCAGTAAGTTCCTTCTACGCACATGGTATGATCCTAGGTCCCAGGCCTAGATACATGGAATGGCCTCTGAGAGCAGGATAAAATAAAAGAAATCCCTTTAATTTCAATGTGTAACGTGCAATAGGATTTTCAAAATATAATGCGCAATGTAATTTTCAAAAAAAGGATAATCTTAGTTCAAAAAAAGTCAAACTTTATAAATTTTGATTAACAATTACTCAAATTATATGCATACGGATATACTGCCTTGGACCCAAGAAGAAGACAACTTTAGGTTTTCTATAATCAAACAATTTTAAAATATATTAAATTTATAAAACAAATAGTATTAACACTTATGAATCCAAATAAATATATTATAAAAAATAATATGTATTTCAAAAAAGGACAATGTAGTAATGCAAATTTAGTCAAACTTTCCATGTCGAATTCAGTTATTGAAGGACATGTGATCACAAAATACAGAGTCAGAACAACACTTTAGGTGACAATAGTATTACACATAGTTCTTGGGATGACGATACCACTAACTAAATTTTGATGAGTTTTATGTAATTTTTGGGTGAATTCTTGGAAATGCAGAGCAAAAGCTCAATCAGTTGGCGGATATCTTCGTCTCCATATATGATTTCAGTGAGCTTGAGGTTCTCGCACCGGGCATCCACGAGGTTGGGGCACGGGGTAGTAGGCTCCGTATTCTTCCAGTTGGACGATCTTCTGTTATTCTTCGAGTCATCATTTGAGTACTATATATATATATATATATACAGCGTAAAACTATGTAAGCTAACGACATTCACAAGAAACATTTAAAGCTAAATATGAGTTTACAATCTAGCTATATACCTTGCAATGCCGCAAAGTGAGCCTCTCCAGGTTGGGTGAATTACGAAGGAAGAGCCCCAATGTCTGGAAGCCATCGCTAAGGTGACATTGGTTTAGTTCTAAGGCCCTCAGGTTGTTGAATTGTGGGAATGTTGCGGACCACCCACCATCACCCGCAGGCACCTGGAGTGTATTGTTTGTATATCAGATTAGATGACGATACACAAGACAGAAACACCCAAAATGAGCCAGTAGAGTGAAACGGCCGGAGACATGGCAAAGTTAATTAAGCATAGAGAAGGATGAAGAGGGGATTGGAGTTGGAGCGTACCATCGCCTCTGACAGCTCTAGGTTTGTGATCACGTTAGACACGCCGCCAAGGATCTTGAGATGATGGGCAATTTCCCACGCCCGTGAACGAACGGATGCCTTGGCAAGGGGTGTCATCTCCCTCACCGAGAAGCCACCATGAAAGGCCCGAGCCGCGACGTCCAGGAACAAAGAAGCAGCAGCAGGTGCCGTGATAACAAGTAGGCAGCCTTCGGTGTTGCTGCCGCCGTCGATGACCAGGCTGTTGAGCGTGGGCGACGTGATCTCAGTCAACCCTGCCATCGCGCACTGTTTCATGACCAGGTTCTTGAGTGAGGTGGAGGTGATCGCTTGGAACTCGCAAATGCAGCCGTTCAGCTCCAGATCCTCCAAGTTGGGGCGCCCGGATCTGACATGGTCGGAGAGAAGGGCATCCAGGCACAGGTTGCCAAGGTGTAGCTTTCTGAGGCGTCAGCTGGATCCAGTAGAACGACTGAGGCCCTGACCACGAGGCTGAATGCCCTGTCCCTGTCCCTGGGCGGCGTCGTACTTTATGCCACGGCGGATCCATCTGTATCCTAGTTTTCTATTGTGATAATCACGATAAGGGCTAGGGGGTTGGGAAAGGTGCAGCCGGAAGCTGTCCAAGTGGGCAATGGAAACGTTGCCGGGGGATAGCAGGATGTCCATGAAGTCTTCGAACTTCTCCCAGCACACCTTTGCTCTCTCTCTGTCCGAGTTGCTTGCGGCCATGGCCACGGCCGCGGCCGCGGCGCCCCCGAACTCTTCCTGGTCGGTGTCGATGTAGGGCACGGACCGCCAGAGGTGTCTCCACCGGGTGGACAGCACGCACGTCTGCACCACCTGCCGGGCCTGCATGTGGGACATGATCTCGTGGAGGAGGCAGTCCGGCAGCGCGCTCAGCCGGTCCCCGCCGGCGAAGCTGCCAGTGGTGCGGCTCCTCTTGCATGGGGCTTCTTCTTCCATCGGGTTGGTCCGTGTTGGAAGCCCCCGATCTGAGTAATCAGGAGGAGGGTACCCAGTCTCTTGGATGGAAACCACCGTGGATTGGGGAGAAGATCTCTAACAAACTTGGATGGAAACCACCGCGGATTGGGGAGAAGATCTTTAACAAACTTAGGGTCTGTTTGGTGCAGCTCTGCTTCACTATTGAAGTTGTTTTTTAGAAAATAACTTTATAAGCAACTCTCTAGATGAAGCTGCGTTATTTTAGAAAAAGTGTTTGGCAAAACAGCTTCACCAACAACTTTATGCATGGATATTTAAGAGAAAGAGGGAAGAAAGCTGTGATAAGCTACTATTTTCAGCTTCACCTAACTTTATATCTTTGTAAGAGGGAGAGAAAAACAGTTTCATAGGTGAAGCTGTTTTGAAAAAAGATGTTTAGCAAAAAAACAGCTCACAACAGTTATACCAAACAGGCCCTTGAATGGTACGTACCTCCTCTGTTCCCAACCAGGAGATATTCGACGTGTCGTGAATGATCGGGCTCCTCGGTCGCGTTTCCATCATCTCCCTTGAAAAAAAAACCTGCGAACGGGCACGTTCCACCGCGGCCGGCCGAGCCGCGGTCGTAGTCAGGGGGACCGGCCGATGGAGGCTGCCACGGCGGAGGAGCGACCCGGCTACAAACCTGCAGCACCTGAACATTGTTGCTATGTACACATGGCTTATAACGTTCCATGAACAAGCAGAAAAATGTGCAACGGATAGCATCCGTGATCCGTATACCAAGGGAGCAAAACAGAATTTCAGAACCGACAATGCATTTTAGATGGCAGACAATATCTCGCATTCTAGAATATCAGGCAGCATTTCTGACAACAGGTCAGCACTGGTTCAATTTAAGCACTCACATATTGCGTTCAGCTACAAGTAGATTCAATGCCTGATACTAGGAGTTTACAACAGCTAGCAAGTTTGTCAGAAACAAGATAACAACAAGACCACCTCCTAGAGTCGTCAGGCTGGTAGTGGTAGGCAATTCATAGACTTGTAACGGTTATAGTAACCGTTGGCGCAGCGAAGTCCAACAAAAAGCTGATCAGTTCGGGCACACCAGCATCTTCGTAGCGTAAGATTTTAGCATACTTTAGCTTCAGACACCGGAAGCGTGGCAGGTTTGTAGACTGAGAATATGTCTTCTTCGACTTGCCCTTTCCTTTCCCTCCCATAGAATCATCTGAGAGCTGTTTCCATAATGAAGGGCTTGTTTACGTTACTGCTACCAAGATGAAATGTGCAGAAACTACATTGTGATAAGAGAAAAATGACATACCTTGCAAGACGTTATCTCAAGCCTTTCCAAATTAGGAGAATTCCGCAGACAATGAAGCAATATCTGGAAATTGTCGTTCAAATTGCAAAAATGCAAACACAAGGTTCTCAGATTTTTCAGTATAGGGAAATCAACATGTTCAGCAACTGGCACCACCTGCTGAAATCAAGATACAATTCGTTAAATCATCCAGACCAACTACCTGCAAGAATTCTATTAAAAAAAGGATAAACAAATAGGTTTGGTTTATTGCAATCCCCATCGGTCTTAGAATTAGGATTGCATTAATACTATTTGTCTTTTAAAAAAGGCCTTGTACAGTGCTCAGAGAAGCACACAGTAACAATACCATTGATGTTCTCACAAAGGAAGTTAATCTGTGCATTAGTTTGCTGCCGACAAATAAGCAAAACTTGCAACACATAGGTGAAGTAATTGACTATCTGGCAAAAGGTTCTAAAAACCTTCAGAGAATTAACTCTGTACACAAGTTGCCAGGGGCGGATCTACCGGGGGGGGGGGGGGGGGGGGGGGCTGGGTGGGCTCCAGCCCCCACTACAGCCAGTGTGTCAATGAAAATATAGAGGGATTGAGAGGAAAAAAAGAGGAGAAAAGAAGAAAAATAGAGAGATTAGAGGAAGAAAAAGTGATTAGCCCCCTTCAATCTTGTTTTAAGAGGTTGAGGGAGAAGAAAAGAAGAAAAATAGAGAGATTAGAAGAACAGATCAGCCCCTCTTCAGTCTTGTTCTGGATCCACCACTGCAAGTTGCACAATGTCACCTGCAAATGTGAGGCGCAGTCGCGCAGAGGTCGACAAGTAGGCATGCCTAGCTGATCTTGGAGTGAAACTGAGTCATTTGGCCAGGAAACTTAAATGTGTTATTCCAGTGAAAACAACGGAAATTATATGTTTAGTATTATCTGCATGATCCAACTCTTAGAGTAGGCACAAATAAAAAGTGTGGAGGAATTTATGATCAGGGTTTCTGTTTTTTGAGCCAGCAAGGAGTACGCCTAGCCTACAGAACTGGTGAAACATAACTACATACCATCATTGGCAAACTGCATTGGTCACAGTAAGGCTATTGTCTAGTATTCCCATTTTTCCTATTGTCAGTAACATGGCAAGTTTCCAAATTTCTAGTTTTTCTTGTTAATTTTAGTTTTTTTTAAAAAGAAAACTCTACGTTATAACAACATATTTCTTTGATTACTTATCAAGTTATGCAACAACTTTTGCTGTTACAAATCTAGTGACGGCAATTGTCAAGAATGTTTCCCTAACCCTGGGTCAAGTGTGACATCTACCTCTGCCACAAACAAAATAAAAATTTAGTTATGTAAGCCAGCTGGTGTTGGTTTTTTGCTTTATCATCTTGAAACCTTCTAGTTACTCTTCACAGTAAAAACTAAATTATGCAGACCAACAGGAGTCACATTGCTAGTGTAGATAAAAATTAAGTACTCAATACCTTAAAACTCCTCAAAGTAAGCTTCTCCAGATTAGGAGACTTATGTGGAAATCTCTATAGAGCCTTCAATACACACACACCACTTTTGGTGGGTTTGATAAAACATGAGTCAAGAGACAAGGTTCTCAAGTTGTGAAATATAGGAACCTCATCAAATACTTCATCTAGAACTGCCTGAAATAGAGAAATAGAAGCTAAATTAAACTAATGGTCAATTGCCTTTGTCCAGTAAGGAGAAAGCTTCAAATGATACTGAACAGATATTAATGGAGCAAAACACGGTTTCAAATAAAGAAGGTGTACCGTTGCTTGGAAACCTTCCCATTTGAAACTCGTTACATTGAAGAGGCTGCCAAGATGCGTCGCTACAATTCGTGGAGAGACTTCTTCATGTCTCCAGGAGATTGATGCCCTCACAAGGGAATTCCCTGCATCTAATGAAAGGGGAATGCCCAGCTCCACTGACAGCGATGCAAGACGACAAGCTCTGATAGCAAACACATCTACAGGTTGATCTATAGTACAATTGCAAACAACCAAATTCTCTAGTTTGTCGGATTCAATGCAGCAAAACACGGTGCGACATTGTCTGAGGGTAAGATCTTTTAGGTCTGGCCACCAAAAATGAAGGCGTTCCGCAAAGGAATGATCCAAGGACACGCCCCTAAGATGCAAACTTCTGAGGCGACGACAAGGGCTAGAGGACAGATATGGTAACTGATATGGAGAAAAGGCACCGAGAGCGATCTCGAGCGTTATGGGGTTGTCCTTAATGGCACGACGAACCCATCTATCGACGCGCCGACGACGATCGAGACTACCGACACTTGCAACCAATCCGACACTTGTAACCAACCGGAACGCATCCAGGCACGAAGCTCTGTGTAACATCAGCAGGTTGGTGACGAAATCGTCCATCCTTTCCCAAGCCACCGTCAAGTCCTCTTCGAAGTAGTCCTCTTCGAAGTTGCTTTGGAAATCTGAGAGACTGAGATTGATGCCAGGCACGGAACGCCATAGATCCGTCCACCTCTTAGACAGCACGGTGGTACGCACGACCTGCTGTGCCGGGAGGAAGGAGAGGACGCGGAGGAGGAGCTCTTCCGGCAGGGCGCTCAGCCGGTCGAGGATCGAACCGCCGCCGCGGGGGCCCGCTTGACGGCGGCGCCGACCATCGCGGTTTTCTTCAGTGCCGCAAAGCGACGGGTCGAGGCCTTCGGGGCCCGAACTGAGGTGAAGCGGGAGCCCGGCCGGATCACTCCGACCGTCGCCGATTTCCAGCTAAAATTGGCGAAATGTACCGTCGCACTACCCGATTATGCCAGCTTGAACGGGGAAGAACTGCGTTGGAGCGGAAGGAAATCGAAGAAATCGAAGAACGGGTGTGTTTGGTTGGAGAGCCGGTAATTGGAATGGCTCTGCTCCTGATCTAAGAACGGGAGAGTAGTTCTATCGAGTGTTCGGTTGGAGTGATAGAATTGTTGAGACACTGCTCTTTATTTGAGACGAGTGCGTTCAGTAGGGTCTTTTTTAGACTTTTACATGTATGTTATTAAAAAAGTTGTCAATTACGTATAAATCATAAAAAAAACCTTTATATGTGTCACTGTTCTAAATTTTTTTTTCATCCATGTTATTTTCGTTAGATTTATCTCTATGTGTGAAAACTAAAAAATACCCCTTAGGTTAGAATATGTAATTAATTTTTTGAGCATATCTTAACGACCTCAAATACAAAAAAAAAAATCAAAACTAGAAAGTTGTAGATCTCGTCGAGATCTATAATATCTTTATAAAAAAAATCTTCATTTAATTATGTGAAAAATATATGATTTAATTTTATTCATATGTTTGAGAAAAATCATTTTTTTTACAAAATTAAATGAAAATAATTTTTATATAGATACTGTAGATCTCATATAGTTTTGAGTTTTTTCATTTGAGATCGTTAAAATGTTCAAAAAAATTAAATGCATATTCTGACCTGAGGGGTATTTTTGACTTTTTACATGTACAGTTTAACACCGTTAGAGGCAAATCTGACGGAAATGACATGGATGACAAAAAAGTTTAGAACAGTGGCACATGTGAGAGTTCATCTTTTTTAATGGTTTGTATGCAATTGACAACTTTTTTAATGGTATATATGTAAAAGTCTCTTTTTTAAGCCAGCTGATCCTAGAATCTCAAGGAATATTCCTCTAGGGAACCACTCCAGAATCTCAAGGATTCCTCTAGAGAACCACTCCATCCTCCCGCTCTTCAACCAAGCAATGTGACAGAGCTGCTCCATCCCATTCTCATGCATCCCACTGACCCCCTAAACCCTAGCATGTCCTAGCGGAGTGGGCTTGTTGGGCACAGGGCAACGCGCCTGCCACATTCACATACGAAACCCAAGCCCAACCCATCTTCCTAATATGATTTTTTTCTTGAATACGCAAAAGATTTCATTGTAATTAAAGAGTTTAAACATACGAAACAACACGCTTCATGTGCGCCTTAAATGGTCTTACAACGGTAAATGGACCTTTCTAGTAGACTGCTTCAAACTTTGATATTACATAAAGGTAAACAATCGCACTAAAAGTCGTGCAACAACCTACAGAGTTGGGCCGTCGCCGTTGCTGGCTACGTGACCCTACTCTGCCATCTAGGAAGAGCGCTCTTCTACCAGCCGTGTTGTTGGTCGCTGGGAACAGCTTGTCCAGAGCTTCCATGTCGCTCGGTGTCAAGTTCCCTGCGAACAAGGCATCGTATGTGCCCTTGGCCGCAGATGAAACTAGAGCGGTCGGCGGAGCAATGCCCATATTCTTCATAAGGAGTACTTCGTCCCTCTTACAAGTCGGTATGTGCTCCAAGCCTCCAACTGTTGAGCGGCCATCCATCAGCTCCTTGTTGGTAGGGGTTGCCTTGTGGTTGCCTTCTTCTGCCTTGGTGTAATATAATGGCGATTAGTGGCGACTGTCACTTGAGCTACACTTCCTCGATGAACCGTGTGAGACAACGCGTAGCCTCACACGGCGTGGGTGTGCCGACCGTGCTCTCATCTGCGACGCTAGGCTGCCCCACCCGTGGCGTTGTGAGTTGCGGCCCCCCTGCACTGACGACAACAGAGGCGAGTGAGAGTCCCTATGTGTTTGGTTTTAAGTAATTGATGAAACCTACCCTAAGTACCAACCTTGATCTCCAAGTGTGAATCATGAGATAGGTTGGTACATGCCTTGTGAGGGAGCAAGATGGATCAAGGTGGATTGCATAAGCTCTAGCATGGTGGTGCAAAGGAAAATGGAAAAGGATTCAAGGCAAAGGTGAAATAGGAATCCATTTTCGGTTTGGTGATCAAGACACCATAGAGGGTATGATCACATTTAGGATAGATAGCCGTATTGTCAAGGAGGGAGCTCACGTGTTTGATTACGATTATCATGTGCCACTAGGTTCTTTGCATTGCATATAAAATCAAACGAACTAGTGAGACAACCAACTTTTTCCAAGATAATTGTGAACTAAAAGCTAACACACGTGCACAAGTGTTGAGATCACTGAGTGTTAGCACTTGGAAGCTTGGAGAAGTTGGATAAGTGTTTGGACAACGCAAAAGAGCTTCGGATAGTGGTCCGGACGCTAGGGTAACGACTGTCCGGACTAACGCGTGTGCGTCCGGAAGCATACCCTAGGTCAGCTTGGCTGAGGAGAGGGATCCGGACGCTGTTTGCAGTCCGGACGCGGAGTTCTGGACGCGCATCCGGAGGCGTGGACCTCTCTGTTTGTTCTCTGTTGAACTGATCCGGACGGGAGTTTTAGTCCGGCCAGAGGATCCAGACATGCGTCCGGATGTGAAGAAGCTCTGAAGGAGTTCTCGGGCGCTCTCGGGTGTTCTGGAATTTATTTCTAGACGCCCGGTGCAGTGAGTCCGGACGCAGGCTACAGTAGCATCCGGAGATGCGTGGCTGGCTGTGGCGCGTGCGGGAAGAAATCGTTCAAATGGGAGGCCTGACCGGACGCGTGTGCGTTGGTCCAGACTGCACCTTGGGTGCGACCGGAGGCAACGTCCGGAGGCTCAAGCAGAGCCGTTGGCTCTCGGCTAGTGATGAGTTCGGACGCAGATGATGGTCCGGCCCCCTGTGAAAAGTGCGTCTGGAGGTGATGCAGAGGCTCTGTTTTGAAGTGCAAAACGACTAGTTGTGTATGTGAGTTATATAAGTGTTTTGGCCGGCCCTTTGGGGCAATCTCTTGCACTCCTACTTCACTTATACACTTGTGCTTGCTTGAGAAGCTCCACCACTCATCCCTCTAAGCATATTTGACATATTCATGAGAGATTGAGTGAATCCAAGTGCATTGCTCTTGATTGCATACTAGTGGCACTTGGTGATCGTCGTCTTCGCGGAAGCTCTTGTTATTCTTGGAGGTTGTCACCTCCTAGACGGCTTGGAGCGACGAGGATCGTTGAGCGGAGGAAGGTGATTGTCTCCGGCTCCGATCGGTGGATTGTGAGGGGTTCTTGAACCTTCCCCGCAGGAGTTCGCGAAAGGTATCTTTAGTGGATTGCTCATAGCTTGTGGATCCCTATCTTGTGTTGGTTGTGCAGCACCCGGTGACGGGTTTGGCGTGTGATGCCAATTAGCGCGTGAACCTCTAAGTAGGTGAATCGCTACAACGAGGAATAGCTTGTTGGCAAACAAGTGAACCTCGGTAAAAAAATCTTGTGTCATCTTGTCTCTACCGAGGATTCATATTGTGATTGCTTCCATATTGGATATCTCTTGATTGCTACTCTCCACATCGGTATTATCTTTCTATCTCTAGCTTTGCACTAGTATTTTTTTACATTCTTGCAAAGTAGAGCCTCTAGCTTAACTTGTGTAACTTAGTTGTGTAGCACTAGTTCTCTAGCTCTTGTGTGTGACATAGGTTATCTTGCTAGTGACTAGAATTGGTAGGTGCCTTGCCTAACCGTAGTGCTAGCGCAGACTTGCTTTACATCGTGTTTTATTCGAACAAGTTTTCTTAAGTATTGTTGTAGAATTTTAATAGACTATTCACCCCTCCCTTTAGCCATATCTAGACCTTTTAAGTGGTATCAGAGCCGGTACACCGTTTCTTGTGAGGCTTAACATCCCACGGTGTTAAAATGGCTCTTATCAACAACACCAAGAGGCCACCCAAGTTTGATGGCACCGATTATAGCTATTGGAAGACATTGATGACCACCCATATCAAATCAATCAACCGGAAGGTATGGTTGGTGGTCGACAAGAAATTTGAGGTGGTAAATGAAGAGGCACCCACCGCGACCGAGGAGGAGAAGCTCCAAAACAATGATATTGCATTGAGTGTCATTCATGATGCAATCTCAAAGGAGGTCTTTGAACAAATCAAGAACATTGAGAGTGCTCATGATGCATGGAAGAAGCTTGAAGAGTTCTATGAGGAAACTCAATCCATGATGGGGGCCAAGGCATATATCTTGAAGGAGAGGTTTGCTAGCTTCAAGATGAAGGATGATGAGAATGTGTCGGAGATGTTCAATAGGCTTGAGATGCTTATCAATGACCTCAAGTCACTTGGAGAGAAGGTGGAGAACAAGGATTTCTCATTCAAATTCTTGAGAAGTCTTCCACCAAGATTTGAGATGCTAGTCACTGTGACACCCTGTGTCAAGCTTGCATTAGGATCATCATTAACCACTAAGCACAAGCATTTCATTGCATTCATGTTGGCATATGCTATCATTTCATGTGTGTGTTATAATGTTTTGAAACTAGAATTAAAAAGGTGTTGTGCGCTCAATCTTGTGATCTATCTGTTTAGCTAAACCTTACCATGCTTAGAGTAAAGTATGTTTTGCTTTATGTTTATTTTACCCTGCTTAATTTTATCTGTTAAAGAATTAAAGTAATTCTTTTCCTAATTAGCTTAAATGAGTTTTTAATCTTTAACTCTTGAACTAATGGTTTTCAGAATTTATGATCTACATGAAAAAGGTAGAGAATAATATTCTGAACAACTTTGGTTTAAGTGTCAAAACTTAGTTTGGAGTTTTTGAAACTGTTTTGAAGCAAATTTAGTTTGATTCAAATCAAAGAAAATGGAAAAAAGAAATCAGATCTGGAACGGGCCGAGTTACCACTTTCGGCCCACTCGGCCTCGACCGCCGCTCGATAAGGTGACAGACCGAGGGACGAACGAACGACCCCCGAGCAGGAGGCTCGATCAGTCGATCGACCCCCCCCCCGACTTCGACCCCTCGAAGTTACGGATATAGGGTCGAACGAACGATCCCCGAGCAGGAGGCTCGATCAGCCGATCGACCCCCTCCCGCGCGCTCACCCGCGCATCGCACAGCGCACGTGCCCGAACGCACGCCCGCGCGCATTCGCCCGACCGCGGCTGAACTGTACGTCGGCGTCGTCTGCCGCATGGCCGTCGATGCCTGACCGCGGATGTTGAACACGCTAACGCCGCCGCTGTCGCTCTGCACCGACATCGCTGTCGCCGACCAGCCCCTCGCTCTGTCTCAGTCACGTCCGCACCCGCGCCCGCGCTAATGGCGCTAGGACCGAGCCTGCACCGCTTTCCCGCTGCTGACGCCCCTGCTTCGCCGCCGCAGACCTGCCAGCCGCACTGCCGCGCGCCACGCCGTCGTTTCGCAGTGACGCTGCCGCAGTGCCGCGTCCGATCAACTCCACGCCTCGTCCCTCTCACACTCGAGCGCGAATCCGCGCTAACGACGCGTTGACCAAGTCCTGCTCTGCTCTCGCACGCCGCGAACACGCCAGCGTCGCTGCCACCGCCGCACCATCGCGTCACGGTCCCCACTGGCCGCGCCGGTCGGCCATGACCGTGTAAAGGGGAGTGCCTACACCTCCTTTACTTCCCACACTCGTCCGCACTCATCCTCACTCGCTCTCTCGCTCGCATTTCTCTGCCATCACCGCGCCAAGAGCTCCGAGCATTGGAAGCACCCCCTTCTCAAATCCACCACCACCCGAGCTCCTCTGCTCGATCCATCTCGCACTAGCTTTCGTCTTCGCCCCGCACACACGCTGCTCGCCTCGCTTTCACCAGCCGAGCACTCCAGTCGCCGGAACGCCTCCGCCGTTCCTCGGTCCCGAGTCACCACCACACCGACCAAACATTGTTCACCCCTCACCGTCTCGCCCCGACGCCTCCATCTTCGTGGAAGCTTCACCGGAGCTAGCAGAGGTGAGAACACTTTTTCCCCTAGCTCTAGTTCGCCCTGTATCAGCACAACGCCGTTGGTCGTGCGCCATTGCCGCCGCCGCGGAGCTTGCACGTGGCCAAGGTTCCACAGAGCCCCCCCGGCTCAACCAACCCTCGAACCACACTCACCACATCACCACGATGCTCACGCAATCCTGCGCCGAGCCTCGCATCGCCGGTGATCACCTCGCCGCGTCGCACCGCCGTGCTGCACCGCCACCGCACGCCGCCGACCACTTTCACGGTCGCAACGGTTCAGCCAACTCCACCAGTGGATGCGCGTCATCATCCCGAGCCTAGCACACCCAACCCCACCGCCAGAGACCTCACCGCCGGCGGGAACGCGCCGGTCAGCACCGTCCTCTGCTCCCTGCTCGTCGACAGATGGACCCCGTGTTGACCGAGGGCCCCGCCTGTCAGTCGCCCCGCGCGCCTCTGCGTGTATTGGGCCAGACCCAGTACTGTTTCCCCACGGGCCGGTTTCCGAAATGAATTTCCTTTTCCTATTTTCAGTAATATGCTAATGCTTGTTTAATTTATATCTAGAGTTTGGTAAAACCTAAAATGGTGAAATCAATTTTGTTAGACTCTATATGTTATGATCTTTCTGTTAAAAATATAAAAATGATTTTTGGAGAATGTCTTCAGTACTAATGAGTAATTAGTTGTTTTCTACATATATCAAAGTTATTTGTGTTCCTGCTTAAAATGGTCAAATAAAAATGTAAGGTTTTTATGTTAGCTCTGTTATCCTGTGTAGAAGCTAGGAAAAATATAACATGCCATGTTTCTATGTAAGTTTTATTTATCACCTATTAAAATGTATTTTTGCTGTTTTCTTAGATTAATTCCTGTGGTAAATATGTGCATGTATAAATCATGGAACTTTCTTGATAAATATTTTTTTAAGCATAGATTCTGCTAAAAATAAGTTATAGCATGTTTCACCCTGTTATCTAGTAGCTCTAGTTCTAAGTGCTTGTTCTGCTTTTAATTTTATCTTTTTATATCTGCTAGCTGGTAGCTTTTCTATGAGTAAATTTTCTGCAGTAGCATCCAGTAGACATGTTTTACCCTCTGTAATTTTGGTAGATTTTTCTGAGCAGTTTATAATAGGGTTGTTGTGTAAAGTGGCTTTGTGGTAATTTCATTGGTTAAATGCTTAGAGTCACTTTTAGTGTGCTAAATCTTGTTCAAGCATCATCCCTGCACCATCAAGTTACTTATAAATGCATTGCAATCATTTAGGATCAGTGGAGGAACACCAGGAGCCAACCCCAGAGACAGAAGTCCAGGAGGTACAAGAGCTAAACGAGGAGTACCACGAGCTCGACACTAACCTCCCCGAGTGCCCTGACCACCAGCCCTCCACCTTCGCTCAAGCCAAGCCCCGGAGCATTCTTAAGCCTCCCAATATTTACAATTAATCTACTTGAGTATTTTATACTGTGATGCATTAGGTGACAAGAGTTGTTTGAATCCCAAATTGATGCATTACCTTCCTTGATTATTGTTTTCCCTACCTTGTTACCCTGTTATTAAAAGTAAAAGCAACCGCTTAGCCTGCTTAGAATAAATGGTTACTTTTATATTTATGTTTCGTGTTATCCCATGGGGGTAATACTATCACGGTTGGCTATATTTGCTATCGTGGAAAGAACCAATGGTAGTAATGAAATGCGGTCAACTGGAAGGCAAGTGCACCAAGTGGTCAAGACTTGGGGGCAGTCCGTCCGTTGGATCGTATAGGTTTGTACACGATGGTGGCCCTCTTACATCTTTGAATGCGCCCTTTCACATAGGGGCCGTTGTGAGTATCGACCCCGAAGCCGAGTAAACCCTGTCCGGGCCGACTCTCAGCCTACGATGAGCACCCTCTAGTTTGGAGATACGACCTGCCCCGTGGTGGCCAACTGATTTCTCCAATTGGGTGGACTACTCTGAGATTGCGGCGGTACTACCTGGACTTTGTTGAGCGGTAACCCAATGCATGGACCCAACGGGAAAGTGTGGGCGTGTGTTAAAGGTAATCTTGCCAGCTGGTTGTATATCGATTCGAATTGCCGCCCCCACTGGATATGGGGGATTATGCTGAGCTTCACCACGGTACAACTCCATGTGACATCGGAATGGTTCTACTAAAATATTGATGAAGGAATTGGACATATGTTATATATATGTTTTGAGTAGTTCAAGTGAGTGCTCTAGTACAGGTGCAAACCTAGAGATAATAATATGATGGAAAATGGCTGTTCTCTAATCTTTAGTTTCATCTTGTTCGCTTATCCGCAAAAGCAAGTTTACCCAGATCCACATAAATAGCCTTGCATACCCTTGGAGTCTTTATTTTCAGCTAGACAGGTAAGTCTAGCTGAGTACATTCCCGTACTCAGGGTTTATCCCGTTTGTTGCAGATGGTCAAGTATACGTTGGCTATTGTAAGCACTGTCTCTATCCTTTCGAAGGAGAAGAGGAGTAGGCCTTGGGCAAGGTCTTCTACGAGCTCATCTTTTGCTATTGTCGGACATGACCTCGTGGGCACCCCTATCTTTTAATGATTTTAGTGTGGAGTAAAACTTTGGGTTCAGTTTCAAACAATGTTTTATTCGACCACAAGTGTTGTGGCATAAGTACTACTTTTATTTGGAACAAAGTGTTGTAATGACTTTATTCGTACTTCAAGTATTTTCGGTTTATTTGTGGCTCGTTCGAATGTGCATACCTGAGTTTGCGCGATCCTGGTTGGATACACGATTGTTAGAAATCCTTCGAGATTTCCGGACTACCTAGTATTTGATTCGTACTTCAACTGATTTCTCTAATGATTATATGGTGGCAGTTAAATCAGCTACTTTGGTACTTTGAATGACTTTGGAGTCAAATTCAAGAAGGTGTCATTGCTATGTGACAATGAAAGTGCAATCAAACTAACCAACAACCCGTTCAACATGCAGGAACAAAGTATATTGATGTCCGCCACCATTTCATTAGAGATCATCAATTGAAAGGAGACATTTCAATAGAGAGTGTGGGCACCGATGATCAATTGGCCGATATCTTTACCAAGCCACTAGATGAGAAAAGGTTTTGCAAGCTAAGGAATGAGTTGAACATACTTGATTTCTCCAACATGAGTTGATGCACCCCCACTTATATGGCATGCCTCTACTCCGACAAAGCAAGGTACAAGTTGATTGAAAGCATTCATGCATCCTTTGCTAGACTTTTGTAGAGCATATAAACATCACTCATGCTTCTAGGCTCATTCATAAAAACCAAAATGATTTTGATGCTTATATGATGCCACTATAGCTTCTATGACTTGATATGATCTAGTGGTAGCATATGACATGTTGATGTGCTTGCAATCCTAGTGTTTGATCTATGACTATGAACTTAAAATGTTTATCTCAACATGGTCAAGATAACCATCTTAGCATATGTGAAGAAGATTGTCTATGGTTTAAACCGAGTTAAATGTTGTGGGCAAGTGGTTTAGACCAAACCAAAGTTGAAAACAATCTTTCACCCTATCTCACACTAAGAGGGAGTAAAACTTGCATATCTATAATCGGTCCCACCTTTTTGTGTCAATTGGATGACAAAGGAGGAGAAATTGTGAAAAGATATAAAATTAACCAAAGGGGGAGAATCAAAAGATATATGATATATGACATAGGGGGAGATATTGAAAGAAAATGGGAGAAAATGAAAAATCAATTTTTTTGAAAAGAACACAAAATAGGGGGAGCAAGCTCATGAACACCTTGTTGCATTTGAATGCTTGCATCCTCATATGTATTATTGCACAAGTACTTAAATTCAAAATTTTCATGCTTGTGTGGTGCTTGCTAGTGACATAAGTTGAATGGTGATTGATCAACTAGCATGAATAGGTGGTAAGCTAGATGTATAGTGACTTTCAAGTGGTATAGAAACCTTGCTCTTATTGTTGATCTCACGGGGTTTCTAGCTTTGACTTGATCACTAGCATATCATGGTGCTAAGGGTGATTCTAATTCCGCACTCCGATGGTATCACGCTTCAAAGGTCTACTCTTAAACCTTAGCATCACTTGGTAGCTATTTACTCTCCCACTTTGTCTATTTATGCATATGTGCCAACTTGAACCAAACTTTAGAAGCACATATGTAGGGGGAGCTAATAACTACCAAACCGAATTTGTGTGACTTGTCCAAAATTTTCCAATCTTTGATCAAAATGCTTGGACAAGCAACTCAAGTTCAAAATGATTATATTTCATATCTTTATGGAAAGGTTGTCATCAATTACCAAAAAGGGGGATATTGAGAGTCCCTATGTATTTGGTTTTGAGTAATTGATGAAACCTACCCTAAGTACTAACCTTGATCTCCAAGTGTGAATCATGAGATAGGTTGGTACATGCCATGTGAGAGAGCAAGATGGATCAAGGTGGATTGCATAAGCTCTAGCATGGTGGTGCAAAGGAAAATGGAAAAGGATTCAAGGCAAAGGTGAAATAGGAATCCATTTTCGGTTTGGTGATCAAGACACCATAGAGGGTGTGATCACATTTAGGATAGATAGTCGTACTATCAAGGAGGGAGCTCACGTGTTTGATTACGGTTATCATGTGCCACTATGTTCTTTGCATTGCATATAAAATCAAACGAACTAGTGAGACAACCAACTTTTTCTAAGATAATTGTAAACTAAAAGCTAACACACGTGCACAAGTGTTGAGATCACTGAGTGTTAGCCCTTGGAAGCTTGGAGAAGTTGGAGAAGTGTTTGGACAGCGCAAAAGAGCTTCAGACAGTGGTCCGGACGCTAGGGTAATGGTTGTCCGGACTAACGCGTGTGCGTCCGGAAGCATATCCTAGGTCAGCTCGGCTGAGGAGAGGGATCCGGACGCTGTTTGCAGTCCGGACGCGGAGTTCCGGACGCGCGTCCGGAGGCGTGGACCTCTCTGTTTGTTCTCTGTTGAAGTGTTCCGGACGGGAGTTTTAGTCCGGATAGAGGATCCGGACATGTGTCCGGAGGTGAAGAAGCTCTGAAGGAGTTCTCGGGCGCTCTCAGGTGTTCTGGAATTTATTTCCGGACGCCCGGTGCAGTGAGTCCGGACGCAGGCTACAGTAGCGTCCGAAAACGCGTGGCTGGCTGTGGCGTGCGCGGGAAGAAATCGTTCAAATGGGGGGCCTGACTGGACGCGTGTGCGTTGGTCCGTACTGCACCTTGGGTGCGACCGGAGGCAGCATCCGGAGGCTCAAGCAGAGCCGTTGGCTCTCGGCTAGTGATGAGTCCGGACGCAGATGATGGTCCGGACCCCCTGTGAAAAGTGCGTCCGGAGGTGACGCAGAGGCTCTGTTTTGAAGTGCAAAATGGCTAGTTGTGTATGTGGGCTATATAAGTGTTTTGGCCGGCCCTTTGGGGCAATCTCTTGCACTCCTACTTCACTTATACACTTGTGCTTGCTTGAGAAGCTCCACCACTCATCCCTCTAAGCATATTTGACATATTCATGAGAGATTGAGTGAATCCAAGTGCATTGCTCTTGATTGCATACTAGTGGCACTTGGTGATTGTCGTCTTTGCGGAAGCTCTTGTTATTTTTGGAGGTTTCCACCTCCTAGACGGCTTGGAGCGACGAGGATCGTTGAACGGAGGAAGGTGATTGTCTCCGGCTTCGATCGGTGGATTGTGAGGGGTTCTTGAACCTTCCCCGCGGGAGTTCACGAAAGGTATCTCTAGTGGATTGCTCGTAGCTTGTGGATCCCTATCTTGTGTTGGTTGTGCGGAACCCGGTGACGGGTTTGGTGTGTGATGCCAATTAGCGCGTGAACCTCTAAGTAGGTGAATCGCTACAACGAGGAGTAGCTTGTTGGCAAACAAGTGAACCTTGGTAAAAAATCTTGTGTCATCTTGTCTCTACCGAGGATTCATATTGTGATTGCTTCCATATTGGATATCTCTTGATTGCTACTCTCCACGTCGGTATTATCTTTCTATCTCTAGCTTTGCACTACTATTCTTTACATTCTTGCAAAGTAGAGCCTCTAGCTTAGCTTGTGTAACTTAGTTGTGTAGCACTAGTTCTCTAGCTCTTGTGTGTGACATAGGTTATCTTGCTAGTAACTAGAATTGGTAGGTGGCTTGCCTAACCGTAGTGCTAGCGCAAACTTGCTTTACGCCGTGTTTTATTCTAACAAGTTTTCTTAAGTGTTGTTGTAGAATTTTAATAGGCTATTCACCCCCCCCCCCCTTTAGCCATATCTAGACCTTTCAGTGAGTCCATTGCTCGCCTAGCAGATGTCACCGGAGAATGAGTGTCACGATGAGCGAGGCAGCGAGCTCCTCTAGCATCGGTTCAACCGAGACAACCCATGCAGGAGGTCCCGCGCTCGTGCATGAGTCCTTTGCTCGCCTAGCAGATGTCACCGGAGAATGAGTGTCACGATGAGCGAGGCAGCGAGCTCCTCTAGCATCGGTTCAACCGAGACAACCCATGCAGGAGGTCCCGCTCTCGTGCACATCGCTGACACCAATAGATTTGGCTCAGAAAAGGAGAGTGTTGCAGTGGGGTAGCAGTGTTGTTGTGTAGTCGACAAGTGCGACCATGTTGTTGTTGTCCCTTGTCGGCTTACTCTCACTTCCATACATTTGCACTTATTTGAATCTAGAGACTAAAGTTTAGGAGATATCATATGGATGTTCGGATATTAATTAGAATGATTAAACATAAGCTAATTGTAAAACTAATTACATCAGTAGTGACTAATTGATGAGACAAATTTATTAAGCCTAATTAATCAATCAATCATTAGCACATTTGTAGCACTACATTATCAAATCATGGAATAATTAGTCTCTATTTGTGCAATTAGTTTTATAGTTTTATAGTTAATCTATGTTTAATAATCTAAATTAATGTCCAAACATCTGATATGACATGGAACAAATTAATGCCAGATATATGGGTCAGGGGTACCATCATCGTCTATATACTTGGTTGTGTCTAGTCATCGGGCCAATGACAGGTGGCTGATAAATCAGTTGACGCTATTTTTGGCTGTTTATTATGAGACAAAAACACTGTTTCGGTGGCTGATAAGCCGGCATATAAGCCAAGCGAACAGGGCGGAGGAAGAGGGACAAGAAAACCAAACGAGCCAATCAACTTGAAGACCAAAGCATCTCTCAAGAATATCCAAAGTCATCCTATGTGGACAAAAGTGTAGGATCCATCTATAGCATATTTCTTATAATAATTAGGAAACCAATCTATTAGCTCAATAGCCTTCATTGTAACCCTACCCCCTCTGTCTATATAAAAGGATCAATCGACTATTCCTTCATCCCATCACTACATAGCTAGGAGCAACAACCCATGCAACCAAACATATTGAATACAAGAAGAGCAGATTCACCCCAATTGGATTAGGGTATTACGCTACATTGTGGCCTAAACCAGTATAAATCTAGTGTCCCGTGTGCTACCATCTGATTCATCTTACATAAGTAGTTGTTATGCATTGCTAGAGCTTCATTGTCTGACAACCCTAGTGCTTTCTTTCGTGGTGCCTCGGATGCATCGACTGGACTAATTCGGTGCCTGCACACGCGCTCAGCCTAAGGCCACCATTGAAAAGCCCGGTGGTAAGCATAAAAAAATGGTGTCTCTTCAAACATCTTGCCAAGTTATTAGTGCAAGTACATACTCCGGTGTTGTTAGTAGGGTAGCCACCGGGCCTTTTCGTTATCTAACCTTAGCCTTTATTAAACCGCTTGGTATACCGCATGCGCACCGTATGTCGGTATATTCTATGATGATCTCCCCTAGGGGGCATCGGATTTTTTCCAATGAGAGCATAAAACCTGCTTGAAGTCCCAAACTTTCCAAGCATTTCAACTTTTCAAACTCCAATGTGTATGAACATATGAATGCCTTCACTTTAGAGACCGAGTTAGCCTTTTTGAAAACATTTTTAGCTTGCATCTCACCACGTTACCAGGTACAATGCATGTCCAGAGAGTTAGTTCAAACCTAGTGGCGCTAGCAAATAACCGTTTTGCATTAGAGTTTCCCTCTTAATAATATTGCTCTCTATTCTAAACTCGATCACGCGCTCTATTGTGCCTCGGATGGCGAAATGAAAAACCCCCTAATATATAATTTTTTTTGCGTTTGAGCTTGTTTTCATCTCCTTCTTTCTCCTAGACTTGCTCACCACTAGTTGTCATTCAATTTTTAAAATTAAACTGGGCTTCAACACGACGAGTGATGAAGCAAGATTTTAATTTTTCACACGGGCATCATAAATGTTGTCCTATGTCATAAGTTCCAAATATTAATTATGGCATAAATTAAATGCTATATATACGACGAGTGAGTAGCATTAGATTTCTTGTAGTGAGAAAGGACATCGAGAGTGGGCACCGAGCGACAAGGCCGATGCACGAAGGCGGGCAACAACGATACACAATCTCGAGTGACATGGGCGGCACGTGAGCATTAGGTGCACGGGGCGGGTGTTTAGCATGAGCAACAAGTGAGAAGTGAGATGCGTGCACGAGAGGGCAAAAACGGTGGCTCATGATTTCCAGTGGCAGGAGTGACATGCGTGTACCGGGTAGGCGAGGAAGGGCAATGTCAGTGAGCAACACCGATAACAAAGGGCGCGGTGTGAGGTGCGAAGGGCCTACGTCACAGGAAATTGGCCACTTCGTCGGCGTGGCCCTTTGCCAGGTATAAATGGCATGATGAGCATGGCGTTGTGAGGCATGAACAGCCGACACACATGGCTAGCGTGACGAACTGACGATGATATGAAGATTGCATGCATGCGTCCCGGTTACAAACAGAGAGAACATAAAGAGAAGAAAGGAAGAATAACCCAGGTACAAAAATGACGTCTTTTTCTCTCCTATACTGGTCGAATAGTACTCCCTCCATTCCAAATTGTAAGTCATTTCAAGAACCTTGAAGAGTCAAAGTTTCTCAAGTTTGATCAAACTTATATAACAATGTAATAATATTTATGATGTTAAATAAGTATCATTAGATTCGTTATTAATTATATTTTTATAGTATACCTATTTGATGTTATAAATCTTTATAATTTTGTCTATAATTCTTGGTCAAACTTCAGATGTTTTGACTCTTCAAGATTTTTGGAATGACTTACAATTTGGAATGGAGGGAGTATTATTTTAAAAGATACATTATCTTCAAGCAAATTTTGTCACCAATGACTGTCAATTCGTCGGCAATGCGACATCACTTCTTGTGTCATTTGGCAAAATTTACTTAATACTTAAATGTATATAAAACTTAAGTTCACTTTAATTTTATACTATGATTACAACGTTTTTCTGTTAATAGCATATATATATTCCATCCATCTTTGGTTCTCGAATACGCGAATACGCAAAAAAAATTGCGTATCATTTTCTAAATAGGGTGAACGTTTTTCTTACACTATTATTAAGACTATTTCATGAGTCGTAGATACCTCCGGCGACTGAGGCCGCGTTGAGAAGGTAATCACGTTCCGACAGCCACATAGCCATTGGCAATGGAGACGTTCGAGGCATGGTGCCGTGACCCTGACACGCCACTTCTCAGCATAGGGACGCCGCTTCGCAGTGCAACCACGGAACGTCAAGCTCTTAAGCGTGCCGGAGACGATCTCCTCGAAGTCATCCAACGCGCAGTCTTCGAGCTCCAGGTCTCGCAGAACGGGGCACCCGCCGGACCGGAGGTGGTCGGCAAAGCCGCCGTCCAGAAGCACGCCGGAGAGGCACAGTCTTGTGAGGCGGCCACAGGTGCCCAGAGCAGGCATCCTGGCGTAAGGGGCGGCGTACCGGAGGCTGATCTCAAGCGTGGCGGGGCGGTACGAGGCTCCCCGGAGGATCCATCCGGCGACGTGCGCTCTGATGTCGGCTTGCTCGTGCCGGAAAGTGCTGACGCGCAGCCGGAACCTGTCCAGGATCGGGGCGCGGTGGTGCTGGAGCAGCTTGGTGGCGAAGCTCTTCAGCTCCTCCCATGGCATCTCGCGGAGCACGACTGCAGCGCCGAGCTTGGAATTGGAACGGCGGCTGTCGTCGTCGTCGTCGTCGATGTGAATGTGAGAGTCCACGTCGAGGCTCGGCGCGGACCGCCACAGGTCGCGCCACCGCCGCGACAGCGCGCACGTCTGCACGGCCTGCAGGGCGCTGAGCCGGTCCACAACGTGCCCGCCGCTGTTTCTGCTCTTGGCGGGGCGCTGCTCGCTCATCTCCGTCCAGCGCCGCCGCGCCGCTCGATCGAGGGTGCGCGTTCCTTGGTTGCGATACGAATACGATGCTGCCCGGCTGGCCGGAGAAAGGATCCAAGAAGACGGAAGATCACGTGATCTGGATTTGTAGCGCGACGCGAACTAGCTCTAGGATCTGTAGTATAGATAAAAGATATACTCCGGTATATGGCTCGGATCGAGAAAAGGTTTGTACATATTGTTTATAAAAGAACAGGGACTCTCCGCCAGCCTGGTTTCAACTAGAGTCTAGAGGATATATGGAATGTGATGGAAAATCTTTCCCGTGTTGTATTTATAGCTTTTTCCGAATCACATTACAAACACAAACATTTTGAGGGTAATGCTCTGCCTTTTCATTTCAGTAGAAGAATGAAAGATGTACCGTAGTGGAGAAGGTCAAGAGACTCCATAATAGAAAAATAAAGGTGAAAAAAAAAGAGAACAAATCAATACATGTCGATTAGGTGTGCAACATTTGCATCGCCTGTCTGAGTGCAGCCACCTCCTGCCTTATTAATGCCACTAGTTGTATTTCTGTTAGTGCTTGGTTGTCGTATACTCGTCGACATCTTTCCTTCCAAATGTTCCATGCCATATATGTGATGATTTGGTTTCTATGTTCCGGATCAGCTACTTGCATTCCACCCGATAAATCAGACCACCAAAGCTTCAGATTGTTGACCGATGGTCTTGGTTGAATGTCTGGATGACTAGTTTACTGTGCTATCTGTTGCCAGACTCTTTTGGAGTAAGGGCAGTTTGCAACCACAAACATATACATGTACTAATTCAAAGGTCTTTTATAGGAGGGAGGTAACTCGTTGGGGGTATGGTGTGTGCCCATGCTTATAACTAGCAAACTTAATAACCCCCAATTCATTTGTGTGTATGACGTAAAAAGAGTGATTTTTGCAAACTTAGAACAAACCTAGTTAAATCCCACACGCGTCCTTTTTTACTTACCTTTTCATGAGGAGTGATTTTTGCATTTCTTTTTTATGGCTGCATGTTGCGTTGCGCTCCCCTGTTCATCAACTGGCGATGAACATTCAAGAGGACAACCCCGCCACCTCCCCTATCGTCTTCAGATCATGGGAAGATATTTCCCAGCCTAAGAAAAATGGTGGCCTTGGAATTAAGGACCTCTTCACGGTGAATAAAAGCCTTCTCATCTATGCTACCCGCAACAAAGCAAATAACAAAAATCCCCTACTAACCTCTGTCGTCCTTAAGTCCAAATACTACCCTTGGTCTCAAAAAGGATGCGGTCTTCTAATGTGTGTGGTTGCAGATATAGTTATGCACACGAGATGTGCATGTGTAGTGTGGGTGTGTGTTCGTGCATGAACAGATGCTATAGCTGCACCTAGATGAGTGACCTTTTACAAAAATCCTTATCGTCAACCTGCTATACTACTAGAGATGGCAACGAAACTGTTCGTTTGGCTTATCAGCCGGCTTATCTGTCACCGAAACATTGGCTGAAACGGCCAAGCGAACAGGCCGGATATCCCACACCCGTACCTGCTAAAATACCCGTACCTGTGTGTGGGTAAAACAATATGCCCATACCCATACCCATACCCATACCCATACCCATACCCGCACGGTATAAAATAACCAACGGGTAACCCATACCCGAATACATACCCGCTACAAACAAAAAATATAAATATTTATAGTACTAAAATCATATATCATCAATTATTTGTTAATAAGGATCAACAAAATTATAACATAGCAACAAAACTAGATTAATTAATAGTCTAATAGTTATAGGTATATTAGATATATGTATTTCATAGTAATTAATGAAGGCACGTGTGTTGGTAAGACGGGTATAAATTACTCGCGGGTACACTATGAGTGTATTACTCTTTTACCTATTAGTATACCCGCGGGTGAATAAATCTTCTCATACATCTATTTATCAGGTAAAACCCATCAGATAGTCGGGTTACGGGTACCCATTGCCATCTTTAAACCGATACTCTACTCTATGACATATTGTGTTATTAGATTGTGTATAAATTTACGATGCATGATGGATTGGAGAATTTTTCTAGTCAAACGACATCATTTTTCTAAAAGCAATTTGAATTTATTGAACTGGGTCTGATATTTCCAAAATTCTTGAAATTTTGTATTTATCGCTACATATGGATTTTATTATATGCAAGAATTGTAACCCCGCCACGAGCCCCGTCGATTGGAAGGATGCTCACCGGCACATGGGATCGCCGGGTGCAGACAAAGAATGAAACGATTAGGTGTCAGTGGGATTTAATCAGGTTTTATTTGTGTTGGTAATTGTGATGGATGGATTTCATAAAACTCTATTTATCTCTCCTCATAAATATCATGCCAATTCATAAAAAAAAGCTGATGTGTAAATAAGAATGATAGTCTGTTGAAAACCCCACTAAAATTGGCCTTAGTGATTAGTCATCAGTCATCACTACAATCAGGCTAGAGTACACAACTGTTCATCGTCAAGAGAAGGTGCTTCGAGCAATGTGAAAAGTGAGAAGAGTTAACATTCGCAATACAATACTAATAGGGGTTACTTCCACATCATATACCCTAGGTTAAATTGGGCTGCCATTTGACATCTAGATATTCAAAACGCTAACGTGTCGCTGGAAAATACAGCAGAAAGATAGCACATAAAGAAGGGACTAGCTAGAGGCCAGAAGAGCAAACAACACTGAGATTAGATACGTCAAGCTTTGGTAAGCACGATGGTAGTCTTCAGTAGGTTCCTCCAAATGCCAGACAAAAGGCCAAACAGATGGTGGATATCGTCTTCTTTATGTTTGATTTCAGTCAACTTCAAGTTTGGACACTGGAAAGTTAGTGTTTCCTGACATTTTAAAAATATCCTCTTTGGATGCTCAGTTCTTTTCCTTTTCCTGGAACCTTCTGGAAGCTTTTGACAGTAAACAGAGTTCATACAAGAAGATTAATAAGTAAGACTATGGAACATGATAGACCAAGAAAATGAGAAGCACCTTGCAGTATTGCAGACTAAGCTTCTCCAAACTAGGGGCATTTTTCAGAAAGTGTCCTAGTGTCTGGAAATCGTCACTCAGATCACATCCATCGAACAACAGGGTTCTAAGATTAGGAAATGTTGGGAAAGTATCTGGTCCCTCATGAAGTATCGACTGCAACACATGAATAAGGAACGTCACAATTTATCCTCCTTTTCAGGAACTGAGTTAATCTTCTTGATTTGCATAGCATGGTATCAATAATCACATTGTTTCATTTATACCACATGCACATGTCGATTCTTAGTGCAGCAAGGGAGAATTAGTTCCCTTCAATAAACAACTCTACACAAACTAATATATGTACCATGCACAGTTTAAGAATCTATGTTGATCAACTGTTCAAGAGAATCATCAAATTTCAAATAATGCCACAAGACTAACAGAAGATTGAGAAACATACCGTTTTTGAACCAGATAGTTCTAACCTTTTCACATTAGTTATGCTGGAAAGAAGCTTGCATGGTATTCTCTCTGAGGTACTTTTATACCGGCTATCGTGTTTCAAACATATCGTTGAGTTTGCCAAGAACGGCATCTCATTCACCAAAATACCGCCCCAGTTCCATTCAACATTCATGACCAGGTAAAAAGAAACAAGATTTGGGGCTGTGATAGTCAGTACATTACCACAGTAAGTTGTACAATCCTCGAATATCAAGTTCTTCAGAGTGCAAGATGTGATTTCTGGAGAACCAAATAAACATCTGTCAAGCTTCAAATCCTCCAGTAAAGGGCAGCCAGAAGGAAGCAGCTGCGTGAAATTCTTATCCAAAGCAATCGCAACAAGATGCAACTTTTTGAGGCGACAAGCATTGGAACCCAAATGAGGTAATTTATAAAACAAATGAGCACTGGAAGGCCTATATAGCTCCACTGCTGCAGGGCAGCACTTCATTCCATGGCGCAACCATCGCTCCACAACTTCAAAACCATAGGTGTGTGTAACATGAAACCGGAACGTATCCAATGATGAAGCAAGGTGAGACATCAACAAGCTGTTCACAAATTCCTCAAACTGATCACTTTTCTTGGGCCCCGACGCTGTCAAGTCAAACTCCTGTTGATCTATGTTGAGACTTGGCATGCTGCTCCAGAGGTGCTCCCACCTGTGTGACAGCACACACGTCTGCACGGCCTGCCGCACAGGGAGGAAAGACATGATGCCATGAAGGAGGTCATCTGGCAGCGAGCTTAACCGATCTCCTGCAACAACAGCAATCTTGCTGGAGTTCCCCATGGGAACCGTTCGGGCCATCAACACTGCATACACTGCAGAAAACAAACCCATAAATTATCAGTTCTAAGCTGAAAACGCTTAACCATAGAAAGGGGAAGCACAGGGGTGCAGTGGGGCAAGCACATCTTCAACAATCAACACACACCAGACTAAAGTTGTTTGATCTAGGGTCCCAACTATAGGTCTATAGCCATAGGTACCGAAAATTGATGCCACAATTTGGCATTACTACTTACTTGGCTTGTTTCCGTAACTCAGGCACGTACATAAAACTTAGCACTACCTCCCAAATCCGAGTACAAATTGCGTTTTAGGGGAATGATGAGAAGTGAGTGCGCCCAGAATCCAACACAACTAAAACTTCACCAAAGTTTGAGCGGCGCCCCACTCTTGCTCGCTACCGTCTCCATGGAGGTCGAGACATCATTGGGGAATTCGATGGACACTAAAACCAAACCCTAGCTTCGCCTCGCTATCGACGGTGGAAGGGTCCAGTGGCGGATCCAGGATGCGATCAGGGGGGGTAATTAATAAAGATGATGATTGACGATGAAAATTTAATCATGATTTAGAACTAATACTTACTATCTAAAAAATTTTGATGAATTTTATAGAGATTTAATGGAGAAATGAGTGAATTTTATAGAGATTTGGTGGAGAAATGACTGAAATTTATAGCTATATAATAGAGGACTGAGGCCATAGGGAGGCTGCAGCCCCCCAGCCCCCCTGGATCCGCCCATGGAAGGGTCTCCCGTGAGACGTGAGGTGATTGCGTAACACAGGCATAAGGAGGAGCTTGTCAGCGACGAGATTTTGTACCTTTCTTTCACTTCCGGTGGGAGGCGGCGGAGATGGCGATCGCCGGGTTGTGGGACTGGCGGACCGGGGAGAAGGAGGCGAAGCCGCACGAGGGAAGCACGGGAAGCCTCACAGGGTCCGCACGAGGGAAGCACGGGAAGCCTCACAGGGTCTGTCGTTGTCCGTATAGTATTCCCGTAGATTTTTTTATTATTATTTTAACATTTTTTAAAACTAATTTTAAATCTAACTTCGTCTGTTTTTTTTAAAAAAACTAATAATTTTGACCACACCTATTGTCATAACATGGTCAAACCACGCCGCTGGCACGGCAGCTACGGTGACGTCGCATGGCCGCACCATGATATGGTGGCATGACAGCTGACGTGGCAAATGTTGCTACACCATATATCTCGGCGCGACAGCGCCTAATACTTGAGGACAACAAACGTTCATGCCTTAAGTATTAGGCATCTAATACTTGAGGACGGCAAGTGTGGTTTGGTCGTACCATGGTAATAGACATGATAAAAAAAATGTTAGTTCTTTAGAATTACAAATGATGATAGATTTAAAATTAGTTTTAAAAAATGTTACAAGTAAAAACTCTCCTGCTTGGAGCTAAGACTATAATACATGTTATATTGATCTTTGCAATCCATTTCATTAGCTGCAAACTTATAACCTGTTTCTTGTCTTTTATTTTCTTTCTCTTCCACCTTAGTATACCACTTTCATCTCAACATCTCCAACAGTTTGTCAAATAAGGTTGCTATCTTTGAAACTTTGGCAAAACAAGCAAAATCCACATCCAACAGTTCGCTAAATGAGGTTGCTATTTTTAACAACTTGGTATTTGTCCCCTCCACGCGCGCACGCGTAAAGCACTTGGCAACGCGAGCCCCTCGTGCACGTCGCCGCCTGCCCGCCTGACTTGTCGCCACTTGCCCGCCTGACTTGTCGCCACCAAAACAATGTTTTTATCTTACAGAAAAACAGTCAAAATAGCATCAGCCGTGGCTTATCAGCCAAAAAATAACCAAACGAACACGCCGGTAGACAGGCCGCAGGAGGCAGGCAGCTGGTAAATACGAACGTGAGAACGACTTGCCATGCAAATGCAATACTACGCCGATCCATGCAAAGGCTATAGCTTTCGTCTACATATCTGATCAGTGATGAGTGTTCTGAATACAAAAGACTGAACGATCATGACTCGCACGAGAAAAATCAGTAGCCTCCTCGTATCAACCTTTTTCGCGCGCTGAAACAGAAATCGTCCCGAACTAAAAAGAGCAGTGGGTCTCCTTTTTCCATTTTATACCAAGTCTAAAATACTAAACTCTTGAAAAAGTGATATTTTTTTACTTAGCATATATTTTAAGGAGTTATCAAATTATAAGATTTGTAAGTAATTTTTAGCAAACTCTTAGAGTTGCGTCATTTTATACCACAAAGAGTCCACACACACGCGTGCACACACACGCACACACATAAAGATACTACTAACTTCGTTCTAATCGTAGTGCATTTGACTTTTTTTTTTGTCCCAGATTTGATCATTGGTCTTATTAAAAAAATTTATGTAAAATATTGTTTCTTTTGTTATGACTTGCTTTAGTAATAAAAATTGTTCAAGAATGACTTAATTTTGACTATATTTGTGTAAAATTTTTGTGTAAAATTTTTGAATAAGAGAGTAGTCAAACTTAGAATTAAAAAGTGAAATGAACTATAATTTAAAACGAAGAGAGTATATTTATAATATCAAATAAATATTATTGAAGATACAAATGATATTATTTTCTACTAATCTAAATTTTATGATTGGTTGGCTCTTTAAAATATGATATATGTATTTATTTTGGAATTAGGGAGTAGACAACTAGAGAAGATCCATCAAACGAATAGTTATGAAGATTTAACCGATCAAATTTGATCTGGATCTAAAAACCCCCAAGATATATAGGCCAAGAGTACCCTTATTGCTGGGCCGACGACCCGGATAGAGGAGGGCCAAGAAAGCCAAACGAGTCGATCAACTTAAAGACTAAGACACCTCGAGAATATTAAAAGTCATCATATCTAGGCGTAAGCGTAGGATTAATTTATAGCGTATTCATCCTAATCTATTATAAATGATGTAGGGCCTCGTGATTGGGATCAATCGATTATTCCTTCATACATCTACTACAAAGCTAGGAGCAACAACACATGAAACAAAAGCATACAAATACAAGAAGAGCAGCTCCACCCTAACTGGATTAGCGTATTACGCTACACTAGCGGCCTAAACTAGTATAAATATTATGTCTCATGTGTGATTCATCTTATGCGAGTAGTCGCAAGGCATTACTGGAGCTAAATCGCCTGACAACCCCAGTGCTTTCTTATCTGGAGCCTCGGACACATCGGAAGATCTACATTTTTTTGTTTAGAAAGTTTTTCTATCTGTGGTCGTTTACAAAATATGAATTTTAAAATTTTAAAATTCAAACACAGTTTTACATGACAAGATGATTTCAAATCAAAAAATCGACAACTACAATGTTTTATAACTTTTCGAGATCTACAAAATTTATTTTGGTTGTTTTTCCATCCGAGATAGTTTGAAAAATTTTAAAATTTTAAATTTTCAAATTCAAACACAGTTTTGCATGACAATATGATTTCAATGAAAAAGTTTCCAACTTCTAAGTTTCATAACATTTTGAGATCTACAAAGTTTATTTTGGTTGTTTTCCATCCGAGATGGTTTGAAAATTTTGAATTTTAAAAAATTGAATTTCAAACACAGTATTGCATGACCAAATAATTTCAAATAAAAAAGTTGCAAACTACAAAGTTTCATAACTTTATGAGATCTACAAAATCTATTTTGGTTGTTTGATCATTTGTTCATCTAACATAGTCGTTCTAATATTGTTCACAAATCTTATATACATTCTCGTGGTTTCATAAAGTGTAAGAGAGATATGTAAGAATTGTGAGCAAATTTAATTTCACTTTGTCATATGAAGAAATGAGCAATATAAATATTATACATCTTGATGAGTTATACAACTTTGTAGTTGCAAACTTTTTTCATTTGAATTAATTTACTTCAAAATGTGTTTAGAAATTTTCTTTGCCTAGTGTAAAAGAAAACACTCGGCAAAAAACTCTTTACTGAGTGTTTTTTTTACACTCAGCGAAGAATCTTCTTTTCTGAGTGTAAAAAAACACTCGGCAAATGAGTTTATTTGCCGTGTGTCAAAAAAAGCACTTGACAAACCACTTAGCACTCGGCAAAGAGCCGTTTTCCGGTAGTGAATCTCTGGTTCCCTAATTCACAAAAATAGAATGTAGACCTTATAAGTTATAACTAATATCAGTTCCAACTATTCCAAAAGATCAGCAGGATGTCTTCATATGGACACCTAACAAAAACAGTAATTGTACCACTAAAAATAAAATGTTTATAGGTACCTTAGTAGCCAGCAGCTTATCTAGCTTCCGCAGCAAGGCGCCAGAAGCATCCATCCCCAAGGTAACACCATTTTGCAGAGAGCATGGAAAAGAGAGAACTCTCCCCTCTAATCAAAGCATTCACATGGAGACTAATCCGAAGAGCCCAAGCCACTACAAACAGAGCAGCAAGGTATAACACTTCGAGACCCTTTACAATGGTTGGAATCGTTTTCTATCGCCTTCTATCGCCTTCTATCGGAGGACGAGAGCGGCAGCGCCTGCAGCCTGCAGATGGGGAAAAGAGGGGAGCAGGACTGCAGGAGCTAAAAGGCCTGGGTTTTCTGCGGTTTCGAGTTCGTGCGCCGCAGCGCCGCCGGGCACCCTGTGGAGAGCATCACGGCCGGCGACGACGAAGAGGGCGTCGGCTGGCGAGTCTGTCTCATCGCAGCGGGAGGGCTGATGGGGTCGAGAGGGGCGGCAAGGAGGACAGGGAGAGGAGCGGGTGGGCAGCCGGCGAATCGTCGGCGAAGTCGTCCCACCCGTCGTCTGCCGCGGCTGGGGGACGGATGCCGACGAATCACGGCGGCGGAGTCAGCAGATGGGAGGGACGGGTGCCGGCTGAATCCTTGGGATGTTTCTAGGCCCGTACACTTAATAGATCACACAAATCGCAAAACAAAATCAACAGACCAAAATTTAACAAATAATAACAAAAGAAGAATGTCTACACAAATATATTACAAATTGCAAAGTAAGATTACCCTTTTACCCTTCACTAAAAAATAAAACAACGAAAAAGGAATTACCACTTCTCAATTTTTAGTTCTAATTATCTCAATTTCTAAGGCGATCGAAAGCGACATAACGTTAATGGGCCCACCGACCATACACGCGTATCGCCTCCCATCGTCTTTTTTCCATCAGTTCTCATCGCCCATAGACCATAGATACAATTATTACTTCTCATCGCCTCTTCAACCATTGTAAAAAAAATTCCCGCCACCGCTTCTCCCGTAACCGCCGCCACCTAACCTCTCCCTTCCTCTTCCTCTGCCCCTCTCCGTGGTGGACCGCGTGCGACGCCCTGGAGCTGGCTGCCGCCTCGCCCTGCGTCTACATCTACGACCGTGACGTTGTTGCGCTGGCACCGCCGTATAGCCGAGCTCTAACCAGAGACCTCCACGCCTAGCCGAACCTCACCGCTGTTTCCATGTACACCGACGATTTCATTGATGACCGTAGCTTCAACAATGTCATCGGTGTGATGTTCTCGATTTCTCGAAGAAACAATGGATTAATTGGTTTGATTTGAAGAGTTGTTGCTTTATTGAGCTTGTTTAGTTTGACTTTAGTCTGTAGTGGACTCGATTTTGATCTATAGTGTCCCGATCTGATTCTATTTGGATGTTATGCATAAACATTATGTAGTTATGGAGCTGTGGAGGATGATGCCCACCTATTATTTCTCTGTCATCTTCTCCGGGCTGTCTGGTTCTCAACTGACCCTCCCTCCTCGCACTGCTAACCTCCCTCGAGGCACGGATAGAGTGCAATTTATCATTTAGGCTTTTTATCTCTGACACCACCCTTACTGATTTATTCAACAAAATTCTGATCACCTTGTGGTATTTGTGGAAACCCAGGAATGATGCGCGTAAATCATAGAATCCTTCGTAAGTACATCATGCGGTTGCAGCTCACATCACCACCCAACACACAACACATGAAACACAATCATACAACACATGCTCAGCATCTGCACCAACAACAGCCCTGCCTCCACCCGCTAGCGGAAAAAAGTTAGGTAGGGACCGTCCATACGTGCTCTGTGCGGTTCGTGCTACTGACTATGGACTATAAATAGTAATTCCACCCTTTTCGTGGTAAATCACTTTCTCTTAGAACCATACGTCAATTATAGATCCGTACCAAAATACCTTAAAGATGGTCTGTATTTGATTTGTTTCCCCGCCAGCCCCCATCAGCAAACCGTAGATGATACTCACCAAGCTAGACATAATCACATAACCCTCCTGCAGGTACCACCAGTCTCTACATGCAGCACAACACTGCTCATGGCAGTGTTGATGATACACGCCATGTGATGTTGATATAACCACCTGTGTCAGCTACTAAACTTCCATTACAGATCCTACTCAGATGAACAGATTCACAATCCACATGCCAGCCCTAGTTAATGCCATAAGCCACCGAAACACTGTTTTTGTCTCACAGAAAAAACAGCAAAAAACGACATTTGCTGGCTTATCAGCCACCGAAACGATCAGACGAACGGGCTGATACGGACGCTTCCGATATGGACGCTGCATTGATGCCAGATCACCCTTCTCTACCATCACGAATGGCAGGCCTTGGAGTTTTATTTGTCAACCCATAGGTACAACCAACACAGACAATCTTCATCTAGGCTCAAGTCTCAGGTGTTCACTCCGTACTCATGGGGAGGCTGCAGCTATAGCCCTTACTGCTACACTCAGTGACCAGCTCGACTTCAACAACACTATTTAAAAGCTTTCTCTCGGATTGTCAGCACCTTGTTCACTCTCTCAATGCACCAGATCAAAATAATCCTCTAGACTAGAGGATTACATCCTTCACTCAAATCTTCATGAACTTTGCTGTTGTTTGTCAGGCAAAGATCTACAAAATCAATAGGAATAGGAATATGAATTCTACAGCGGATGCGCTTGCTAGACAGGCTTTTCTTGCCTCAGATGTTGCTGATTCAGCTTATGAGTCTTTGTGCTTTTAATGTAACCATGCTTCTCAGTGTCCACTCTTGGAGACACCGGCCTCTGTAGACATTCAGTCTGTACGAGTGCTTGCAGCCTTGCCGATCGGAGGCTTTTTTGCGCCGTCGCCGCACCAGAGAAGGAACTGGCAGACGACGACGACGACGCACTATTTGTCAAGTACGTCCAGTTTGTGATTGAAAATGATTTTTGTAGCAGTGAAGAAATTTGATACCGTGATATGGGAACATCGCAGGGGAACATTAGTTTGTGATTACAAACATAATCCTGTCTGGTCTGCTTATTTTGATTTTTTCAGAACATGCTTTGCTTATAAATGTACAAAATATGTGAAGCCTCGAACGAGCACGCATCACAGTAACATTGTTTCGGTTCCAACAACAGAGCTAGTATAGCTACTACCGAATTAATCATGCTAGGAAAGAATAACGTGGCGGCACATGTTTGGATTATTTACTCATCATAAAAGTACCCCAAATAAAATCCCACCAAAGATCAAAGCTCCGAACCATTTGTTGGAGACAAACCTGCAAGAAGACATGAATTCAACAGACAACGTTTCAGCATGACTCCATAGTAATTAATAATATGATTAAAATCAGAAAAAACGCAAATTTTCTAAATGTCCTCAAGCTACTGAACATATATTCAGTTGAAGAACACATACATCCTGCTGCAATCTGAGCGGCTTGATAAGTTGACAGTCGAAATCTGCCATGCCAACTGTGCAGCTGCAGCTATCAGGAAAGGATAGTAGGACCATGCTATCCAACATGATTGAGGTATGTAGTCAGTATAACGTGAAACAGAAGTACACTAATATACTGAATTAAAAAAAAAACTATGTGGTTCCGAGCACCAACCTAGATTAGCATTGTGGCCACTGAGTGCTAAACTGACGATGCACGCAGCACCAAACGCACTAATCCAGTACTTGGTCTTACCTCCAAACATTAAGGCAGTGGACTTAACTCCTACTTTGATGTCATCTTCTTTGTCCTGATATGTATTTGTAATAAAGAGATCGTCAGCAAGTCTTGAAAGATGATTTCAGTACAGATACGGAACAACAACATCAACATATGCACTATACCTGATGAGCATATATGGTATCATATACCAGTGTCCAACATATGCAAGCAGTATACAATGGGAGGATGACTGCAGAGTCTAAGCTTTCTTTAATAGCAGCCCATCCTAATAAAGCTCCACAGTTTATGGCCAAGCCAAGATAGGCCTGAGGCTGTCATATGAATCATTAGAAGCATGCATTGCTTTACTCCATGCATGTAAACTAGAGCATATATGTTATTTTTCAAGCCTCTTAATAATTTGGCTTTAATTAGTACGTACCCAATATGTGACCCTCTTCATCAACGGGTAGGTGAAGACCAGAACAAGAAAAGATCCCCCTAGAATAAGGCTGCATGGAGGAAATGGCACAAAATGGCAGGCGGTGGATAATGATTAATATACTGGGAAAGAATAAAATATGCATGCACACAAATAACGCAAAATCGAATTGCTCTAGTTTTTTTTTTTTTTGATTCACAACATTTGAAAAGGACTTAGATGTACATAAATGTAGAAATATGTTACACCTATTCTTTTCTGGCTGTAACTGGAGAGCTATATATTTCCTGCTAGCTGTTCTTAAAGAAAATATAAGGTATTTGCAACATCAGGGTTACTGGGTTACCAGTGGAGGGAATGCCAATTACTTTTCTAGTACAGAATTTTTTTGATATATTAAATCCTGGAATAATTTCCAGTAGTTGAAAGTGATGAATATATAGCAGTGAATTTATTGCAAGCTCTGAATAAATTGATTACATAGATCAAATAAGGAACAGATGAATAATGATATAAAATTTACATGACCAATATTTCTATGTAAGCTTCCTACTGAATGAAACGACAGAACACCTTATAGCTTTATTAAAGCAAGCAGAATGAAGAAAACAGTGATTGATCTATACCTATATTTATTCAGTTGGAGAAGAAAGCCAAACCAAAGTAGGACCTGAAACACAAGGAAGTATAATCCTTGTGAAAGGCTTAGTACACCTGATGCCAAAGGCCTCTTTTTTGTCCGTTCAACCTGCAACAAGAACATGAAAGCGTGAGGTCTAAACAACCTCCTTAGAGCTTAGTCAATCGATTACTTATACATGCAAGATGCAGCCACCATGTAATTGTATTGGTTTATAAACCCTTGTTCTTTGAGAGACGAAGAATACTGCATATCTCAAAACTGTATAGATCTTTTCTCTCAATTCATGATTGCAACAACGAACATCAATTTGGAATGCACTTTTGATCAACAATAAATAGTATACAAAACTAGTTTTACTCAATCAAAACGTAAATTAAAGAACCTTCTTATCAATGTCTCGGTCGAGAATATCATTCACCGTGCAGCCAACACCCCTTAGGATAACTGATCCACATCCAAAGAGTGCCAGCATCTTCAGGTCTGGGACCTCCCCTTTCGGTGTTGCTATTGTGATTGACCTGTGAAGCAAAGATATATAGCCACTTTTCAATAATCCAAATAAAGGCCAAACATGCATCACGAAGATTATTATGCACTAACAGATTTACAGCAAAACTAAAATGATGTCATAATAGGTTGATATACTAGCTCTCAGCACGTGAAGGTCTATAAGCTTTCTAAATAACACGCATCCAGACGACCAAATATAAATTGCTTTAATTTAACGTTATCAGATTTGGCACAGATAGTGAACTCCGAACTTCTAGTGCTCGAGAGTGTACACGGAGAATTGACTGGCTCCCTGAGCTGAATCGTACGGCCGGATTACTCTCTTCTGCGCTAACACTGCCAAGTCTCTTGGAAGATCGCATCTCCTTAATTTTGCCGTTTCAGTACGTAATTTTTATTAAAAAAAAACAGAAGAGAACAGAATATGTACATGGCTTAGCTGTATATATAGCATACCAAAAACATGGCCATAGGATGAGCCAGTTGCCAATGGGCTTGTCAAGACGGACGAGCAGCGCATAGGGTATAGCCACCTCAGGGAGCCAGCGGTGCACCCAGGAGGACGATGATGACAAGCCCTTATTTGGAGCCATTTTTTAAGAGTCGATCTGGTGCACCGGAGGAAGACTCATGCATGGATGATATAATGAATCAGTGGGAGGAGAGGAAGAGAATTCTACGCAATTGCAAGAGTGAAGGAACCCCCACATATATAGTCTTTGGAGGGCTGACAGCAGGGTCATCTGGTATGGGTTGTCAATGACAGTATTAAACTGGGGTGTTTGGATTCAGTACTCAGTAGCTAAAATTTAGTCCGTGTCACATCAAATGTTTGTATGCTAATTAGAAGGACTAAACATTAACTAATTTTAAAACTAATTGTAGAAGTCATAGCTAATTCATGAGACAAATTTCATAAATTAATCACAATCTATATAATTAGTTTATAAATAATTTATATTTAATACTCTAAATTAATATTAAATATTCGATATGATGTGGATTAAAGTTTAGTCCGTAGTAAACAAAGAGAGCTAGATAGTTGCTCCCTCTCCATTAAAAAAGTATTAAACAGTTTTAAATATAACTATATATATAAACGTAAGAATATACTAATAATATAATAAGTACCATTAAAAAGTTTATATATATATAGGAATATACTAATATTTATCATGTGTAATACTCATTTCATCCCAAAAATAAGTTACATTTTTTTACTTTTAGATTTATTGTTTGACCATTCGTCTTATTAAAAAATTTATATAAATACTATTTATTTTATTATGAATTATTTTTATCATTAGGGATACTTTAATAATAATATATTTATTTTATTATTTGCATAAAATAGTGAATAAGATGACGGTCAAACAAATTTTTTAAAAGTAAAAAAAGACACTTATTTTGAAAAGGAGGGAGTAAGTATCATTAATTAATATTTTTATAGTAAAAAATAAATTTGAAAACATAAATAATACACCTAGTTAAATTTAAGATTGTTTGATTTCAGGGAGCTTTTTTTTTTCCTGAAACAGGAGTACTACGTTGCTGACTTTCCAGGTGCGGCGGCGGAATAGTCAAGTCTACTGTCTGTACCTTGTGATTGACAAGTGAAAGAAGAGGTCGAATTGTCCTCAGGCCTGGCGGCGCTGAAAACCTTTGGAACCATGCGGCCCATACGCGCAAGCCACCGTGCCACACCCACCCAAGAGTCGTTCTCGTTCCAGCGGGGACTCTGCTCTCCTCCAGTCCCGTACCAACGCAGACTGCCTTTGCCTTCGAAACTGACTGCTGGTTCACTTATGGCGGCCGGCGGCCGGCGGCCATTGATTGCTCTGGACAGAGACAGCCAGCCAGGTCCGCCGCGAATATAAATGTCGACCATCTCAGCCGGCCCACAAAATGGCGACAGCTTCTGTAGCGTCCACGACCAGGGTTTCCAGGCTCGAAAAGTTGGAATTCATTGATTTTTGCCTCGCAAGCAACATCCTAGTATTACATTACATTCCCTCCCTCTAGAAAACAAAATAGAACTTCAACATAATACAATATCTTGCTCCCTCCATCTCAAATTATAAGATATCCCAAAAATCTTGGAGAGTCAAATTATCTCAAGTTTGACCAAACTTATATGATAATATAATAACATTTATGATGTCAACTAAATATCATTAGATTCATTATCAATTATATTTTCATAGTACGCTTATTTGATGTCATAAATCTTTATAGTTTTCTCTATAATTATTGGTTAAACTTGAAATGTTTTGCCTCCCAAGATTCTTGGAACATCTTATAATTTGGGATGAAGGGAGCAATAAATATGATTAATTATATACAAACAAAATATCAAATAAGTATTACTAGATTTTTATGAGATATATTTTCATAATATATGTATTTATTGCAAATATGATTTTTTTATCTATGCACTTGGGTGTGATACTCCTAAATAATCGTGAGCTGTTTAATTATTTTGGTTACCTTCTACTCCCTCCGTTCCAAGTTATATATATTTTTTTTACCACAAATTTGATCACTTATTTTTTTAAAAAAAAATCAAACACAATCAAAGTTAAGTCATTCTTAAAGAACTTTTAGTAATAAAGGAAACCACACCAAAAGAAGCGACATATTGCATAAATTTTTTTAATAAGATGAGTGATTAAATTTGAGGTAAAAAGAATCAAACAAATTATAATTTAGAACTTAGTAGAAGGTAATTGGTGATATATTATATATATATATATATATATATATATATATATATATATTATAAATATAATAAATAACGAAAGGTTTAGGTTAAAAAATAGCTTTCTACTCCCTCCATCCCAAATTATAAGACATCCAAGAATTTTGGTGAGTCAAACTATCTCAAGTTTAACCATACTTATATGACAATATAATAACATTTAGATGTCAACTAAGTATCATTAAATTCATTATCAAGCATATTTTCATAGTATGCCTATTTGATATCATAAATCCTTATACTTTTATATAATTATTGGTCAAACTTGAGATGCTTTGACTCTTCAAGATTCTTGAAACGTCTTATAATTTGGGATGGAGGGAACAGTAGACATGCATTTGTAGTACTTACGTGTCTATCTAGACAATTTCATTTGAAAAGAAAAAATTGTAGCCTAATTTGAAATTACAATCAATCGGGGTTCTACCTCTATCTGCTTTATCTCCATGTGTGATACACAAGTTTTTATAGACAATTCCTTTAGTATTAGTAAAGGAGAAATTATACTAAAATTTCAAATTACAGGCAATCAAGCTTTCACTTCTATCCATCTGCTTTTTTTTTTGATAAATCTATCCATCTGCTTTTATCTCAATGGTATGTATTAATTTTGTGATATTTCGTTTAATTGTTGGAAACTCTAATACTGGCAAAAAATGTATTAATTCCTTGATATTTCCCTGTATGCATCACACGTGTCATATAGGAATACAAACGAATAGTTCGAATTTGAATTAATATTTGGATACCAACTTGATTTTGAAGACAACAAATATCTACTTGCTTTATTCTTGTAGAACAAATAATTGTGCGTGTTCAGATTTAAAACAGCCCTCCAGTCATATACATGGCGAACAAAGCATACTTAGAGGCACAAGTTTGCCGAATGAGGATATTAGTTGGAGGATAGGGAATGCTGAAAGAATCAGAGTTTGGCAAGATCCTTGGCTGCCGAGGAGTTTCACCCACAGACCACTGACACCGAGGAGAGGTGCAAGACCTGATAGATCCCGTGATGAGCCAGTGAGATGAAGACACCTTCTGTGAGGAAGATGCTACTTTAATTCTCTTGATGCCGATACATCTGGAGATGGAGGATGTTGTCGCTTGGCATTTTGACCAGAAAGGCCTATTTTCTGTAAAATCAGCTATTGGGTGCAATGTGAAACTGAGCGGAGCAGGAGTTTTCAGGGCATCTCTTCATCTAGTTTAAGCACAGTGATGGGGAGTATGTGGGAAAAAAAAACTGGAGTATGCAGTGTCCAAACCGTGTGAAACACTTTTTCTGGAGGTTTGCAAACTACTCATTGGCACTGAAGAACAATCTGTGCAGACGTGGTATGGAAATAGATACATTGTGCCAAATTTGACGAAGATTTGATGAAGATGGCACACATCTTTTCTTCAAGTGCAAAGGAGCAAAGAGGTTGTGGCTGGAATGGGTGATGGAGGATGTCAGAGTTCAGTCAAGCCTATTGTTGGATGCAAAACAGTGCATTGAACTCATTCTGAAACTGAAACCGGACAAGGCTGAGCTGATCGCCTTCTTACTGAATAACTGGTGGTGGGAACAAAATAGAGTGAGGGATGGAGAAGCTGGTCATGAGCCGCAAGATGTTGTAGTACTAATCATGAGACAAGTGCAAGAATTCAGATCTGTGGAGACTTCCAAACGGCCAATGCAGCAGCGTCAGACACCACCTAAATGGAGAAGACCTCTGAATGGAGTGATGAAGATCAATGTTGACGGCGGCTTCTGTAAAGAAAGGGCAAAGGGCAGTTGGGGCTTTATAATCAGAGATGGAGACGGGAAAGTAATCCAAGCGGGTGCAAGGAATGTTGAGCATGCGATGGAGGCTTGGCAGACTGAGCTAATCGCCTGTATCAAAGTGGTGAGAGCAGCTCAGTGTCTTGGCATTGACTGCATTATGCTTCAAACAGATGCGCATATGGTGACCCAAGCCCTGAAGTTGGCCGAGTACAGGCTAGCGTCAATGAGAAGTTTGATTCATGAACTGAAGGAGCCGTTGTCCGAAGAGTTTTCTCAAGCTCTAGTCACTTCAGTTCAGTCCACCGTCCCTCGCTGGTGCGCACAATGGCAAGACAGAACTCTCGCGTGCTTTTCCTGCGCGAAGGAGATGCCTGCACGAAATTCTTCGACTTGCAGGCCTGCCACAGAAGAAGAAAGAACTCCATCCTTGCCATACAACATGAGGGACAAATCTTCTCGGAGGCAGAGGCTAAGGCAGGCATCGTGGACGCCTATTACACAACCTGCTGGGGACGCCGTTCAGACGGACAAAGCGGATCGACTTATCGCTTCTGCTGCTGCCGCAACTTGACTTGGAAGAACTTGCGCTGCCGTTCTCGAGCTTGGAAATTGCACGCTTTGTGCATGCCACTCCGTCGGACCGCGCGCCCGGAACTGATGGGTTCTCAGCTGGCTTCCTCAAGGCTGCTTGGCCAATCATCGCATCAGATGTTACGCGGGTGTTCCAGGCTCTCTGGGAGCTGGACTTCAGGAGCCTCCACGAGATCAACGGGGCCATTATGGTGTTGCTACGCAAGACGGACACGCCTTCCGGCCTACGCGACTACAGACCGATCAGCCTCGTCCATTGCATTGGAAAGCTGTTCGCTAAAGGTCTCTCCCTGCGCCTCGCCCCACGAATGCCAGAGATTGTCAAGGATAACCAATCGGCCTTCATTCATGGTCGGCGTTTGCACGACAGCTTCCGCGTCGTCCAGCTGACTTGCCGCTGCCTGCACGCCAGGAGGTTTCCGGCGATCCTGCTTAAGGTCAATCTGGCCAAAGCATTCGGCATGGTCGCTTGGCGTTCCTTCTGGAGGTCTTCAAACACATCGGCTTCCCCCACAGGTGGCGTGAGTGGATCGCCGCCATCTTGCGATCGGCCAGCACCAGGGTGCTGGTCAACGGTCGCCCTGGCCGGCGGATTTGCCATGCGCACGGGCTCAAGCAAGGTGACCCGCTGTCCCCGTTCCTGTTCGTCACTGTCATGGAGGTTCTCAACGCCTTGATCGCGACCGCCGATCAAAACAGCCAGTTCACTGCACTCCCAGGGGACACTGCTGGCTGTCGGGCATCCATCTATGCAGATGACCTTGTCATCTTCCTAGCGCCGACGGCTAGGGATTTCGAATGCATAAAGCTCCTACTGAGGCTGTTCGCAGATGCATCCGGGCTGGCGACCAACATCGACAAATGCACGATAACACCGATCGCCTGCTCCGACGAGGACATCGCCTTGGTGCTTCAGGTTTTTCCTTGCCGAGTTGAGCAGTTCCCGTCTAAGTATCTCGGCGCCCCATTGTCGATCACCCGTATTCCAAGGGCCAAGGAGCAGGCGATCGTTGACACCGTTGCCGCACGGATTCCAACTTGGAAGGCCGGTCTGATCAACGCGGCTGGAAGGACGACACTGACCAAGACAACGCTCTCTGCGATACCGGTGCACGTTTCCATTTGCTGCACGTTGTCGCCGTGGGCCATTCGGGCCATTGATAGAGTTAGACGCACCTTCCTCTGGGCGGGCGCGGCGCCAGCAGCGACTGGGAAATGCAGGATCGCATGGCCTACCGTCTGTGCACCACGGGACTTGGGTGGCCTTGGGCTACCAGACTTGCGCATTCTAGGCTATGCCCTCAGGCTGCGCTGGGAATGGGCGCGGGGCACAACACCTCTGGCTGCCTGGGCTCGGCTCCCAGCCAAGTCCGAAAGCCAAGTGCAGCTCATGTTCGCCGCGTCCACCACGTTCTCCGTTGGTAGCGGTGATCTTGCCCGCTTCTGGACAGATTCTTGGCACCCGGATGGCCGTCTGTGCGACCTTGCCCCGCTGGTCTACCTGTCCGTACCGCCCAGGAGACGACGACGGTCGGTGAAGGAGGCCCTGGATGGATCCATCTGGGCCCGGGACGCCGTGGCCGCCACCACTCTACCATACATAACGCAATTCATCCGACTTTGGACCCTCCTCGAGGAGGTGCACCTCGACCAGGTGGTGCAGGACCGCGCCCGATGGTGAGTACTCCTCCTCGGCATACCTCGCGTTCTTCGTTGGCAGGACCTCCCTACGGGAAGCCAAGGAGCCGTGGGCAGCCAAGGTACCACCTAAAGTAAAGTTTTTCTTCTGGCTCTCGCTGCATGGGAGACTATGGACGGCGGAGCGATGGAAACGCCATGGTCTACAGCAAGATGACTCCTGCGTGTTGTGCGATCAACAGCCCGAGCACGCCGACCACCTATTCGCGGGCTGCGTCTTCACCCGCGAGGTCTGGCACCGCATATTCTGCCTATCCATCCCCGGGCCAATTCACTCTGACCGGCTATGCGACTGGTGGCTCCTCTCGAGGACGCACACCACAGGACAACTTCGAATGGGCTTCGATGCTCTAGTCCTGCTTGTGACCTGGTGCATTTGGAAGGAAAGAAATCGACGGACCTTCGACAACAAGGCCTCTGACCCGCAAGCCGTGGTGCTGAGAATCTGGGACGAAGCGGTCGAATGGACTACGACCGGGTTCAGGTTCCTAGCAACGCTCGACGCTCTCTAGTCTGCTGCTGCTACCGTCCTTCTGCGGCCAATTATTTTCATCCTAGCAGTACAACGACCTAGCAGCGCCGTCTGAGCCGGCGATCTATGTATTGTGTGCTTGACCTTTGGGTGTGTGGCAGCTCGCCGTCGCCCGGCGGTCTGTAATACAAACTCTAACTTCTCTTAATACGACACGTGCAGCGCACGTTTTCGAAAAAAGTCCACCGTCCCTCCGTTCGCATGTGGCAAAGCAAGGAACGACAACACGGAAAAGGTAGGAGCTGTAAGACATAATATGCTGCTTCTACTCTGTACCTGCACAACAGGGTGTATGACAAGTTTGTCAACCCTGTTGTACTATCTATCTACTGTAGATGTATGGTAAATAGTGTCAAGTAGTGGCTGTCATCAGCATGGCAGTATTTGTTGACTTTGGTGGTACTAGTGTACCTTTAGTTGGTAGATATAGTTGTATATGTATCAGCCATTTCAGTCAATGAAATCAGTTCAGTTTCCCACTACCTCAGAGCACAAGCAGCAGCAGAGCTGCAACCTGTGTGCGTGTGTGTATTCTGTGCTCAACCCTTTCTTCCACCTCTAGCTCTAGTGTGTGAGGGTGCTGGTGAGTGGTTTACTCACCTTGTTGTTGATCCAGGGAGCAACAAGTGGTATCAGAGACGCAAGGTTGTTCTCATTGCTCGGCTGATCACCGGCAATGGCTACGGCGAGCAGCTCAGGTTTGGGCACCGGCGGTTGAGACACTGCTGGTGCTCAGCCACGCCAGGAGGTCGTCGTGCGGACCGTGAGGGACTTTGGCGGCACCAGCTGGCCGGTCCTAACCCGCCCAAACTACGGCGGAGTGGGTAGTGACCATGAAGGTCAAGCTCAGAGCCCGACAGCTCTGGAAGGCGATCGACCCCGGCACTGAAGATGAGGAGGAGGACTGCTCGGCGTTGGAGGCTATCCTTGCCGCCGTACCGCCGGAGTATCGGGAACCATTGGGGTCAAAGAACTCAGCCAAGGAAGCTTGGGCTGCCCTCAAGGCCATGCGGGTCGGGTCTGACCGCGCAAAGAAGGCAAAGGCGCACAGCTGCGGCGGGAGTACGACAACCTCAAGTTCCACGACGGAGAGGCAGTGGAGGACTTCTCCCTCCGGCTGCAGTCCCTCGTCAGCCAACTGGCGGCGTATGGTGTCACCATCAACGACGAGGAGGCCGTCTCCAAGTATCTGTGCGTCGTGCCGGCCAAGTACACCCAGATCGCTCTCTCCATCGAGACGATGCTGGATATGTCAACCCTCACAATTGAGGATCTGACTGGGCGCTTGCGGGCGGTGGATGAGCGCGCGGAGGCGACGGTGACACCAACACCCAGCAGCGGCAAGCTGCTGCTGACGGAGGAGGAGTGGGCGGCCCGGATGAAGGAGAAGAAGGCCGAGGGAGGCTCCTCCAGCCGCAGCGGTGATACCAAACGACGCGGCAAACCTCCGCAGAAGAAGAAGGATGGCGAGCCTATCGACAAGAACACTTGCCGTCGCAGCGGGAAGACTGGCCATTGGGCCAAGGAGTGCCCAAACAGGAAGGAGAAGAAGGTCGAGGCTCACCTAGCACAGGTGGACGACGACGAGCCTACTCTCCTGATGGCGACGTTCTGTGCGCTGCACGATGTCGAGGCAGAGGAGAAGACAGAGGAGGTGGCGAAGGCGGAGCTGGGAAGGCATCGCAGGACCGCCTCAACGGCTTACTGGACGCGCTCAGGCGTCTGAAGGAGGAGGGGCTCACGGCGGAGATCGCCGCGTCGGCGTTCCACCGGCGGCGGGTTGTGCCACTGATGGCTCGACCCCTCCGCATCGACGAGATGGGTCCGGGGGTCGATCTCTCGGGCTGTCGCCTCGCCGAAGACGAACTGGCCCCGGATAGGGTGGTCCGCCGTGTCCGCCGCTTCTTCGCGGGGTCGTTCACCGCCAAGAACGTCGCGAAGGTCCCCATGAAGCCGGACGAGGGTTTCTTTGAGCTGGTAAGGTCCTCTCCTCTTGTTAGAGTTCTCGCGTTCACCCTTTTCGTCTCTTTTGCCCGTGTTCTAACTGCCTCGCGTTCCGCAGGGGAATGTGTCCTTCCGACCCTCGCCCCCGCCGGTGAAGGAGGACCGGGCCGTGAAGCAGGCGAGGTGCCTCCATGCGGAGAAGCAGAAGGCCGACAAGGACAAAGCCAAGAAGGCCACGTCCAAGAGGGCCCGGGAGAGAGAGGCGAGGGAGCAGCGCCGGGCCCGTCAGAGGTGGGAAGGCCTTGACGAGGACTTGTCGCCCTCAGAAGAGGAGGACGAGGAGGAGGTGAACTGGAGTGATGTGGAGGAGGAGACGGCGCCTGAACAGGCGGCCGTTGAAACTGGCGGAGGGGAGGGGTCGACCTCGAGGCCGGCCCCTACCGTCGAAGCTGAGCCATGGGGGAAGCGCCCCGTGGCTTCTCGGGAAGAAGTGTCACGGCAGACGCGCGCACAGACATCGCGATCCTCGTCGGGGGGTCGATCGAGCGAGCCCCCGACGCCTGCCGCGTCAAGCGCACGGGCGTCGGGCTCGTCGGCGCAGGTGGATACCGGCAAGGGGACGACGGTGGTGCCGCCGGCCCCTGCCCAGGAGATGGTGCCGAGAGCCGCCTCGACCCCCGAACCCCGGGCGGCGGTGCTCAAGAGTTCGACCAGCCCGACGGTCGCCGGGCAGAAACGCCGGGCCCCAAGGGGTTAAGTCGCTTTCATGGACGTTGTCTGTATTTTCTTTTTGTCGATAATGACCCGTGCTTATCGTTGCACACGGGTTTCTTTTTCAGGTCGAAGCGCCCGCAGGGAGCCGTGCCCTTCGCCCCTGCCAAAAAGCTGAAGGCGGGGGCTGCGGTCCAAGCAGCCGCCGAGGTCGGTCCTGCCGCTCCGCCCCCTTCGACGCTCACCCCCGAGGCGGCATGGGCAGCCACGGCCCGGGAGGTGATGGAGCGGGGGAAGGCGCAGGGGGGCTCGGCTTCTGCTCAGACGGCGGAGGAGGCGAGCCCGCCGGCGGTGGCCGCCGAAGCGACGGTCGGAGGAAGTCGCACCTGGCGCCCCGGGGGGCGCGGGGCTTCCGCCGACGGCGGTCGCGGTCGAGGAGGTGGAGGTGGCCGGGCCCCAGGCCCCCGTGATCGAGGGTGAGGCTCCGGCTCACCCGACGCCGGGGCGTTGGCCCGAGGGCCTTGCCGCGCTGGAAGCTCGACTTCGGCTCGAGTGCGAGGGCGCGACTGCCGTCGCGCTCGAGGGGCCTTCGTCGACGTCGGGGCTCGAGGAGGAAGGTCGGGTCGAGCGGCCTGACGCAACACCCGCGCCTGCGCAGGGCGGGATGTTGATGGAGCCCACCCCCGCCGAGGTGGACGAGATGGTAGCCGAGCTGGTGGGCTCGGCGGGGACGACCTCCGTCGTGGTCCCTCGGGCGGAACCGGGGGCGGCTCGGCTTCCCCTCGAGGCTGGGGGGTCGTCATCTCGAGGTAAGTCGTGCTTCGACTTACTCGAGACGCAATGGGTTTGCATTGCTGAGTACTAATTTTTTTGAGTCTTTCATCGCGCAGGACCGATCTACTGGCCGGGGTCTTCTTCTCGTGGTGGCGACGGCTCGGCGGGGCCGTCGACATCCTCGCGGGGTGGCCCTGAGGACGGGAGAGGACAGGTGGAGGAAATCTCACCCCTTTCCGCTTGGCAAGGGGAGGGCGATCTGCGCGGGGGCGTCACGGGGACGGTCGAAGAGAGGATCACCACCCGCAGCGTGGCCTGGGGCCAGGAGGTTCTCGAGTTGGCGGACCCTCGAGACCCCGAGCGGCTTTTCCTCACGCTCGACGACCAGGCCGAGCTCCGACGGTGGGAGCACGTCGAGGAGTATCGGGCCTGGTTTGAGCACTCGGTACGTCGCGCTGCGGAGGTCGCCGCCACGGACATACGCCAGGGGATGGAGGTGGGTTTTGTTCTCCCTTAGATTGTACTCGAATTGTCTCGTTGCTGTTTGTTGATGGTCTTCGCTTTTATCCTCGTCAGTCGCTGCGGGTGAGGTCCTACGAGAAGTCCCAGTACATCCTCCGGGTACAGGGACAACTCTCGACCCTTCGCGCCTCGTTGGACAGGGCGGAGGATGGGGCCGCCCGCGCGAGGGCTGAGACGGCAGCCGTCCGGGAGGATGCCGAATCCAAGGTCGCCCACGCGAGGGCCGGCTACGAGGCCATTCAGAAGGAAGCCTGGGCGACCTTGCAGACGGCGCAGACGAAGCTTGACCTCACCCTTCAGTCCTCTGTCACCGTCGGGCAAGAGCGGGACGCTGCCCTCGAGGCCAAGCGCAAGGCCGAGGAGGAGGCCGCCCGGCTTAAGGAGGAGCTGGCCCGGGCGAGCGAGGGTATCCGAGGGCTCCGGGGAGACCTCGACGCCGTCTCTCACGAGCGCGACGCGCTGGCCGCCTTGGAGGAGAAGGCTCGGACCCGCGTGACCTCCCTGGGCGTGGTGGCCATGAATCAGAAGAGGGCCCTCGATGATGCAGGCAAGACCATCGAGGGCCTCGAGGCCAAGGTCAGGGAGGTCGAGCAGGCCTATGCCACCCTGGACGCGCATGCCCAAGGTAAGTGTTTCGAGAGTGTTGCAGAGTCTGTCCTGCCTCGACCCTCTTTCTGTTCTTTTGAGTTTGATCGTGTTGCGTGCTTGTTTTGGCAGAGCTCGCAGTGGATAAAGCCCGCGCCCACGAGGACCTGAACAGCCTGCAGGGCCTCCTCGGGACTGAGGCGAACCTCAACGCGAAGCTCGCGGACGCCATCAACACTTTCTACAACGACCTCTCGGTCAAGCCGGAGCCGGAGGTTGAGGGGGATGCTCGAGGGGACTCCCTGCTGCGCCGCTTCTACTCCATGACGCGGGGGGTGACGAAGAACGTCCGTGCCGCCCTGCATGTGGGCGTGAAGCGGGCCCTCGCAGTCGTCAACTCGCTCTACGACGTAGACCTCAACCTCGTTGTCGACGGGTTCGCCACCGACCCGAGGCTGACCGAGGAGGAGAACGACGCGAAGTGTCAGGAGTTGATGGATCACGCAGAGGTGCCTGGAGGCCAGCTGGCGAAACTCTTCGAGCCCGAGGTGATCCCCTCGGTGGACGGAGATGGCGCCGAGTAGCCCTCGGAAGGTGTCGACGAGTAGTCCCGGGCCTGCGAGCCATATCTGGAAAGAAGGTCCATGTAATAGTTAGGCCTTTGTACTGATACAATGCCAAGCCCCCGAGGGCTTTTTGTGTATAATGCATTTTGATCGATATGCACATAGTTATTTTTGTTTTTTCGAGCTCTCTCTGCTTTTCTTTGCCTGAGTCGACGCTTGTGAACTAAGTGTTCGACGCACGCTCGTATCCCTGGAAGGGGGGTGGCGAGCGGGGATACCGTAGCCCTGGGGCGTAGGTGAGTCCCTGGCTCGACGACACCCGCGACCCTTAGGGAGTTCGAGGCGCCTTTGCTTAGTTATGAAGCGTACTTGAGGGAAAGAACGAGAGGGAGAGTCGAGTTTCGAAAAAACGTTCGAGTTTTTCGGGGACTTAGGAGGGGGGTGCCCCCCTGTTAGCCCCCGAGGGAGGCTCGACTTTCCTGAGGCAAAGTTGAGGCTACCTTAGTGCCGTTGACGGGTGCGTCTCGTTGTTTCTACTTCTTGAGCTCTCTCTGCTTTTCTTTGCCTAAGTCGACGCTTGTGAACTAAGTATTCGACGCACGCTCGTGTTCCTGGAAGGGGGGTGGCGAGCGGGGATACCGTAGCCCTGGGGCGTAGGTGAGTCCCTGGCTCGACGGCACCCTCGACCCTTAGGGAGTTCGAGGCGCCTTTACTTAGTTGTGAAGCGTACTCGAGGCAAAGGTTGCGAGGGAGAGTCGGGTTTCGAGGAAAAACGTTTGGGTTTTTCGAGGACTTATGAGGGGGGGCGTCCCCTGTCAGCCCCCGAGGGGAGCTCGACTTTTGCCGGGGCAAAGTCGAGGCTACCTTTGAGCTACGAACGAAAGTGAAATGTGTCTCGAGAACATTTTATTCATTCGAAGATTTGTACATAGATGCGAGAATGTACAGGGCCCTGAGGCCTTAGGGATAGAAGCGACGTAGCTGTTCGATGTTCCACGCGTTGGTGAAGATCTCGCCCTTCTCGTTCTTCAGCTTGTAAGTGTCGGGCTTCAGTACTTCTGCCACGATGAAGGGTCCCTCCCAAGGTGGCGTCAACTTGTGACGCCCCTTGTTGCTTTGTCGACGGCGCAGAACGAGGTCGCCGACGTTGAGGTCCCTTTTGCGCACGTTTTTGTCGTGGTAGCGTCGCAGCGTCTGCTGGTACCGTGCCGACTTGAAGAGGGCAGCATCATGGGCTTCCTCGAGCTGGTCAAGGGAGTCCTCTCAGGCTACCGTGTTGGCTTGCTCGCTGTAGGCTTTTAGTCGAGGGGACCCGTACTCGAGGTCGGTGGGGAGGACGGCCTCGGACCCATAGACCAAGAAGAACGGGGAGAACCCCGTGGCTCGACTCGGTGTCGTTCGGAGACTCCATAGCACAGCGGGCAGCTCGTCGACCCATCTCCTTCCATGTCTGTTCAGCCGGTCGAAGATCCTTGGCTTGAGGCCCCGCAAAACCATACCGTTGGCACGCTCGACCTGACCGTTAGTTCGAGGGTGGGCAACTGCGGACCAATTCACCCTGATGTGGTGATGGTCACAGAAGTCCAGGAACTTTTGGCCGGTGAACTGCGTGCCGTTGTCGGTGATGATGACGTTGGGGACCCCGAAGCGGTGGATGATGTCGGTGAAGAACAACACGGCTTGTCGAGACTGGATGTTGGCGATGGGTCGAGCCTCGATCCACTTCGAGAACTTGTCGATAGCCACAAGAAGGTGAGTGTGGCCACCCTTGGTTCTTTTCAGGGGGCCGACCATGTCGAGCCCCCATACTGCGAACGGCCAAGTTATGGGTATCATCTGAAGAGCTTGAGCGGGTAGGTGGGTCTGCCCGGCGTAGAACTGGCATCCCTTGCAAGATCGAACGAGTTTGGTGGCGTCGTTGACAACGGTCGGCCAGTAGAAGCCCTGTCGAAAGGCACTTCCTACCAGCGTTCTCGGCGCCGCGTGGTGGCCCCAAGCCCCCGAGTGTAGATCCTTCAGCAATGCCCTCCCCTCCTCGAGGGTGAGGCAGCGTTGAAGTACACCCGACGGGCTTCGTCGATATAGTTCGCGGCCATCCCCGTACAGGATGTAGGTTTTGGCGCACCGAGCTACACGACGGGCTTCCGTGCGGTCTTCCGGGAGTTCGCCTCGTGTCAGGTACTCGAGGTAAGGCGCGCGCCAATCCGTTGGAGGGGTTGGCGCTGCGACGGCCCCGTCGATCTCCATGACCTCTCCCCCGCTCGAGGGGGGATCGGTCGAGGGGGGTGGGTCGACCCCTTGCTCGAGGGTGGGAGCCCCCGAGTCTAGGTCGACGGACGGCATGTGCAGATCCCTCGAGAAGATGTCGGGAGGGACCGTGCCTCGAGTAGACGCGATTTTGGCCAGCTCGTCGGCAGCTTCGTTGTACCGACGGGCTACGTGGTTGAGCTTGAGGCCGTAGAACTTGTCCTCGAGCCTTCGGACCTCCTTGCAGTAGGCTTCCATCTTATGGTCGTGGCAGCTCAAGTCTTTCATCACTTGGTCGATCACCAACTGAGAGTCTCCTCGCACGTCGAGGCGTCGAACCCCGAGCTCGATGGCGATGCGTAGGCCGTTGACGAGGGCCTCGTACTCGGCGATGTTGTTGGAGGCGGGGAAGTGGAGGCGGATGACATAGCGCATATGGACCCCTAAGGGTGATATGAATAGCAATCCGGCGCCTGCTCCCATCTTCATCAACGACCCGTCGAAGTACATGGTCCATAGCTCGCTCTGAACCTGCGCTGGGGGTAGTTGGGTGTCGGTCCATTCTGCAACGAAATCTGCCAATACCTGAGACTTGATAGCCTTCCGAGGGGCGTAGGAGAGGGTCTCCCCCATGAGCTCGGCCGACCACTTGGCGATCCTTCCAGACGCCTCCCGGTTCTGGATTATCTCTCCGAGGGGAAAGATGAGACCACAGTAACCGGGTGGCCCAGGAAATAGTGCTTGAGCTTACGCCGAGTGAGGACGATCGCGTACAACAGCTTCTGGATGTGGGGTTACCTCGTCTTGGTCTCGGAAAGGACCTCGCTCACGAAGTAGACAGGCCTCTGAACCGGCAGGGCATGTCCTTCCTCCTCCCTCTCGACTACTATGACCGCACTGACTACCTGGGTAGTTGCTGCGACATAGAGCAGGAGGGGCTCGGCCGGACTCGGGGGTACCAAGACCGGGGGTGAGGTGAGCAAGGCCTTGAGCCTCGAGAGCGACTCCTCGGCTTCGGCAGTCTACGCGAAGTGTTCCGTCTTCTTCAGGAGGCGGTAAAGGGGTAGGGCCTTCTCTCCGAGCCTCGAGATGAAGTGACTGAGGGCGGCGAGGCACCCAGTAACCCTTTGCATGCTCTTGAGGTCGTTGATCGGGCCCATCCTCGTGATGGCGGTTACCTTCTCGGGATTGGCCTCGATCCCACGCTGGGAAACTATGTACCCTAAGAGCATGCCTCGAGGGACCCCGAAGACACACTTCTCAGGGTTCAGTTTTATGTGATTAGCCCTGAGGCACCCAAACGCGATCTCGAGGTCTCCGACCAGGTTTGTGACTGTTTTGGACTTGGCCACGATGTCATCGACGTAGGCCTCGACGGTCGGCCCTATGTGTTTCCCGAAGACGTGGAGCATGCATCGCTGGTAGGTGGCCCCGGCGTTTCGCAAGCCGAAGGGCATGGTGAGGTAGCAAAACATGCCGAAGGGAGTGATGAAGGAGGTCGCGAGCTGATCGGACTCCTTCATCTTTATTTGGTGGTAGCCAGAATACACATCAAGGAAGGAGAGGGTTTCGCATCCCGAAGTGGAATCTACTATTTGATCGATACGTGGTAAAGGAAAAGGAACTTTGAGACACGCTTTATTTAGACTAGTGTAGTCTACACACATCCTATCCTTCCCATTCTTTTTCTTTACAAGCACAGGATTAGCTAACCACTCGGGATGATGCACCTCCTTGATGAATCCGGCCTTCAAAAGCTTGTCGACCTCCTCCCCGATGATCCTGCGCTTCTCCTCGTCGAAGCGGCGCAGGCGTTGCTTCACCGGTTTGGACCCAGCTCGGATGTCCAAGGAGTGCTCGACGACCTCCCTCGGAATGCCCGGCATATCCGAGGGACTCCATGCGAACACGTCGGCATTCGCACGGAGAAAGTCGACGAGCACTGCTTCCTATTTGGGCTCGAGGGTGGCGTTGATCGTCAGCGCCTTCCCATCCGCGAGGCCGGGCTCATCCGCCTTGCCTTTCCCCTTCCCTGGGGGTATCTGGAAGAACGCGCCAACGGCCTCTTCGCCAGCTGCGTAGTTGGCGATGACGTCCATGAGCTCGTTGGCGGTCTTGGGGGTGTTTCGCCCCAGCTCCCGCACCAACTCCTTGCAGGATGTCCCGGCGATGAACGCCGTGATGACCTCGTGGTCGGAGATGTGGGTCAGTGCGGTGCGCTGCTTCGAGAATTGGCGGGTGAAGGCGCGGAGGGTCTCCCCTAGCTTCTTCTTGCAGCTGCGAAGGTCTCAGGGGTTGCCCGGCCACTCATAGGTGCCCTTGAAGTTGCCCTTGAAGATCCGAACCAGGTCGGACCAGTCCTGGATCAAGTCCGGGGGTAGCTCCTCGAGCCACCTTCGAGCGGTGTCGGAGAGGAATAGTGGAAGTTGCCGAATGATGACGTGGTCATTGTCGGCTCCACCCAGCTAGCATGCCAGCCTGAAGTCGGCAAGCCAGAGCTCTGGCTTGGTTTCACCGTTGTACTTGACCAGGCTGGTGGGCGGACGGAAACGGACCGGCAGGGAGGCCCGCCGGATGGTTCTACCGAAGACTCGGGGCCCCGGCGGCTCCGGAGACCGACATCGGTCTTCGTCGCTGTCGTAGCGCCCCCCTCAGTGAGCGCTGTAGCCTCGAGCCTCGGCGTCGCCGTACCGACGTCGATTGTTCACCCGAGGGGGGAGGTCGTCGACGAGGCGTTCCTGAACCGGTCGTCACTCGACCTGGCCCTGGGGCGCCTTGTTCTGGTGGACGGAGACCTCCCAATTTTGTCGAGGGGGCGCTGCTTGTCGCTCAGAGGCAGCCCCTCGACACCTCGAGGCTGAGCTCTCCGTCTGTTGTACGGCCGCAGCCTCGAGAAGCCCCTGGATTTCGTCCCTGATACGCCGTGCCTGGGGGGTCGATGGCGCCGGCATGTCAAGGAGCAGCATCGCGGCCGCTACGACATTCTTGCTGGCGCGGTTGAAGACTCGGGGTTCGACGACCCCCTCCTTGACGATCTGCCGGTGGACTTCCCGGGCCCGCTCACGAACTCCTCCACCCTGAGGACGCCCTCGATCCCGCTCGAGGGCGTGCTCGAGTTGCTGAAGACGCAGGCGCTCCTCTTCGAGCTTGCTGAGAAGCTCTCGGACCTGCGCAATCTGGACGTCGGGGGTGGATCGACTCTATCAGGACTTGGGGGGATTGCATCTCGTGCCGGTGTAGCGTTGGCCCCTCCTCCTTCTTCAGTGGCCGCGGTGTCGTCGACGTCATCTTGCGGGTCGGCTTGTTCGTCGAGGTGGAAGCACTCCCGAGTGGAGTCGTAACTCTCGTCGGGAGAGTCCGAGTCGGGGTCAGTGTGGTAGAAGTGGGGGAAGGACCCCCTGCGCTCCTCCGCCAGGCGCCGCCGTAACGTGCCCCATGTACGGGGTAGTCCTGGCTCGCCCGGGGAAGAGGAGGTGACGGGAACGGCCGTCGCACGCGCCGGAGTCCCTGGGGACCCGCCACGTGTCTGTATCTGCAATCCTGCGAGGTCAGAGCAGAGTCTGGCACTGTTGTGGAGCCCATACGGGAACAGGTCACGTGGTGGTGACGGGGTCGAGGGTGTCGGAGAGGCCACGGGGACCTCCGGTGATGACGATGTGGCCGAGCCAAAGTCCCACTCAGAGGGGCGCCCGCCCTCGGCCCACAAGCATGGGTCAAACGGACTCCTAGGGGAAGGGCCCGCATCACCTGCTGGGGCCGGGGAAACGGCGTCCGACACCTCGGAATCCGCACGACGACGAGTGCGTCGGAGCCGCTCACGCCTCCTCCTGATCGCAGGCCAGAGGCGCAAGCGGAGGGGCCGTCGTCTAACCCTTGCTGTCCCCGGCGTAGCGGTGCCGCCGGCGTCCAGACCGCGGGTGAAGGGGAAGACTATGAAGTCGCCCTGGTCCGTGGATACGAACCCTAGGCTACCGAACCAGACGACGGCGGTGGATGGAAACGGTGGGATGGAAGAATCCATATGAGAGAGTAGTTCGGAGTTGATCGACACGCGAATCCCCCTACCTGGCGCGCCAACTGTCGGTGTTATGACCCGAGGGTCAAGACCACCAACGAGTAAATTTGTATATCGCGTGCTCCCTCTCTCAGACGTGATGCAAGATGGATACAAGGTTTATCCTGGTTCGGGCAAAGAAGGCCCTACGTCCAGCGGGGGAGGATGACTTGTATTATCTCGCACCCAAAATGTGCTCGTACAGGGGGGGTACAAGCTGTGTTACACGGGGTTTGCCACCCGAGGGGTCGATCGAGTGGCGGTGTGTGTGTGTGGAATGTAAATGTCTGAACCGAAGTCTCTGAGGTTTTTGGATTCAGCCGTCCAAAAAGAGCCCTCGGTTGGTTGGTCAGAGATTGGTCGGTCCCTTTATTCTACCTCGGCATCCCCTTTTATAGACCAAGGGGAGGCCCGAGGGTACAGGATCCTAACTGTGGCAGTATGGGTAGCGTATCCGCGGAATAGTGTTGGCGGAGAGACGTTGAGCGCGGTGGCGGCATGGCCTTCCCGTCCTTCGGGCGTCCCCGGCCGTGGTGGCAGTAGAAGTCGCGCAGCACAGCGTCGCAGATGGCACGAATCCCAGGGCAGAAGCGGGACGGAGCGGATGGGACGGCCCCCATACTGGAGTTGTCAGAGAGAGAGGGTCGGCCCCCCGGTTCGAGGGAGGGGTCGAGCCCTGCGTGCTCTGTGCATTCCCGAAGTCGTCGTCGAGGGTCGCACTGTTCACTTTCGAGGGTCTGCGAGTCCGTATCGCTGTTAGTTGGCGACTAGTGGCGCGGCGCACAGTTGACAGGAATCGGGGACTTGACGGGGAGTTGGCGGATTTGATAGTGGACGCGGGCGCCCATGTCGTTAGGTGGTTTCACTTTAACCCATGCCGGGAGCAGTTGGGTTAATCGAGCCTCCCGCCCTGGGGTCGTTCGCTCGACCCCTCGGTCCGCCGCTCGTCGTCGAGGTAGGGTCAGAGCAGAGACGGGGTCGAGGAGGTCGAGGTAGAGGCCGGGGGGTCGTTCGGTGGACCCCTCGTCCGTCATTTTTTGTCGAGGCGGAGCCGGGGGGTCGTTCGCTCGCCCCCTCGGTCCGTCATTTTTCGTCGAGGCGGAGCCGGGGGGTCGCTCGCTCGCCCCCTCGGTCTGTCATTTTTTGTCGAGGCGGAGCCGGGGGGTCGCTCGCTCGCCCCCTCGGTCCGTCTCTTGACGTCGAGGTGGAGGCCGAGGGGTCGTTCGAATGACCCCTCGTCCGTCATTCGGCGTCGAGGTGGGCCGGCCCGTGACTTGTCGCCACAGCTGGTGTAGAGGGGGCCCTCGAGCGATGGGTCGTGCCTTACCGAGCAGTGGGCTGGTCCCTGCCTTAAAAATAGTTGCTATGTTTAGCGTTGATTTATCGAAGGGTTTAGGGTACCCCTTACCTTCGTACCCGACAAAATCAGTTCGGTTTCCCACTACCTCAGAGCACAAGCAGCAGCAGAGCTGCAGCCTATGTGGGCGTGTGTGTGTATTCTGTGCTCAACCCTTTCTTCCACCTCTAGCTCTAGTGTGTGAGGGTGCTGGTGAGTGGTTTACTCACCTTGCTGTTGATCCAGGGACCAACAGGAGCCACGCCTTGGTCGCATGGAGGGAACGAAGGGCCCCAATATTGTTTTTTTACTTCCCTAGCTTGATCACTCAATTAATAATTAATTAATTTAAAAATCCAAACAACTAAGGACTCAACTTTATTTGAGATATAATCTCCCAGTGAGTAAAGGAGTACCCGTAGCCAACTTTCTCAACCCGAGGATTGGTTTAGATAAACTTAATTTGTTTCGTAAGGAAGACTACGGAAGCTATGGGCGTGTTTGGTTGCCTTCTCTAGCCTGCCTGTGTTGCATCCGGCATGGAGGCTACCGTCGGCCAGGCTCTAGTGACAGTGTGACATACTGGTGTTTGGCTTTTGGGGTGTGCAGATGCAAGATCCAGGATGAGCTGAAGTTTGGTGGGTAGAGAATACAACGTGGGGACTGTATGGAAGTGCCTCGCCACTGAGCGCACACGTGCCGTGGGACCGAGTCACTTGCGTGGGTACCCAAATTACCCAACGGGGCAATAGGGTCCGGCTCTATTGGCCCGTTTTCTATTTGAGATGTACCCGAATGACTCATTGACTCTACTTTTGCGGGTTGGGTCAACGACACAACCGGTTGACCTGGCCCGTTCCCATCCGGACGTGGGAGCTTGGCTCTGGAGAAATGACTTCCGATTGCGTTTCTGCGAGCGTGGCCAGCGAGGGTTGGTTGCATGAGTCGGAGCTGACCCAAGGTCAGATGCAGACATCCAAACGCATATGTCTTGCATCTCGGCAGTCTAGCGCAGCTATATATGGGTAACCAAACACACATGTGTACAAGAAAAGACTTTCTCATTAAAAAAAGAGGACACCTAAAAATGCAAAATCATATTGTGAGCTAAATAGAGCAGCCTTTAAAATGGCAGCATCCATCTCCAATTCATTTGATAGCCTGTAGAAATGCATCAGTTTCAGCTTGGATAACAAAGGTAGTATGCTGCAAATTTCCTGCACCTTATGCCAATTGCCAAAGTTTCTCCCTTTTGATGACGGATCACAATTCACAAGGCCCCAAGAGCCCATCTTTGTATTTGCAGCCATCCACATTGATCTTCAGATAACTTTCTCTTGGACGTAGTTATCATCAATTCAAAGCTTCCTCAACATGCATTGATATTTTTCCAAAAAAAAAAATGCAAAAGAACAGCAATGTACTGTACCTTTGAATTTGAAAGTAAACTTGGCCATGGGATTTTAGACTTTCTCCCGCACTGACTTCATTCCTTTCTGACCAAACACCCAAAGAGTTCTACTTCCTTATTCTAAGCTCTAACTCCTTGATTCTCTGGTAGAGTGATTCTAGCTAATTCTGGTGGAGAGCCATGGTAAGAAGCAGGTATTAATTGATTCTGGAGTTATCTAATGAGATTGAATAAAGCAATAAAGATCGGGTGTTTTTAGGCTAGAGAAGTGACTCTTGTTTGCTCCTCATAATCTACATGGATTTTTATTATTTGTTTGATAGTAGTGATTCTCATAGAAAATTTGCTTCAAGGAGTGTCGGAACTTTAATTTAGATATCATGCGGCTCACTCCATATATAAACAAGAGAACTTCTCTTGACGAGAATAAGGCTGCAAGGGATACTTCCTCTGCCCCTTGAAAGAATTAATTTTTAGAATCCGTGTCAATTAAACTTTTTTAACTTTGATTAATTTTATAGAAAAATATAATAACATCTATGACTTAAAATAAGCAACATATGAAAATATGTTGTATGATAAATCTAATGATAATAATTTAATATCATAAAATTTTAATGTTTTTTTCTAAAAAAATTGGTCAAAGTTCAAAAAATTTAACTTAAGACAACCATAAAAATTTATTCTTTCAAGAATAGAGGGAGTATTCTTTCATCTTTTTTTAGAAATTCATCCTCCCCTAAAAAAACTCAATTTGTTACCACTCCTAATGGAAAGTGATTGGTGGTGGTTATCTAAACTCTTATTTTCTATAGGCCGCCGCCGCCGCCCGCCGTCGTCGTCGCCGCTGGTCCCCCTCCCTTCCCCTCCGGCATCTCGCCGGGGGCTGAAGGGAGCGGGGATCCATTGTTTTTAATAAGTTTCTCCAGTAGATCGAGTCCTTAGGGTTAGGGTTTCTCCATGCCAAAGTTCTTGGTATTGGAGTTTTATCTCCTCCTTCTCCTCTTCTCCGACAATGGTGAAGGAGAATGGTGAAATCGTTTTCTCCATGGCGGCTTCGTTGAAGATGAGGGCGACAACTTCGGCGTCACCATCTTCATCGACATGACGACATGGAGATCTTTGTTTCCGGACGGCGGCATCAAGGCGGAGATGATGTCGCCGCCATGGAATATTTTTTTCCGGTCTTTTCTTCGTTTTGTTGTGGTTAGATCTGGCCACAATAAAAGACTAGGGAGAATATCCTTCAGATCAGTCTTCCTCATTCTTCGGTGGCAGAAAGAAGAAGAAGGAAGACACCAGCAAGAAGAAAAAGGTCCTCAATTCCACCTACAGGAATGTTGGCCGTCCGTTGGGTATTTGTTCTCAGGCTTACCGCTATTGCTGGTGCCGAGTATTTTCCTGTGCGGTCATCTATACGAAGCGTAAAAAAAGGTTTGGTTTTGAGATTTGGAGCTTTTCATGGCATGGGTATATTTTAGATGAAAATCAGTTTCTGAATATATCTAGTATAATCCAGAGTGCTTCTAATATGTTGATGTACTTAGCTATTATATAATATAATTCTTCTTTCATCGAAAAAAATTCTTCTTTCCTCGAAAAAAACTCTTATTTTCTATCGTATCAAAATCCTCATTCCCACAAATAAACAGAAAAAAAAACTCATATAACTCCAAACTTTGGTTTCTCTTCCACCCTAATTAGTACTAAAAAAAACACTGTGGGCCATATACAGAGGTCCACTACCGTACCGGCCCAATTGTAATGCAGAAAACAAGAAACGGCACATCGGGCGCGGCCCCCCGATATCCCGCCTCCTCGCCTTCCTCCAGCTCCGGTATTTATCTAGCGTCTTGGCTGCCTCCTCGTCTTCCTCCAGCTCCTGCATTAGCGTCTTGGCTTCTGGGTTTCTCAAACAAATACTGTGGGCATTCCGTGGTTTCTCCTCTAGTTTCATCTTCCTGTAAGCAAAATCTCTTCTTGTTGCCCCTCTCATCCCAGTAGTTGTAATCGATGAATCCTCTTTATCATGCGCGCTGCTATGTTGCGCGCTGCTATGTTGTTTATGACTTTATGTGTTGTCTGTCTCAATCGCCAGGTGCGGAGCTAGCCGGCTAGGTGAACCTTCAGTTCAACCTGACCATGGGTGGCGGCGGCGGCGGTGGCGGTGACGGCGACGGCGACTGTTTGCTGCGCTGCCCTTGCCCCACCACCTCTGACGTTACTACCCTCGTTCTCGTGGGAAAAGTTGGGTCCGGGAAGAGCGCCACGGCTAACAGCATCCTGGGATTCAACGCGTTCGCATCCGAGTACTCCTACACCAGCGTCACCGCAACGTGCCAGATGGGGAGCACGATGCTTAGACTTGGCGGCACCGCGGCGCCGCGCACGGTCCAAGTCATTGACACACCGGGTAACATCTATGATCTATCTCGCCCTGTTCGCTTGGCTTTTCTGTCACCGAAATAGTGTTTTTCTCTCACAGAAAAACAGCATTAACCGGCTTATCAGCCACTAAAACGGCCAAGCCATCAGGCCAATCTGATATATAAAAAAATCAGCCAAAATGCAGTTATAACAAACAAAAATTGAGTTGCTGTTTCATTTGAATAACTTTTTGTAGGGCTTTGTGATATGAACGTCACAACAGAAGATGTCCGTAAAGAGATTGCCAAGTGCGTGGATATGTCCAGGGATGGCATACACGCCTTGCTTATGGTGTTCTCAGCGGCGTCTAGGTTTACACATGAAGATGTGGGCACAATCCAGTCAATCAAAATGTTTTTCGGTGAAAAGATTGTTGACCACATGATACTAGTTTTCACATATGGGGATCAAGTAGGGGAGAGGAACTGGAGGAGGATGTTAACTGACAAGGATGCCAAATATCTGCAGGTTCATCCTCTACATACCCAGATTTACTTTTTAGTGTTCTCTCAAATAAATATATATAATTATGTTTTAAATCAACAAGCCCAGATTTGTGTTTTAGTTTAAATTTGTATGCTACTTTTCCACAGGAGATGATACGGGTATGTGGAGGTAGAGTCCTCTTTGACAACAAGTCCAGTGATGAGATGCAGCAACACAAACAGCTAGCAGAGCTGTTTGATGCAGTAGACTCCTTAACAGCACGCAATGGAGGGAAACCATTCTCAAACCAGATGTTTGCTCAGATTCAGGTCGTTAAATGTTATGTACTTTTTTTAGTTTTTCCCCTGTTCTCATTTGTCTTTTGGCCTTCATCCAACTCATTAATTTTTCTATTTCAATTTGCAGGAAATGAATGTCAGAAAAGAAGAGCTCTGTGCTGAGGAACATTCAGCTGAGGAAAAATTGAAATCACAGAAAGAGATATATGATGGATATATTATGCAGATTGCAAATATGGTAATATATATATATACTATGCACAATTTCAATCCATAAACATAAATCATATTATCTTATATAACTAAATTGTAGAAGTCAGCTTTAACTATGATTATTCCTTGCTTGAGAATTTTGTCAATCGTGTATGAATGTTGTCTAGCTCTATCTGGTCTTATGTAGGTAAATTTTCTTCATTCATTTTTGGGAAATATAGTGGTGTCTTATATCAAATAACCATGTGATGAAATGTAGTACACATCCTCGTGGTTTTAGGGACTAACAGATTGTCAAAGCTTACGTTGTGGAAGTAGTATTCGGGAATTGCATTGCATGACCTGTTATTACTTATTAGCATCTCTTTACATTTTTCTCTTCATTAATGATAGTCATTTATTCTCTATAATTACATTGGTTCTAATTTATATACAAAACTAACACAAATCATTCACAGGTGGAAGAAAAGATTAACAATACAATAGAGAGACTGCAGGAACAACTAAGGGAAGAACAGAAAGCAAGACAGGAAGCTGCGGAAAAGGTGACAGCAGCAATGCTGAGATCAGAGGAGGAGACCCAAAAACTAAGAGAGGACCTTTGGAAGGCTCGTGAAGAAAGTGAAAAATCACGACAATTCTATGAGAAGTTTAAATGGATGGAGTGCACCATCATGTAGTTAATCTTCAAATGGGAAATGTTCAGAATGGTTGCATGGAGGATTTCTATTTGCATTGTTGATTGGATATCAGTGTTCCGTCGTAGTAGGATGAACTTTTTGCCTCTGTTGCATGTTTTCTAATATTTTTTGTACTCTGCAGTAGTTAAAAGACTTGAACCATATTGTTCTTGGTGCTGTGAAAGTCGCCCGCTCTGATCGATGTTTTACTGTGCTTGAGAGGGATTTCCCCATTATCTTAAAACAAACTGATTAAATTCTAAGTAAGGGTAGCCTTTTAATTGCAATTGAATTCCCTTCTGGAGCAACCATCCGCTCAGTGCTCGCTGCTTGGTTCCCAGGGCCTCGTGGGCGATTGGTCCGCCTCGCGCTTCTAGCCTAGCTGATCCACACCGCCGCCTGCCTCATGCCCTTCCTCTGTTCCTCAGGCTACCCCTGGCAGATGCGGAACAATCCACACCGATCCGGACACTGCTCTTGCCTGTGGCAGCATTTATTTGCTACGGATTTATTTTTTATAACTCATTAACCGAACTGGATGAACTTTGTCTGATAATAAAGCCCAACATTTCATCTATCCAACACTGAACACGACAGTTGTTGTCGTTGATATATTTTTTCTTATTCGACCCCCATGTTATGTTTTCCAAGGTGTGGATTGGAATTTTGGCGCGTGGCTGATGGCAGCTTCTTTGATCTGGCCACAGTTAAAGTCTTTCCAAAGGAAAAGTTAATTTGACCCTGAGAAGACGGCATGGCTTGGATGATGTGGCAGGCGGTCTTGGCAGATCGTCATCCGGTTTTCGTCAGGCCTATGTCACCCCAGTAGATGATGATCAATTAGCTTAACGCCGGCAAAGGTAATTTAATTATCAGTTCGTCCAATCACAGAAGGGCTGAAATTTTGCATATAATAAGAGCAACTTCAAAGGTTTTGTAAATGTACTTTGCATTCTTGTTTTTGTAAAATAAGTTTAAAAAACTCCTATCCAATGGTTTGATAAATAGATTTTGTATTTTTGTTAACTTGATAATTTTCTGGGAAGGATTGACATATATACCAACCGTGGATCGCGCTTGGCATTCCTCTACACGTGTCTTTTTGCTCGTCGCCGCAATTTCTGTCCACAATTTTGGTAATTGTCAAGTCAATTTTGCCAAACCGTTGGAGATTAACTCTTTTTATCTTTATCATATTCATTTGAGACTTGACAAATTTCTTAATTTTACCATCAAAATATACAAAACCGTTGGAGTTACTAACCGTTTCAACAAAAAGAAAAGTGCAAATAGATACGAGGAACAACTTTTAGATTCTCCTTTGTAAGATTGTCATAGGAATGGAAAGGGAAAATTTGCTAGTATACTCCAGAATCCTCTTCTTTATTATCTCGTTGTATTTTAGCGTCATCTCTCGTGAATTTTCTATGTTTTCATGTTTTTTTATTATTATTTTAACACTTTAGGATCCTTCGTATTCAATCCCCAGAACACAAAAGAGCGAAAATTTGGACTTGAAACAATCTCCAAAGGCCAAACTTTAACTAATACTAATAATCAGTCTGCTCGTTTAGTTTTTCAGCCGGCTTAAATCTAGTCAGAATAGTGTTTTTCTCTCACAAGAAATCAGCCAGCAGTGCATAATCTTGCCAAACGAACAGGCTGAATAATACTACGATAGAAACAGCCATAGTAAAATTATATGATTATGAACATATTTTTTTGGGATAAATATACTCATCTCAGTGAACACAAAAATAGTTGATACTCCCTTCGTCCCTTATTAAGTGTCGTTTTAGGTTTTCGTGTCACAACTTTAACTAGATTTATATAAAATATGTGTCTCCAAATAAATTTATTAAAAAACTAGACCAAAAGGTCTATCTAATGATATCAATTATGTATCATAAATATTAATAGTTTTTTATATAAAATTAATCTAAATTATTTTTTTTGAGAAGTGAGAAAGACAGTTATTTAAGGATGGAAGGAGTATGGTCGAACCTTTAAAAATGTTATTCTTTTAAGACCGAAGGGAATACTTGCAGTCTCCCGAGTTTTGCTTTTATACATTCGAAAGGCCTTGGAGTTAAGCTTCTGATTCATTTTTTTTTAGCTAGAAATTCGTTTGTTCTACTTCTCTTCAATCGTAATAACTTTCAGAAGGAAGGTTTCCGTGTCTATACTCCACAAGCCTAACCACGAGGCCTACAGGTCAGCTTGAAGTAGGACTGAGTTATTTATTCGCAAATTGTTGTGTCAAGGCAGGACAATTGACAAGTTGAGTTGAAAAGGACATGTTGTTCAAAGCCAAAAACTTTCAGTTGATGGTCAAAATCAGGAGCAAGCAACTAACTGTATGATGGGAGTCTAGAAGATGGCAACTCTTGAGAAAGAGGGAAGAAAGGCTATATAATGGCTGTGGAATTCTTAGTAATTGATTAGTAATGTTCGCTTGAATTATTCGTCGTTTGTTTTCGTTTATTTTCTCTCACAGAATATTATTCAATCAGTCTAATGTTTTGCTTGTATTTTTCTCTCCGTATATATCTAACAGTAAATGTTAGGGTAATCATTGAGAGAATATAACCTTTATATATCTTGTTGGAAGAGATCCATCCCTCTCTTTTAATTAACCAAGTATAGAGCCTTTGAGTGGCCTTCAAAAAGGATCATTACGTCAGACCGGCCCTTGCTAAAAATGCCGTTACGCAGTCGATCCGCCTGTAGGAGTGTAGGAGTAGCTGTAGGCTGCACCTAGTCCCCTACCCTGCCTTTGTCTTTGTCTTCTTCCAGAGACCAGAGGCCTTCTTCCATCACCCAAACTCCCCAAGCGTGCGCGCAACCCCCAACCACCTACGACGACTTGGCCAGCCGCCGCTGCCGCCCACTTCGCCTGCGACGAGCACCACCAGGTATGCCCTGCCCTTGGTCTTCTCTTCCCGCTGTGCGAAGCTTTGCGGCCAAACCTTAGCGTAATCCGTAGGTATCCTCTCCTTGGTCTCCCTTCCTGCTGGCTGTGCGAAACCATGCGCCCAAACCCGTCATACCATTTGTATTCGGATCTAAATCTAGTTCTTTATTGGGTCCGCCTCGACTCAGCTACTCTGTACTACTCTGAGGAAAAACTGACACTTCTGTGCTTTCCTTTGGAGGACTGTGCTCTGTCTGTTCCTCCAAGAATTTGTGTCAAAAGGGTGGTAATTCAGGAATTTCTTTGTACTGGAGAAGCTCAATTCTGCCTTGCAGATCCGAATTGGCTGATGGCGGTGAGTAAATCGTTTGTTATTTTGCGTACCTATCATGTCTTTTTTTTTACAACAACTTATCATGCCTTTGACTTCTTCATGTCTTGGTACAGTGTATTACTCTCTCTATCCCAAATTATACCACGTTTTTATTTTTCTAGATATATACATAGCTTTTATTATGCACTCAGATACACACTATGTCTATATAGTAAAAGCAATGTATCTAGATTCTAGAAGAGCCAATAAGTCTTATAAATTGGAATGGAGGGAGTTCATTTTAATTCAATTGTAACCAATCTGGAATTGGTTTATGTTGTGATGGCTAATTGACTAGTTAGAAAAGAACTAGTATAGAATGTTACTTTGGTTCTACCTTGTCTTGCTCAGACTGGAGGAGATTTTACATGTGGACATGTTTTCGCTGTAGTTTAATTTTAGATATCCTGTCTGGAAGACGCAGGGAGATACAATGGGACCTATAACTGGTGATGAATGAGCAGTGCGCTTAGCTGGTTTGGTAATCATAAACTGGCCTTAGTCTATTCTTCTGGTGATTGGTGTGCTGTGTATGCTAGACATATTTATGCTGCGAGTGATTTTTTCTAAGGTTGATATATGGCAGATGCTTTCCCAGATAAATCCTTGTTGAAACTTGTGAACTGCAAATGCCACAATTCTAGATCTGAGTGTGCCTGATCCAGATGGATATATGGATTATGCTCTTCTTTTGCATGTCAGCATGTATCATAGACATCCCAAATATTTAGGGGGTTTCAGTCCTAGTTTTTTCAGAAATGTTAATGCGAATCCTGCTGTAGAGTATTCAGTATAGTTTGGGATGCTTGAGAACCCTTGTCTTTGCTAATTCTTCTCCCACAAAAATGATTACTATCCTAACAACAGATGGATGCTTTTACATGTTTATATATCATAAATCATAGTCCTCCAGAAAGTTGACTAATGCTACCTATTGATCTCCTCTGTATAGCAACCTGAAATTCCTGCATTTGGGGATTGGGAAACCACAGGAAACACCCCTTACACACAAAAGTTCGAGGATGTGCGGAAGAATAGGAAAACAGGAATTCCTGCACAACTAAATGATCCAAGGAGGAACCCAGAACATCCTCGCAAGTCGCCTTTGCATCCAACAGCCTATAAAACTGATCCTCAAGACCAAGGTCCAAGGAACCCACCACATCGACTGAGACCTGAAACTGACCACCAACGACACTCCGACTGGCCTACTCACCATGAGCCTGCACCACGAAGACATGTAAATCCCCAGAGAGAACAAGGGAGTAATGCTGGGGCACCAAGAAGCCCCTACAGAACAGCTGCTGGGTCTGCTTCACCAATGCAGCCAAACAATCTATCAAAGCCAAAGCACAGGTCGACCGGAATGCAGACTCCTGAGAGGAAGGCATCTTCAGAGGGGCATGGGCAGCATACACCTGCAAGGAGCAGGATGAAGCCGGGTGGCTATGAGGTAATAATACCTTACTGTCCTGGAAGGAGCAGAATATTATTTCAATGAATATGGGATAGAAATGCCTTTAAAATAATTACTCTTGATTTTGTTTTGGTCAATCCAGTTTGAAGAGGAAGTGGCTGTACCACCCTTTGGTGAATGGGATGATGCAAATGCAGCATCAGGTGAAAAGTACACTGGTATCTTTAACAGAGTGAGGGATGATAGGTTGTCACCTACCTCTTCTGCTAGGCAACCATCTAGGAACCATAGTGAGGAGAATAAGGTGCAACAGGTATGCAAAAGCTTGTCCAGAGTAAAGTTGAAAATTCAGTTTATTTGTTCAATTATTCACGTGGTATATGATTGCACACCGCAATATGTAAATGCGAAAATAGTATCATCTCCATGAGGTTCATGCTAACTTAATATTATGTATTGTGTCTGATAGATCATATATAACAAACAAATAATGCTATCTGCTTTTAGAACTCTGGCACTTGGTATTCCCTATGTTCTCCAATAGAACATAGCCTGACTGTATTATTGCACTAGCATCAGAATGCCCATGGCTCATCTTTTTTTTTTCTCTCGAACTGGCAAGAGAGTTTTTTTTTCCCTCCAAAATGCAGAGGGGTGCATTTCTTTGTATTAAGAACAAAAGGGGTGAGAACCCTTTCAAACCCACACCAACCCACCAATGCAAAACAAAAACAAAAACAGTTCAGATCAAGGACAAAGTCCCCCGAAAACACACCCAAAACTCACACTATCACAGCCACACTACAACCAGAAGGATACTAGAAACAAATTGCCCTTTTCAACAGCATGTGATCAACAACCTACAGATAAAAAATAATTGTCTTGCAATCAACTGAATATAATTGTCTGGCCTTAACAGTCGAATCTGTCCAGCTATATGATCTTCAACATTGGTTTGGTGACTAAACAATACATGTTTTCTATCTAGTTCATTCTGTATGCCATCAGCTGGTCGGTTGGTAATAGGGATGAAAATGGGATGGATATTTCTCGATATCCGTCTGTCCTGAAAGAGTTAAAACCCTACTTGGATGATCCGTACATGAATCTGGACATTTAATATCCGTACCGTATCCACTGAATACTCAAAGTTGGATTTCTGATACATATATGACATACATATCCATATCTGACGCATCCGAAACTATGTATTTGACTCCGAATTCCATAAAGAAACGACTACCTGTACTTGGGATCCGTAATATTCGTTTGTATCTGGTCCGGTTTCATCCCTAGATGGTAACCTTGGGAACAGGTTATCTTTTTTCCACATCATTATCTGCAATAAATACTGGCCGCATTGTTCTCGAAAAAATAGTACCGGCAAGTAGCAACTTCACCTTTTTTTCATATATAAAAAGCTGGCAACTTCATTCAAATTCTTATATGATGGATTGTAATCAGATGTGTTACATAAATACATATAAGCTGCATGATGTGTTAATGATCTTCATTTGTTTGTTTTGATTGCCAAATGTCAATGCCCAAATATTTGGAGAGATATTCCTTACTACTCTGCCAATAGCAAGTAAACTAGTACTCGTGGTATTGTTTTGGTATAGAATGTTGAACTTTATACCTTTAGATTCTTCAGATAATGAATTTCCTTTGAATTTATACAAATAAATATACATGAAAAATTAAAAACACAAGGAACCTTATTTAAAGTTCCCTGAAACTCTACATGTGACACCAGGATATCTTATCAACTGATCCTCGTCTCTTTTATCTCCAGAAATGTTCTTGTTGCATACTTTGAAAATGCGGACAGGATCTCAAAGAGTTCTGGACAACTTTTGCTGCTTCCGTGATGAGATCCCTATTCTTGTAACTCTTCCTGTGCTATATTGGTGTGATTATGTTTCAGTAATTGAATTGTTCCATTTAAGCTCTTTACTTACAAGGAACATATATATGGTGCCATTTAGATTTGTAAAGTATGGAGTGAGCAATATTCTTGCTGATAATAAAAGTTTTACCAAATGAACTCTGGGTTCCATAGTTAGTTAATGTGCATATCAGCCAGACTGTTCGGATGTTAGTTTCAACGGCTAATAAGTCGACTGGTGTTGTTTTGTTGTGAGAGAAAAACATTATATCATGACTGATAACCTGAGATGATAAGTTGGTTTCTACGATGTGCTTTCAGTTTTTTTATTGAAAAAGAAACTACAGTGTGTTTCCTTGTTATTCTCAATTGCTATGATATAATATTATAAACAGAAAAAAAAAATGCTGCATAGGTGGTGCATGGATCAAGGATTCAAGGATTGAGGATCCAAGGATGACACCAACGGCCATGTGCGAGGGTGGGGTCGGTGGAGTTTGGGACAGCTGAGCGGAGCTATATGTATTGATCCAAACCAAAACGGCCACGATGGAGGGGAATTTGGCCGATGAGCTCTGCAATAGCACCGGTGTGATCGCCATGAGCACAGCTGCTAAGGGCCATGTTTGTTTCGGCTTAAAATCATAATCGAAATGAAAATGTCATAATCACACCCAAACATTAGGAGAAAAAAATATTATACAATCGGCTTTGTCCTCCCTAGTACAAGTAGATAATGGGCAATTACTCGCTAAACAAGCTACCTAGCTAAAAGAATTTTAGGATTCTTTTTCTCCCAACTCGTCTCATGACGTGAGAATTAACGTGGAGAGCCTTTGAACCTCAATTAGTTTGTAATAGAAGGAGGTTTAGTCAATTAGAAAAGTTGCCTAAAAAATATTGTACATCCTATTGATCTGTTCCTTGCCAAATGAGAGCTCTTAAGTTTATCCTAGTGCTCATTTTCTGGTCACTATTTCTCAATTCTCATGCATGTATACATACAACTATAGACGGAATTACAGATATACACTTTCTTGATCTTGAGTTGTTCAGATGATCTCCTTGCCGTCATCAACCTCTGACGCCACCTGACCAGCAGAGGCAGCAGGTGCATCGGAACCATCTGCGCCAGCATTGTACCACCTGGCACAGAGCAGGTAGCAGAAGAAGTTGAGCACGCTGAGCGCGGCGAGCATCCAGTAGAAGAGGTCCAGCCTATCCTTGTTGAGGTCGTTGTCTCCGAGCCAGCCACCGCCGCCGTGCCTCGCCGTGACCCTGTTCGCCAGCGAGACGAGCACGGAGCTGAGGTAGAAGCCGAACGCGTAGGAGCAGTAGTTGAGCGCCGTGAGGAAGGCCTGCATGCTGCCGGCGCCGCACGCCTGCTTGTAGAAGAACTCGATGAGCCCCACGGCGGTGAACATCTCGGACACGCCGAAGATGAGGAACTGCGGCACGATCCACAGCACGGACATCAGGCGGCCCTCCGCCGCGGCGTCCCGGCGCCTGCGCTCGACGCCGGCCGCCGCGGCCATCGAGAACGCGACGGTGCCGAGGCCGACGCCGATGCGCTGGAGCGGGGTGATCCCGGACCGTGTGCCCGTGACGCGCTTCATGAGCGGGACGAGGAGGAGCTGGTAGGCCGGGACGAGCGCCAGCAGCATCGCGTAGGGGATGGCCTGCAGCGACGCCGGCGGGATGCGGAAGGAGCCGGACCCCGGCGGGAGCGCGGTGTCCATGGCGCTGCCCTGCTGCACCGAGAAGGTCTGCAGCTGCGCCAGCACGGTGTTGAAGACGATGGTGCACGCGAAGATGGGCGTCACGGCGAGGAGCGTCTTCGCCTGCTGCACCTCCGCCGCCGTGCACAGCCGCCATGCGCTCTCCGGCTTCGTGTTCGGCCCCTGCGCCGCTACCGGGATGCACGCCTTGTCCAGGATCCTACAACAAAATTCGTCATTTATTTTCTCCCCATGTCAGAGATCATGATCAAGTTGGATTGGAGCAGTGTGCGTTGGCAGCAACAGGTTCCTGTTTGTTTGCTGCAACAACGCTGGATTGATCTGATGCTGACCTGAATTTGTTGCTGTGGCGGAAGTTGCCGGCGAGGCGTGCCGGCTGGCAAGCTCCGGCATTGACAGAATTGGAGTTCGAGGGGCAGACTTGCTTCCTCTTGGTGAAGGCGGCGACGAAAACCTGATGAATTTTACACGGTTAATAAAAGCAGCAGTACTTTTGCACTCTGAACTGATGAGACAATGTAAATACTCCTGTTTTTACATTGGTTTTGCACAAAAAAAAACGCGTCATCCCATAGTAGGCGTCACTGAATATTGAGGTGCAGATATTGCTCGTGTGACAGGTTAGATAAACAAACATGCAGTCAGTTCTGTCGTTACCGTTGAGATAAAAATCACAGCTGTACAGCTGCTAAGGGCATCCGCAGCGGCGGGATAGAAATCGCTAGCGCGGACGAGGAGAGAGAAAATAAGGAACACTAGCTGCATGGTATGAAGCAAAGGGGACAATAGATTTCTTGGGTTGTGTGCGAGCGGATCGATTGTTTCGCCGCTAGCGCTTTACCCTCCCGTCTCTTGATTGGCTGACTGGCCCTCCTAGCTAGCAAGGTGTCAGCCATTGCGGACGCCTTAAGAACTGACAGCTTAACAGTACATAAATCATTAGATCCGTTTAAACAACTTTAGTCTGCAACTTGCCGAAGGAGGAGTCAGTTAACGCTAGTATCTTATTAGATCTGTCATCTGAAGGACAAATCATACAAGGCCCTTCTACCTATCATATATTTTATTCCAATTCGTGAACGCAGGGGACCGTTCAGACTGAATGGTGACAAAGAACATGTAGGAGTATCTACTATTTCAAGGCTATCTAATCTGATCCTGAAGCACTTGGGTGATGGATATAAAAAAATGTCATCGTAGCAAGGATCATGAAACAAGATCCTGAAGCACTTGGGTGATGGATATAAAAAATGCCATCGTAGCAAGGATCATGAAAAAAGATCCTGAAGCACTCGAGTGAATGAAGGATATAAAATGTGATCGTAGCAGGGATAGTGAAAAAAGATCCTGCAAACTAGCACAACTGTCCATAGTGCACGACAAAAACAAAAATCTTTTAGTTTGATGCATGAATCGTGTTTTGTTAGCGTTCATCATGCCTATCATTTGACGCTCAATTAATGTGATTGCTTATACCATACTGAAACTCACCCTTGCAATGGGCCTGAAGATGCTGCCCTGCGGAGGTTTATTCCGGTAGAAGGCGGCGCCGGACACGAGGCAGACGAGGCCGGCCGCCATGGCGACAGCGGAGATGCCGAAGCCGACGTCCATGCCGGAGTGCGTCTGCACCCAGACCAGCGCCGTGAGCGCGACCAGCTCGCCCGCGCAGAAGCTGAAGTAGGCCGAGTTGAAGTAGGTGGGCAGCCTGTCGGCGCTGCCGGCGCCGTCGAACTGGTCGGCGCCGTGCGCGATCATGTTGGGCTTGAGGCAGCCGCTGCCGAGCGCCACCAGGTACAGCGCGAGGAAGAAGACGCTGGACCTGAAGCCGCTCGCCTTCTCGCAGCCGTCCGTGGACGTGGACGACGCCATGTCGCACGGCGGCGGCTTCAGCTGCGGCAGGTGCGCTTGCAGTGACAGGAGTATGAAGCCCTGGCAAATCATACATTGCAAACGATCCATCATCAGATCAGGCCATCTATCACGCACATAGAAACATAAAAGCTTCGTTGTATCGCTTGTACGTATGTAAGATTGCGACACAAAAATGTTTGGTACGTTTTCTTAATTCAAACCAGAAAGAAAGTAACTTGTGGATATGGTGCTTTCGAGTACCCAACAACAAGTTGCCTTTCGCACGTGTAGTTGCTCGATCTACTTCTACATGGAGTGGCCGACCGCGCGTGTACGAACGTACCCGGCGGACATGCCATTCGCCATTTCTGCGTTGAATTCAACCTGGTCGGTCCCGAGAGAGAGTGAGAGCTTTTGGAAACCAAATCTCTGGTCCATGAATGGCGATTGGCGCCTTTTCAGCTACGTCCACCATAACCGGAAAACTAGATGATGGGAACAGTGGTCAACAACGATGGGGATGGGATAATAACCCTTTGGATTGGCCTGGTGTACATCCATTTCTTTTGTTCTTGCAGGGCTTCACACTGTTCACAGTGCCTAGCTGCTTATTACTGTAGTTGTATTCTCTCCTCGATCCTTTACGCAATGAAACTTCTTGGCATATTCTCGATCTCGCTAGTTTTATTCCAAATAAAAAAAAACAAGATTGTCGTCACAAAACCACTACAAAAGCAAGTGATGGGTCAATCACCGGCCGGGCCACCGGCGTGTAGTAGCTATCAATTCCGTGAGACGCATGCCCACTACTGCAATAAGCGGCAGCTGGTGCGCGAAACCGACTATACTACCCACCAGCAGCAGCAGCAGCAGCAGTAGCAGCAGAGCCCAGAGGTAGCTAGCCTAGAACAAGCAAGAGCGTACGTTACGTACCGAGAGCTCTACGAATCCGAAGATGAGCATGGTCCAGAAGCATCCGAGGTAGGAGTCGGAGAGGAATCCGCCGAGGAGGGCGAGGAGGAAGATGGTGCCGACGAAGTTGGTCACCACGTTGGCCGCCTGCGACAGCGGGAAGTGCATCTCCCCGAACACGTACGTGATGAGGTTGTTCCCCACCGCCGCGATCGCCATGATCTCCAACGCCTGGATGCCTGCATATCATTATCATGCCCGCATGCAGTGTTGATCAATCATATCAGCAGCAATCAATCAGCTAGGCGGCCAATGTGTTCGATGTGCCATGAACATAACATAACATTGCCGTTCGTTCGTGCACGCACACGCACCTAGCACGAAGACGGCGGCGCGCATGCCGCCGTGCCGCGGCGGCCGGCACGGGCGGCCGCGCCAGTCCACGGAGACCGCCGCCGGCGCTGCGCAGCTCATCTCCACATCCATTTTCTCAACTGCTGGTGGTGGTGGTGGGTGCTCTCTTCTCCGGCCCTCCCGTCCGAGGTCCGACAGAAGTCAACAACTGGTCAAGGCAATCCGTGTGGTCGTGGTAGGTGGTGGTAGCGAGCAAGCTGCGCAGGCAATGGCTTATTTATAGAGGAGGGAAAGGAAGCTAACAAGGACGACAGGCATGACAGTGAGGACTGATGATGGAGGAGGCAGGCAAGGCAGGCGCGCATGTGATTGGCCTGCTGCTGCTGCTGCTGCTCGGTAACCCGCTACACACGGCCGCGCACGTACGCGCACTTCTGAACTGAACGCCGAAAGGGAGCGGCAGGTGGGCAAGTGTAGTGCGCCCGGGCCTGCACTCCCTTTCACATCGGACTTCCGAGGTCCATACCCACCCGTAGTGCTGCCACTACTCCACTGTATGCCCCGCTAGCCTGTTGGGAATTGGCGCGTAGAAAGACACAGTACATATACGTACGCGCGCAGATATGTACTATGCATGTATGTGGCCGGGCTTGTGGTTGGGGGAGAAATGTTGGATGGATCATAGGCGCGCGTTTTATATTTGTTTAGTTTTCAGTGCGGTGTGGACTGGCAAATCGGTCGGCACATTGATTGCTGGGCACCGATCGAGCCTGTTTCAGTTTTGGAGGTAGGTAACTGTTATTTGACTGGCGTTATTATATGGACATTTGCACGACGAGTGGAAACGCAAAAGAAAGGTGTGAATGATTGCGCTGCTGCTGTGTCGATCTGGAGGACGTTTGGAGAAAGTTAAACTTGTTCTCGAGGGCACGTGCTCCTAGCACATTCAACCATTAAATTTGTATTGAGATGTATACATACACATATCTCAATGCGAATTCAATGGTTAATGTGCTAAGAGCACATGTCCTCAAGAGCAAAAAAAAATCATGTTCGAGGAGTTTGAGTTTGAGCAGCTAATCCATACCCATCCCCCCATCTCAAAAGAAAGTCAATGTGCGATCCAGCGGAACACGTTTACTTCACTCGTTTTCAGGAACAAGGCCAGGGTCAGACAGACAGTGACGCCAACCTAGAATTTTACTGTTTTATTAGTTGATGAAGAAGATGGAGCATTCGAGCGAGACATATATGTACTGTTTCTTGCCTTTCTTGATTGGGAGATCGACCTGCAGCTGAGGAATTCAGCTAGCCGTCTATCCTTGCACGACCAGGAATGTCAATGGCAAGAGGAGCGGTCGGTAGCCAGTAGAGGGCCATCTCTGTACAGATTGACAAGCCAATCATGAATCGTATGCTCGATTGGGCAACAACCCCTCCTATAGTATTTAAGTATCCTCGCTAGATTTGGCGGCGAGTTGCAGCCTGCCTGCGGGTGCACGCGAGACCGCAGACGCTTCTGTATGTGCCACACTGCCTTCCGCCGCACATGAGATAGATGGCCCGGCCGGATTCGTTGCGTGCTTCTCCAAAAGACGGCGGTGATGGCAGCCTTGGGCCTTGCTAGTACGACAGATCTCTTTCATCTTTGCAGCTGCATGGACATGGACAGGGGAGGAGAGGAGAGTGAGCCATACAAAATCTGACTCCCCAGTTGCTCAAGAGGCCGTCTCTGCTTTGCTCTTCCATCACCGGCAGATATCACAAGGCATAGATTCCACGATCACGCGGCTGCTACAGTGGCTGTTTATATATAATTTATAAATTTTTTTTTGCAGGTGTAGAGATGACAGAATAATGCAGACACGCTCGATCGGTAACGACTCAGATGGGAGCTAGGTATTCTGGTTGACGTTGCATCCCTAGTTTTCGAGCCAAGGACCAGAGTCGTCGCGTCCTAAGATACTGTATTCTGCATCTTAAGAGAAGAGAGATCACCTCAGTCTTAATCTCACGAGACTGTACATGCATGCTGAGAAAAGCAAATAAATCCTATAAATTAATTTCCATAATAATCATAAAACCTTATTGCCTTTAACTGGATCTACTCTAATATCTTTGTCAATAATTGTCACTAGATCTATCGTATTTTCTAAAAATAATATCTACCTCGGTCAGTTATACAAAATATTTAACTAAATTTACATCTAAATCATCCACCTTTAACATAATCAAAGATAATACAAAGTATTTGCCTTCTAGTTACCCTCATCTATCGTTGTGAATGATAATAATTTTCTTTGCCCCTCAGTTTTTGTCTTTGTCTAATTTCAATGTTCAACCACAAAACCGTCTAACTTTGGCACCTCCACTATCAAAACCATTTAATTTTGACCCCGCTGCCTTAGTGGTCAAAATTAAACGTTTTTGATAGTTTTGGTGCCAAATTTAGATAGCAAGAGTTGACAGGCCAAAAATAGACTTAATCAAGTACTTTAGTTTTCTTTAGAAATTTATAAAAAATTATATATATATATATACTTATTATTGATAAATATGCATATATATTAAAAACATTTATCTACACAATATTGGATTTTTATCATAAAAATACAATTTAAAACTATCATAGATTAAACTTTGGTACCATAGTTTTCCAAAATATGATCTATCTCATTGATATCTATAACTTTGATTTGGGTTATTTCCCCATCCAAGTTCGATTGAATAATTTGAAAATTTGGAATTATGAGAACTTCAAACATAACTTGGGACCATAAAAGATTTCAAATGAAAAAAAAATCATCATCCAAAATGTTGTATATCTCATTGAGATCTACAACTTTGATTTGATCATTTCTCCGTCGAGTTCATTTGAATAATTTGAAAATTTTGAATTTCAAAATAAGAGAACTTCAAGCATGTAGATTATATTTTATATAAATTTGTTTCGTATAAAGAAAAGAATCCAATCTATAAAAATCCCAAAATGTATAAATAAATATTTTATTCAAATACATATTTATCATTAAGTAAATCTAAACATATAATTTTTTCATAAATATCTAAAAAACTAAAACATTTGATTGAGTCCATTTTTGTCCTCTTAACTCGCTTTTATCTATGTTTGGCACCTCAACTATTTAAACCATTCAATTTTTACTTTCAGATGGCTCTAGGATTAAAATTAAACAACTTTGCTAATTGAGGTGCCATAGTTAAACAATTTTGTAATTGGGGATTAAAATTAGACAAAGGCAAAAGCTTAGGGGCCAAAAATAGACTTAATCCCAATAAATATAACCCTTTAACTTATATCTGACTTTCCCAAATTTTCCATCATAAAAAAATAAACTTAACAGTAGAAGTAAAAAATATGAGGATATTTTAGTTTTTTTAATAATTAGTCCTTTGAACGTGGGGCGGTACACTTAAGAGGTTGAACTTGTTATATAAAAGAATTATATGTGTTGTAGTATTGTTCTATAAAACATATCACACTTAAAAATAAACTACAAATATTGATATGGTATAATGTTTCTATCAAAACTGTATCAAGTTATTTGAAGTAATAATTATGAATTTGGAGTGGTTATTTTAAATAATCTTTCATAACTGTAGAGGTGGGTAGTTTTGATGCAAATTTAGGGCATACTTTATATATTTCCATGATAACAAAACTAGGCAATTTTTTATAAAACTGAAAAGATCAATGACTATTATTGACAATGATGAATTAAGTCTACCAAATTAGATAAAAGATGTTTATGAGAATTTCTAGAATTTATATTTTACCTAGCGTGTATCATGGGGATTGATGAAGAAAAATACTTTGAAGTACCTAATTAGTACTCTGATACCTAAGTTTTTATTTGCATGCCATATTAACTTTGTTTTAAATGAAATATTTATATCTTTGACCATCGATTTCAAAAAATAATATAGGTTCATGACATAAGATTTGTGATGTTAGTTTCACTATACTTTCATAATATATAATTAATTTATTGCGGAACTATAAAAATCTTCTTGAAATGTATAGTCAAAGATAGCAATGTTTGATTTTAGGATAAAGGTAATGTGATATGTAAAAAAGAACGAATGGACTAGTACTCTATTTGTCCCTCAAAGAATAGATTTTTAGAGTTCTTCTAGGTCAAACTTTTTGAACTTTGACTAAACTTTTAGAAAAAAATATATTAAAAGTTATGGTATCAAACTAATATCATTAGATTTATCATAGAACATATTTTCACATAATACTCATTTTAAGTCATAAATATTGTTATATTTTTCTATAAAGTTATTAAAGTTAAAATTTTTTTGAGCAGTTCCAAATTTATTCACTAAATTTTAATATTCATTATGTAAATTTTAGATAGTGACGTTCCACGGATTGATGATGGGATATTTTATATTAAATTTGATTTGAAAGTGAACAATCCATCTAATCATCCAAACAAGACCTAATATGGGTACCTAACCGGTACTAAGAAACGCGTGTGCTGAACGAAAAATATTCAGTCATTTCCTCACCAAATAAGAAAGAAAGAAAAGATCAATCACTCTTGCATGATGAACTACCAGCACACAGGGTGGTCGATCTCAAAAGAAGGACAGAACCGGCCGGTGAATAGGCCAAAACAGTTCCCCGCGGCGGATCGCCGGCTTTGTACCGTTGTGACCGGAAAACTCGGGCCAAATCTTGAAAAGGGTGTGGCGCCGCTGCGGCCTGATCCGGTGAGCCAATGGACCGCCGTCGCTGGCCGGGGTGGGCTCCTCCGATCCGATCCTCCCCGTCGGTGATCCTTGATCATGCATGGCTACATGATCAGATCACCCTGCAATCATCGTGCGCGCGGCATAAATAAATGGCCCTGCAAAAAGCCTGTTGCCTTTGCGGAACGGGGGCCCGGCCGGAACTGCTCGGCCAGCCGGGGTTCTGCGGCCTCTGGCTCTGGGTTTTATTCGGCGTCCGAGTCTCCAGTGGGGGTGTGGCGGCGTCGTGGCGGGGCCATCCATCGGCAGCTTGCTTTTGGTTGATTGAATTGAATTGAGTTGAGGGTTCAGGCTCTCAAGCTCTCTGTTTTGAAACTGAACCGGCAAGAGAACTGCCTGTTGTATTAAAAAGGAGATAGCCTAGATAGACACTATACGATCATATACAAAACCATAAAAAAGTTCAAACATCCTCGTTTTAGGAGGCTTTACATCAAGCGTGCACTAATAAGTTGGAGACGTGTTTTGCCCCAGTCATTGCCCAAAGACCCGCTTCATCCTTGATTTTTTGGAGGAGTTGTGTTGGCGCAGATTCCTTGTGCTCGAATATTCTTGCATTTCTTTCATTCCATACCTCCCAACAGATGAGAATGATGATGGAGCGGAGACCTCGTCTCGCCGTCGAAGGTGTGTGATCTATGTTGTCCCACCAACTGTGTACCGAGTCTCCTAGTACCCAAGCAGATGGTCGCAGTTGCTCAATTCCCATCCAAATTGCAATCCCCTCCCAGATACGCCTAGTGTAGCGAGAGTCTTGAAAAAGATGAACGCCAGATTCTTGACTACGTCTGCATAGGGGGCACACTCCGTTGTTCGGCCATCCCCTCTCTTGCAACCTATCAGCGGTCCAGATTCTATTTTGGATGACGAGCCATGCAAAGAATTTGTATTTTGGCGGTGCCCAGACTTTCCATATGAGTTGTTTGAAATTTATCATTGTTGCTTCAACAAACAATGCGTAGTAGGCCGATCTTGTTGTGAATTTTCCATCGGACTTAAATTTCCAGTTGATGTTGTCTTCCCTGTCTGGATGCAGCTGGATGTGACTAAGGGCGCTCCAGAGCTGAACATACTCCACTAAGTGTTGAGAGCTGAAACCTGCATGCTGTAGGTCTATGTCCCTAATCCATGCTCTATTGCACAAGCATTCATTCAGTGACTTGTTTTTGTTTCTTGAAATTTGGAAAATATTTGGCGCTAGATCTTGGGGCCTTTGACCTTGTAGCCAAGCGCTGCTCCAAAAAGATATTTTCTTGCCATCGCCAACTGTAATTGTAGTTGCTGCAGCGAATAGTAACCTATCAGTTGTGTCGCACGGCGTGTCGCGGTTGTTAAGTGCCCCTCTTTCTTCCTCCCATTCTTTCCATAGCCATCTGAGACGTAGTGTTGTTGCAAATTTTCCAAGATGGAGAATGCCTAGACCACCAGATTCAGTTGGTCTTGTGGTACGTGGCCAATTTACTTTGCATTCCCCCGTTAGCTTGTCGGATCCAGCCCATAGGAAGCTCTTTCTGAGGTTATCAATTTCCTTTAATGTGGCTTTAGGTGCTCTGAGTGATGTGAGGCAATACACAACTTGTGAGGTGAGAACAGTTTTGACTAAAGTGGACCTTCCAGCATGGTTAATGTTCTTGCCATTCCATGTAGTGAGCTTGCTCACAGCTTTGTCAACAAGTGGCTGAAAATCAACCCTTCTCAATCTAGTGTTTGTTAGAGGTAGGCCCAAATATTTAGTTGGCAATTGTGCTCTTTTTGCAGGGAAATCATGCAGGACCTCATTTATGTTGATGCCCTGGCATCTTATAGGGATGACAGATGATTTTTGGACATTAGTGTTGAGTCCCGACACTTCGCCAAACCTGGAGAGAATATTGGCAAGCGCAGTGGCATCCTTCTTATATGGCTTAATGAAGATTGCTGTATCGTCCACGTATATAGATGTTCGCATGACAGCTTGTCTTCCCCTGAATTTTGCCAAATGTCCTTCTTCCGTCGCAAGGTCAAGAAGTTTTTGCAGTGGGTCAATCGCAATGATAAACAACAATGGCGATAGAGGATCGCCTTGTCGCACTCCCCTGCCGTGTTTGATAGGTGCAGTGGGGACACCATTTAGTAGAATGCGAGAGGATGACGTTGATAGTAGAGCACTCACCCAATCTCTCCATTTTGGGGGGAAGCCGAGCTTGCTCATCAAGGTGAGTATATATTCCCACCGCACTGAGTCGAAGGCTTTTGTTATGTCAAGCTTGAGAAACAGGGCTGGGGTCTTTGATCTATGAAATCGACGCACTGTCCGTCGAATCGACATGAAGTTGTCATGGATGCTTCTTTTTTTAATGAAGGCGCTCTGGCTCTTGGAGATCAAGTTGTTCATATGTGGCGTCCGGCGCATTGCTAAGACCTTTGCAATGATCTTTGAAAAGGAGTGGATTAAGCTTATGGGCCTAAAATCCGTGATCGACTCTGCCCCATCCTTTTTTGGAATAAGAACAACGTTTGCTGTGTTGAGGAGGGCTAAATTTGAGGTGCACAATTGATGGAAAGCATTTGCTGCGTTCATGATGTCCCTTTTGACAATATCCCAACATTCCTTGAAGAAAAGGGTCGTGAAGCCATCAGGGCCCGGCGCTTTGTCAGAAGGCATCTGATTAATGGCATCCTTAATCTCGGATTCTGTAAAGTCGCTTTCAAGCATTTCAAGATTATGGGGCAAAATTTGCAATCGCTCCCAATTTAAATCAGTCTGTCTTTGCGGCGGACGCGTCATGATCTTCTGGAAATGGTCTTGGATCACGGTTACTTTTTCATCATGTGTGACGGTCCAGCCTTGCTCTTTTCGCAACCTCTGGATGTGGTTCTTTCTTCTTCTTGCATTCACTCTGCGGTGAAAATATTTTGTGTTGGCGTCCCCCAATTTAATATTGGTGACACGCGAAGCTTGCCTAGTCCTCGCCCTTTCAATGACCGCTAGGCCTAGAACTCTTCTTTTTAGCTTTGTTCTAAGAACGGATTCCGCTCTTGATAAGCCTCTATTTTCTTGGGCGATATCCAGACACAATATCAATTCTAGAGCCATGTGCAACTTCATTTTAGCATCTGAGATGATTTGATTGTTCCATTTCCTCAACTTTTGTGCTGTCACAAACATCTTGTTGTACAGGATGTGGAAAGGTTCATGGTGATTTGAAGTTTCTTCCCATGCCTTTAGCACCACCTCTTTGAATCCTGGGAGTTTAACCCAAAAATTTTCAAAACGGAATGTCCTCGGTCGACGCGGGCCACTCTGATTGGAGAGTAGAAGCGAGGCATGGTCTGATAGAGAGGTGGAGAGAGCGTGAAGAACATGTGTGTTGAACGTGGAGTCCCACTCGGCGTTGCAAAACACTCTATCAAGCTTCATCAATGTTGGTTGGCTTCTCTCGTTGCTCCATGTAAATTTGCGATTTTGGAGGTGAATCTCCTGGAGGTCGCATTCATTCAAGGCCTCTCGAAACTGTCGCATTAGTCTGTGGTTTAGTCTTCTATTGTTTTTGTCAACCGCTTTGTAAATTAAGTTAAAATCGCCGAGGAGTAGCCACCGCGTGTTGCTTGCTGGTTTGAGTGCTTTTAGTTCCTCCACGAACCTTTGCCTTGCACGGTGCCTAGTTGGCCCATAGATAACAGAGAGTCGAAATTTTGTTGAACACTCTTTAACTTCAACATCAGCCGATAGGTGGAACTCTCCGATGACGCAATTGGCTAAATTGATGAAGTCATTATTCCAGAGAATGACAATTCCTCCTCGTGTTCCAAGGACACCAGTCGTCGACTTGATAACAAAGCTGCGCAAGCGAAAGCCACCCAGGTAAGCAGCGGTGTGCTGATCCAGGGAGGCTAGTTTTGATTCTTGCAGGCATACGATGTGGCATCTTGTGGCTGCCATTGTTTGGTGCACAACATCTTTTCTATCTTGACGGTTCAAACCGCGAACATTCCAGCATAATACATCCATGTTTGGTCCTCTCATCTGGGAACACAAAAAACTCTACAGGCGCCCCAACAGAAAGTATGCCTTTGAGGCAGCAGCAGCTTGCAAGATTGTGTAGGAGCGAAGAACAACATGTAACACACAGGAGAACTGTAATTTGATGGAGAAGCAGCAGCAACAGCAAGTACATCATGGAGCTTGGGAATTGCCTTACATTGAACCCAGAAGAAACACACAGCTGGGAGTTGCCTCAGAGTACTAGGCCCTGATGGCTGTACCAAACTACTATGATAAGTTCTCAAATGGCGAAGCAGTCTCGCCTTAGGTAGTACATCACACGAGCTGAAATTAAAAGGTTGCAATAGCAGAGATTTGAAGTCTGGATACATAATGATAACAGAGATTGAACTCGTTGGCCATCTGGTGGGTTCTTTCAGGTAGCAGCAGGTAGGATTGCTTCCTGGAGGTCGGTGATTCCATCACCCGCCAGATCGATAAGGGCCTCGTTTACCTCCATTGTTGGGTCATCATCTAGGTTGAACATCTCGGCAAGCGCAACAATCACCTGGTTCGGTAGCGGCCCATTGAACATGGCAACAAATTCCTGCAAGGCAATTTCAGCAGGTTGAAGGTCATCTTGCAAGAGCCCCAACTTCTTGCACAGGTTCTGTTGTGCACGTTGCATCTGTGACATGGGTCGATTTTTGGCAAGGCGTGCACTGCGACGTACCGATGACATGTCGAAGACTCGGCGTTGGCGTCTGCGTCGTTGTACTGCTGGTGGTGCTTTCAAAGGGCTGGGGTTGTTCTGAATGATTGGTGGCGTCACGTTGGCAAAGAGAGCAGCAACCCCTGTTGGCGATTGTTCCTCAAGAGGAGGCCTGTTACTATCAGCAGGATAAGCTGTTTTAGGGACATTAGTATTCTGAATGTTCAGACCTGCAAAGAGTGCTTGAAAGCTTGTCGCCTGCAAGTTGACAGTTGGTGAGGTTGGCTCTGATGTCTGTTGCATGTTGATGGTCGGAGGGGCAGGCGCATATGCCCCTGTCGATTGAAGCTGCAGCTGCTGTAGGGCCTGGTCCACCGCGTCGATGGAGCACACAGCTGCCGGCAGCGCAACTGTTGGTAGAGTTGTTGTCGCGCCTTGTGCCGGAATGTCTCGAAGAAGACGCGCGAAGATGGTGGACGTTGGGACTGTAGTAGTCGGCGCAGCATGCTTCAGTGGGGCGGACGAGGCTTCATTCCCGTTGGGGGCCATAAGGCCTCCGATGGTCGGGGGAGCCTCCATCAGCCCCAGGTTTACCACCAGCGTGCATGCTTTGCTGATGTAGTCGTTCAGGAGTGCCTGCATGGATGTCGTGAAGCCTTGGGTTACCTTCCCATCGCCCGAACAGCTGATGATACGCTGTATGGCGTCTTGGAGCGCTGCAGCATGTACCCTGCAATAGGTCCTGGAGCCTGCAGTTCTGCACATTCTGTAGAAGGCTCAGCTGTGGCAGTGCCTCTGGAAGGTCTTTAGGCGCCTTGGAAACATCCTGTTGGCGCCCTTGGTGCCTCCCGCCCTGTCCCCACACTCGATTGCGGGGCGAGCGGGAGCGCTCGCGGTACAACAGAGCATTGTCGTTGTAGAGGTCCCGATAGTCGCGGCCACGCCCACGAGCATCGCGACCCCCATGGCCGCGGTCATCGTGGTCCCCGTCATCGTCGTGGTGGCGCCTGCGGCTGTGACCTAGGTCATAGCCCGGGTGGTCGTTGTTGTACTTGCTTCTGGAGCGACGGTCGTCATGGCGTCGCTCAACCTTTCTGCCATCGCCACGTTCATTGATGCCATGGCTGGAACGCGGGGGTGGCGGGTGTTGTGGGAATTCCTCAAAAGCTCGCGGCGGCACCTGGTTACCATCAATGACACCCAAATGCCATTCTGGGAGACGACGCTAACCAGGGGAGAATTTGCCATTGCTGTCGACGGTGTAGTCGTGGATTTCTTCAAGGTGGATGATGACGCCATGCTTGCGCCCATGCTGCCAGTACTCTGGCGGCCTCTCCGACACCATTATGGATGCCAGAACCGGATCCTTGGCCCGACTGGTGAAGGTCAGCCAGACCTTCTTGGGGATGAGGCTCGGATTCGCGGTCCAAGCCCACAGGTCCACCGTCTTCGTCTCAGTTGGATGCAGAAGGTTGGTTTCAATGGTCTCCAGAGCACAACGCCTGCCGATGATCCTCTCCACAATCTCTGCATCCCAGGCATGGTTCGGGATGCCGTCGAGGCAGAGCTTGACCCTGAAAAGTAAGGTGACAGCGAGGGCGTTCTTTAGGCTGCGCCACTTGATGAAGTGGATGTGGATGCCGTGGCGCTTGGCGAATCCCTGCTTGAGGGCCTGGACGCAGTGGTGGCGATGCTGGAACTTGATGAGGAAAGTCTCGGGGAAGTGCTTGGTGACGGTGACCTCGCCATGACGTAGCCTGAACTCGTTGCGCAGCGCCATCTCAACCCTCCTTGGGGCCCGTGCCTGGCGGTGCCGTCATGGCCCAGGACACAGCTGCTGTGTCTTTCCACTCGCGCAGATTCGCATCGATGGCGTAGGAGGTTGGGATGAGGCAATCATCCTCTTCCGGGCGGGTCGCCGGATCCCCTAGCATCGCCATGGCAGCCGAGGTCGAAGTCGGGGGCGGTGGCGGGAGGACGTCGTCCCTCAGAGCCGGGAGGGGTCGCAACGGCTTGCCCGAATTTCTCTCTGGCCTTGCTCGGCAGTCACGTTCCCTGTGGCCGAAGCGTCGGCAGCGGACAGGATCTCGGCAATAGGCAACTCTGTGGTCAGGCGCGAGACACACAAAACATCTCCCGTCCGTTTTGCTACGGAACACGCTTAGAGCAGAGGGAGCTTGGAAACTTGCTTCGCTTGAATGCGCTTCGCGGCGATGTGGCCCTGGGCATCGGGTCGTTGGGGAGGGAATTGAATTCCGTCACCAATATTTCTTTCGTACCTCGTTCCAGCCCGGCTCTGGTGAATTGAATTCTCCTGGGCAGCGGCTCCCCCGTTGCGGCTTCTGCTGGTAGCCAGCTGCAATGCGATGCGACGGATTGCCAGTACCAGCCCCGCGGCGAGAGGGCGAGGCCTCGGCGAAGACTGGCTTGTGATAAGTGCCCCTCCTGGGCGCCGAGCTGCGACATGACGGAGCGCCAGGGTCGGCCGCGCGGTGATGTGACGAGGCCTGAGCGGTAACACGGCTGGAGTAAGAGCTCCTCCTGGGCGCAGTAATGACGGATTTGAGACGCCGGTGCTGAGGTTGGTGAAGCGCGTCCTTCTGCTTGAATGCGGCTGCCCCTGTTCTGACTACCTCAGCGAAAGAGATCTTCTTGGGCCTTGCCGGTGTGGGATCCGACGTGGCAGGAACCACTCAGTCGTCGTCCAGCTCCGGGCGGCGCGTCTCGAGCGGGGGTGGCGGCGGCGGCGTGTCGACAGGAAAAAAAGCCAGATCCGCTCCGGTCGAGGTAGCTGCTAGGCTGCGAGGGCTGTCTGGGCATGGTAGAGTGTCGGAAGGCACTGGGGCTGAGCGGATCTGGGAGGTGGGGCTTGGGTGGCGGAGAATTTGGCGTGGCGGCGGGTTACGTACGGTCGTCGCCCGTGGGGGGACGCAGCGGGTTGGGCGAACATCGTTTTGTTCGCCCTGATTTTTAATGGTCTTCTCTCCGACGCTCTCAAGCTCTCTGGACCTCAGAGTGCAGGCAACGTGGCAGGATACTGTGCTGTGTGTGTTGAGCTGTTGACCTCCAATTGGTGCGGGCCAGACCTGGATGAGGATGACCAACCATGCAGGGGAAAGATGGCACTACTAGTCCTCTCAAATATTCATCCAGTTGCAGATTTGCTGTTACGTATATATACAACTAAATCTCAAGCCAATTAAACACGGGGACTCTAGCTATGTGCATGTTGATCAGTTGATGGATAGCCCAACTAGCTAGTAAAAACAATTGTCGGCCGACTAGACTCTAGAGTCATCATGCATGAAAAAAAATAACACGTTGACAACGTGCATGTTTTCTTCCGCTACAGAAACGAAGATAAGAAAAAGGCATCATCGTCGTGCTCCACAGTCCGCACACCTGCCATGGATCGTTGCGATTTACTACCTCGGTCTCTAAAAAAAAGTAATTATGGGAATCGTGCAATCAAAGTTACTTATATTTGGCAACTTTATATTAAATATTATTAATAATTATATTTCCAAATAATTTTATTATAAAGATATATTCTATAACTAATCTAATGATACTAGTTTTATATCACGAATTTTAGTATTTTTTATATAAATTTAGTCAAGGTCTAAATTATTTGACTTCTCGAAAAATAAGAATTACATTTTTTAAGATAAGAGATAGTATTTATTAGTATTACGGACGGAGTACACACAGCAAATGCACACTACGTCACTACCTCGGCGCTCCATCGATAAGTGGAGGCCCGGCCCGGTGGCCGCGGCTTCCCAGCCCAGCCCCCACACCCCGTTGCACTTGCACGACGTTGGGTCGGGCAAAAAGGCGGACGGGAGGTTTGACCACAGACACGCGGGATGCACCAGCCAATCACACGGGACGATCGATGAGCCCGCTCGCTATCGCTAGCCGTGACGAGAACAGTGGGAGTGGGGTGCACCCAGCCACCCAAGCCACGGATGAGGAGGAGTCCAGGTGCGGTGTCCAGTCATGGTATGGTATTCCCTGGTCGCAAACAGACCTTAGCAAACTGAGTCAAGCCTCGCCCAGGCCCATCAGATAGTGTAGCAATTGCATTTGTCTTTGTTTATACGTTAAAATCCATAACATATACTAGCTATGCATCTTGTGACATTGTCCTCACTACTACAGAAACGGCAATCACTGTCGACCCATCACTGCCGGTTTTGTATGGGCCAGCAGTGATGCCCCTTCACTGTCGGTTTTTCCTCTGACAGCCCCCCAAATATTGGGGGCAGGGGCTGAACCGGCAGTGAAACACCACATCACTGCCGGTTCGTGGCTTGAACCGACAGTGATGCCTCTCGGCCCTATCACTGCCGGTTCAAGCCACCAACCGGCAGTGATGTGGAGTTTCACTGCTGGTTCGTGGCTGGAACAGGCAGTGAAGTTGTGTACAGTATAAAGCTTCGATCTCCTCCCTCCCTCCTCTGCCATAGAACAACATAATTCTTTAGAATTATTGGTTTACATTGTGTCAATTTGTGTTAGAGTTGTGCTAGTTTTCATGAGCAAGAACAGGGATGTTGCAATTTGTGTCAACTTTTTGTAGCTTTTAGATCCAAAATTATTTAGAAAAATTGTAGCACTTTGTTCAAAAATGCTTCTATTAATATGTTCCTATGTTTCCTCTGCTCTGCCCATCTTATTTTATCAGTGCAAACATGGCTCGAGGGTGGATGTACGATCTGTCACATACAGACCCACGGTACTTGACGGGCTTCGATAACTTGTTAGTTATACTACATAAACTGTTTCCGGAGGCCAAGTTAGCAGAAAAGACTTACCTTGCGAAGCAAATGATTTGCCCAATTGACCTCGAGGTTGAGAAAATCCACGCGTGTTTCAACGACTGTATATTGTATCGTGGAGAGAAATACAAAGACTTGGATGCATGTCCCAAGTGTAAAACTCCCCGATACAAGCAAGGGCCATCAAATGATAGAAGCAAGACCAGAGGAGGGCCAGTAAAGTCCGTGTGGTATTTTCCTATAGCTCCACGAGTGCACGGATGGGATGAACCCGTTTGACCAGGTGAGAAAGAAGATTGTAGGTGTCGACGGAGTGACAGACGAAGAAGAGTACAAAGGTTATGAAGAAATGACTCCTTTTGGGGCGGACGTTACCCTACATGTCCTTGAAGAGGGTGACGAACCTGCTTACCTCCGGAGTGATCATGATGAGGCCATCATCGTGCCTGCACCGTGAATTGTTAGAGTATCATAAACTATGTAATCCTTAATGAAATGTTGTTTTAGTAATTTGAGATCATATGGAGTTCTAGAGATTGTTGAGTTGTACCACGTTGTTGATTGATGTATGCCATGAAAAGGGATTCCAAAACTATAAAGAATTAGACCTTGAGTGTATAAGCAATAATGTAGAGCTCCTCAAAACTAGCAAAAGTTATGTTGGAAGATTTTCAACTTCTATTCAAATTTTTGGAGTAATTACAAAGGGGGTATTTGAATTTTAAACCCTTATTCAAATTCAAACTGGAATTTAAAAACTATAAAGAATTAGACCTTGAGTGTATAAGCAATAATGTAGAGCTCCTCAAAACTAGCAAAAGCTCTGTTGAAAGATTTTCAACTTTTATTCAAATTTTTGGAGTAATTACAAAGGGGTAATTGAATTTTAAACCCTTATTCAAATTCAAAATGGAATTCAAAAAATATAAAGAATTTGAATATGCTACTTCAGCAAAAGTTGTAGAGAATTAAAAATTATGCAACTTCTATGTTTGGAATTTTTCAAGTTCTAGTAAAAAATAAGGAGTAATTTGAATTCTAAAGCAAAAGACAGATTTAAAAAAATACACACATCAGTGCCGGTTGTAGAGGAACCGACAGTGATGTCCCTATATCACTGCCGGTTCTAATAACCAATCGGCAGTGATGCTACATCATCACTGCTACCGGCAGTGATTTCATCTTACAAACCGGCACTGATAGGGAATATCACTGTCGGTTTGTAATAAGAACCGGCAGTGATGTGACACCCTATTTAATGAACTAGCGGGTGTCTGAAAATTTCAGACGCGCACCCGTTCCACACTTATCCATTCTACCCGAGCCCGAGCTCGCCACTGCACGCCGCCGCCGCCCACTGGACCTCGACGACCTCGACGCCGCGAGGAGCTCCCTCCACTCCGCCGCTCTGCTCTGCTCGACGCCGCAACTGCACGCCGCCGCCCGCTCTGCTCTGCTCGACGCACGCCGCCGCGAGGAACTCCCTCCACTGCACGTCGCCGGATCCCCATTTTAAACCCCTTGCTCTCGTCTTCCGCCGGATCCGCGTCCAACTTCGCCGGTTATCCACCAACGGGGAGGTACGGTTCGTTCCTCACCCTGCTATCTTCTTGCTGCTGATGAGTTCGTTACCTTCATCCAACCGCGCAATATAGTCACACATTTCTTTTGTCCTTTGTACAGAACTGAGTCGGTAGACTCCCCTGCTGCCTGCCCACACTGGCAATTTCATCAGCTTCGTCGTCGTCACCTAAGGTATCCACCCTCTACATTGGCAGCAAACACCGCCGCCTGACCGACAAGGCAAGTACTTCAATCCGGACCACAACCTCGCAATGCATGCTTCACCTTATCGTAATGCTCTTAGTCTGATTCCTTACGTACCGATAGCACAACCATATTAATTTGCAATCAAATACTTGTGTTCAGATGAGTCAAGACCGTGCTGCCTGGGATGAGCGCACCCTGTCCATCCTGCTGGATCTAATTCTGACACAAAAAGACCTATGCCATTGGGGCGACAAAGGGCCAACCTCCACTGGATGGACCAATATTAAAACTGCTTTCAATCAGTCCACTAACCTTGGGTACAGCAGGAAGCAACTCCAGAACAAGCTTAGCGAGCTGAGACGGTCGTACTTCAATTGGCGTGACGGTAACAAGCACACTGGGTTAGGCCGCGACCCTGCATATGGCGAGGTCGCGGTAGATCCAAGTTGGTATGCCACAAACCACGGGGTACTAACTAATCCTTCCTAGTGTCAATCCACTACCGTCTTTGGGTTTAGGTTAACTAATTGACACCGTTCCCTTGCATTCATGACGTGCAGGAGAGTAGCCAGTCGGCTGGTCAAAAGTACAAATGCCCACCTTGCTTTGAGCAATTGTTCACCCTATTCGGGCACACACCCCGTGATAGGGGCAACCTGATCTCAGCTGGTGGCCATCAGCAAGATCCCACCAACACTCATGATAGCCCACACACACCTGAAGATTTATCTGACAACCCTCCTGCTGACCACCGCAGTGGTGGCCAGGCGTCTAGACGTCGCACCAGAGAGCATTCTGTTTCCAGCCCACCAAGCAAGAAGAGTAGCAAGACACCCACGATGGCAGATGCAATGGTTTTTATGCAAGAATCTCTGATTGATGGCGCCACCAAAAAAGAGGCCATTGCAAGAACTAGAGCTGATAGGAAAAAGGTCCTTCAAGTTCTCAGGGAAGACGGCGTCGACGAGGCTGATCCTCTCTTCCACCAGACTCTGGCTGTCACAGCTGACTTGAACCATCGAGAAAACTATCTAGATATGTTCTCTATTGTGGGGCGAACTGAGTTCATGAAGACGATTTGGAGGACCATTAGGAAGGACTAGTAGCGCTACGACTCGACAGCGTGGCAGTCACAAGTGTATCAGTTTTCCTTCATGAGTGTATTTGTTACTGTTTTGTTTGTTTTTTATGTACTAGTCAGTCTTGTTACCTACAATGTAATATGGTGCAAAACTATTCGTTCGGTTGTGTAATAAGTCGTGTGACTGAACTACTTGTTGCTAGATATGTCACGCATGGTTTAAATTACATGTTCAGAGTTTGCTGATTGTTCTTCATCACATCTATTAATGTTATGCATGGAACTATGGCGCATGCAGCCTTGTTGCTTATGGTTTCTGAACTAATGAACTGTCTGTTTTTCAGGCGGTCCAAGGTGATGGATGTCGAAACTGAGGAAGATGTGAACAAGCAGACAATGACGCAGGTCCTATTTGCGTTGACAGTGATACAGGAGCTCCAAGCACAACAGCAAGGCACGGTAAACCCTGCAGCTCTAATACCTAGACTAACTAGGGCTCAATGGATGCAACTGAATTTGAATTACCCTAGAAGGTGTTTTGATAATTTGCGGATGACACCGGATGTTTTTATGAACCTGCATGACAAGTTGCTTCAGTTTGGGCTACGTGGAACAAATGAATTTTCTTCTGTAGAAGCCTTGGGTTTGTATGTGTGGACCTGCGCTCACGGGGCTGCCATTAGAGAGTGTCAGGATAGATTTGAAAGGTCTTTAGATACACTAAGTAGGAAGACAACATTTGTGGCAAAAGTCATGTTTAGGTGGGCTAAGACTGTTTTATGTCCAGTGGATCCGACATATGGAGGTGTGCATGACGAACTTGCGCCATATAGACCATGGTTTGATGGCTGCATTGGGGCAATTGATGGCACACACATAAAAGTAGAAGTCAGTCAAGCTGTCAAAAATGATTTCATTAACAGGAAAGGTCAAGCTTCGTTCAATGTCTGCGCCATTGTGGACATGCATGGCCGATTCACTTATGTTGCGGCCGGGAAAGCGGGCGCTTGTCACGACATGGCAGTTTTGAGGGAGTGTTTGCAGGATCCTTGTTTCCCCCATCCTCCTCAGGGTATTGCATGCTACTAACATCTACAATCCACATGCTTATACATGTTTTGTACATATGTTGTATCACTAACCTGTAATTTGGAATTGGTCATTTGTTGTAGGACGCTATTACCTGGCGGACGCTGGGTACATGCAGCGGGAAGGATTCATGACCCCATATTGGAATACAAGGTATCATTTGCATGAATTCGAAGGTGTTGATGCAGGCATGTTAAATAAACAAGAGAAGTTTAACTATGTGCACAGCCGCCTGCGTAATGTCATAGAGCGTCGTTTTGGGGTTACCAAAGAAAGGTGAAAACTCCTGGAGGGGTTGCCTGGTTATTCCAGGGAAAAGCAAGCATGGGTCCTGATTTCAATTTTTGCAATGGAAAATTACTTGTGGGAAATTAACCATGGATTAGGTACCATGTATCATGTTACCGACTGGGTTCACTTCAATGTTGCCGCTGGAACAAGTGCCATAAGGGAGTTAGCTGCCACTACTATTTGGGGTATGCCATAAGGTCAGACGTCTGTGTATGAAGGTGTGTAACGTGCATTGTAGGTTTAGTTTTGCACGAATTGGTTGACCACCAAGTGTTGTTAGTTGGTGTGTGTATGAAAGTGTTGTACGTGCATTGTAGGTTTAGTTATGCACAAATTTGGTAGAGCACGAAGTGCTGGTAGATGGCATTGCAATTGGCTGGAATAGGGTGCAATTAGGTGCTGCCACATGATTTATTTTGTCGCCAATTTGTGGACAGTAGTTTAATTTATAATTATGGTGTAATGGGTTCTTTGGACTTGGACTCTAATTATATGTTGTAATCTCATTTGTATGTACAATAAGTTTAAGACACATCTATGAATTTCTGTAATATAAATGTTAATGGTTTCTGTAATATAATGTTGATGGTTTCTGTAATAAATGTAAATTACAAAAATTAAATCACTGCCGGATCACTTAGAACCGGCAGTGATATCCTACATTCACTGTCGGTTGGGGTGCCAAACCGGCAGTGATGACTCAAGCATCACTGCCGGTTGGTGTTACAAACCGACAGTGATGGCTCAAGCATCACTTCCGATTCGTGTTACCAACCGGCAGTGATGCATGAGCCATCACTGTCGGTTTGGCATAACCGGCAGTGATGGCTTGTGCTCATCACTGCCGATTCGCCAGTGCCGGTTCAAAATCCGCCACTGTAGGGGGGTTTTGAACCGGCACTGATTGCCGTTTCTATAGTAGTGCCTGTCCTCTAGCTTCTCCCTTGCTTCACTAAGTGCACATGACCAAGATGACATTTTCCCTTCTCAATATCCAAAATATATCGCGTAAGCATAAATCAACAAGCAATTGCTTCACAAATAGAGTACTAGATCAATCCTCAACCAAAACCTACAAATCATAGCCCTACAAAATAATATAAAACCCATTAACCATCACCAGACCAAGATCTGACCGCAACTCACGTTTTAGGTGTTTGAAGCATGTTAGATACATATGGTTTGGTTTTTTGTCACTCCATGAAATCCACTAGGCCGCCTTATTTCTGCGCTTGCAGCACTTTGCTAGACTATAATCCATCATGCCCTTATAATAGGGGATCAAAGATGATAATGCCCCCATTTATGATCTTAGACACGATGAAGTGAAAGATTGGCTTGATTCTGTCGAAGCTTATTGTCGGTGTTATGACCTAGGGGGTCAAGACCACCAACTAGTAAATTTTTATATTGCGTGCTCCCTCTCCCAGACGTGATGCAAGAAGAACACAAGATTTATCCTGGTTCGGGCAAAGAAGGCCCTACGTCCAGCGGGGGAGGATGGATTGTATTATCTTGCACCGAAGTGCTCGTAGAGGGGGGGGGTACAAGCTGGTTTACACGAGGGTGCTCAGGATGAGCTGAGGCTTAGGACTAGCAGGGCTACCCTAGGTGGTCGGTTGGTGGATTGCTTGAGATATTGATCAAGCAGGTAAGGAGTGGTGTTGCGAGTGTGGGCGGATGTCCGATGATCTGACCCTCCGCTTGGCTTGGAGGTGGAATTATGTGTCTCTCTGTGTCCTCCCTTCCACTATCCCAGCGTCCCCTTTTATAGACCAAGGGGAGGCACGGGAGTACAGGGGTCCTAGACTGTAGTGGCATGGGAGGTGCATCCATGGCGCCATGCTTGCGGTGGGACATCGACCGCTGTAGCGGCGTGGTCTCCCTGTCCTTCCGGTGTTTCAGGGCATGGCGATAGCAGACTAGACACCGCCGTACAGCATGGCGCAGTACGGTTGGCCTTCTGTAGATGGGTACGAGCTTCACAGCCGATGCGGAGCGGACTGGACGGGAGCCATGCCGGAGTGGTTGGAGGTGACGGTCGAGCCCCTGGGTCAAGGGGCGTCCAGGCCTACGTGACCCCGACACATCCCTGGAAACACGGTCGAGGGCTGTCCCATTCAATATTCGAGGGGGTGCCTTTGGCCTCCGTACTCCAGACATGGCCACAGTGGTCGTACGATCGTTGGAGAGTCCGGGTATGGGCGGCGAGTTGACAGATTTGACCGTGGCAGAGGGTACCCATGGCGTTAGGCGAGAGCAAGTAGGCGCATTGGATTCTCCTTACCCATACTAGGAGTAGGTAAGCTAATCGAGCCTCCTGCGCGCGGGTCGTTCGATCGACCCCCTGTCCGTCATTCGAGGGGCTGAGGTCGAGGCGGAGGGGTCGTTCGTTCGACCCCTGTCCGTCAGTTGAGGTCGAGGCGGAGGCGGAGGGGTCGTTCATTTGACCCCTGTCCGTCAGTCGAGGTCGAGGCGGAGGGGTCGTTCGTTTGACCCCTGTCCGTCAGTCGAGGTCGAGGCGGAGGGGTGTCCTGCCTACTGTTTTTCTAGTAATGGGCCGGACTGGTCACTGTTGTTGGTGAGGTAAGCCTTCGTTTGATGGGCCTTTCTCCATTGTTCGAATGGCTGGTTGGATTTTGCCTTAAAAATTATTGTCATGTTAAGCATTAGATTATCGCAGGTTAGGGTACCCCTTACCTTTGTACCTGACACTTATTATACCTACCATTAGCTTTGATTTAGTAGAGGAGTAAGGCAGGACTAGGATTCTGCCTGCAAGGAGGAAGATCGTGAATTTAGTGTTCTATCGAGCAAAGGAAATGGCAGAAGTGTCAAGTGAGGAAGAGAGAAGGTGGTAGCTGGGGAGGGAAATTAGGGTTTGGAGTTGATCTGGTTGGGTACTAAGGTGGCAATGAGTCGACGTGGATAAAGACTTCGGTCAAAATCATCTTATACTAAGCTAAGGGATTACTTTGCATGGTCACGACAGTTTAAGGGTCCCTTTGGATTGTAGGATAGGAAAAGTATAGGAATAGGGAAAACTTAGGAAATCATATGGCATACTTCTCTAATACAATAGAATTGAAAACAAAGGAAATTGGATGAGATGGCCTTTGCTAGGAGCTTGAGGAAATGAATGCATTGGCCAATGCTTCCATTTTTTAAGGACCTCTTTGGACTGTAGGATAGAAAAAGTATAGGAATAGAGGAAAAAACTCAAAAAAATCAGATGGCATACTATATGGGAATTGAAAACAAAGGAAAGTGAATGAGACGGCCTTTGGTTGGAGCTCAAGTGAAACAAAGGAACCAGCTAATCCTTCTATTTTTTTAAATCTAAACAACTACACTCGTGAGCATTGAAAGGAGATCAATGTCATCAGGTGGCTGCTCCTATGGCCCAAAATAGGCCACATAGTGACATAGTCCTCATTAGAAGAGACGCCAGAGGCTACTTTTTACCGCCAAGTAAAAAATCACCGTGCGAATCAATGTTTTCAAGGTTTCAATCTTGCATTTTTTTCCCTATGGAATTGAGCTATAGGACTGCAATCCTATGGAATGCTTTTTTGGCTTTTCCTATGAACCAAAGGATATAGGAAATAAAAAATTCATTAGGAATCTGAATCCTATAAAATTCCATTGCCCATCCAATGATCCAAACGGGGCCTAAGTACTTCTAATGTGTGATATTTAAATTAGGGAGTTGTCGGGTATAAAGGTAAGGGGTACCCTAAACCTGCGATAAACTAACACTCAACATAGCAACCATTTTTAAAGACAGGATCCGATCAGCCGTTCGAGTCAATGGAGAAAGGCCCACCACACAAAAGTCTCCCTCACCGGCAACAGCAACCAGTCGTGGGCCGGCCCATTACTGGAAAAACAGACGGACAGGGGTCGAACGAACGACCCCCCGCCTCTACCTCGACTGACGGACAGGGGTCGAACGAACGACACCTCCGCATCCGCCTCCGCCTTGACCCCGATTGACGGACTGGGGGTCGAACGAACGACCCCTGAGAAGGAAGCTCGACCGACTTACCTGCTCCCAGTATGGGTTAAAGGGGATCCGATGCGCCTACCTGCCCCCGCCTAACGCCACGGGCGCCCACTACCGCGGTCAAATCCATCAGCTCACCACCCATGATCTCCGTCAACTGTGCGGCCGCTGTAGCCACGTCGCAGGTACGGACTCCAGAGGCACCCCCTCGAGCCAGGAACAGGGCAGCCCTCGACTGTGTCTTCAGGGATACGACAAGATTAAGCCGGTCTCGACCCCCCTCGACCAGGGGGCTCGACCCTGGTCCCAACCACTCCAGCATGGGACCCGTCCCGTCCGCTCCGTCCTGCCTCGGCTGTGGAACGCGCATCCATCTTCCGAAGGTCAATCACGCTGCGTCATGCTGTACGGCGGTGTCCAGTCAGTCAACACCACGCCTTGAATACTGGAAGGACAGGAGAGCCACGCCGCCACAGTGATCGGCGTCTCATCGCAAGCATGGCGCCACGAACACCCCTCTCATGCCTCTACAGTCTAGGAACATTGTACTCCCATGCCTCCCCGTGTCTATAAAAGGGGACGCTGGGATAGGAAGAGGAGGGGGATTCAACACCCGAGATCCAAGAAACACACTCGTGTCAGCACATACCACACCCGACTCCTTGAACGACACATCAAGTAGTCCACCATCCGACCGCCTAGGATAGCCTGGCTCGTCCTAGGCCTCAGCTCACTCTGAGCACCCCCGTGTAAACCAGCTTGTACCCCCCTGTACGAGCACTCCGGTGCGAGATAATACAATCCATCCTCCCCCGCTGGACGTAGGGCCCTCTGTGCCTGAACCAGGATAAATCTTGTGTTCTTCTTGCATCACGTCTGGGAGAGGGAGCACGCAATATACAAATTTACTAGCCGGTGGTCTTGACCCCCTGGGTCATAACACCGACAGGGGTTGTCCAGACTGCATGACAAGTTGAGGTTCGGGGGGGGGGGGGTGGGTTGGGGGTAAATAGACTTCACTCTTTTGTATAATAGTGGTTGGTGATCTAGATGCAAATATAAGGGTTATTTAATAGTAATTTTCATAGGGCAAGGGTAGATAATTTTACTTTTTTAAAAGGTTAAACATATTCCTTACTATTGTAAGTAACGATGGCCGACTAGGAGTCTTATTTCTTGAGAGAATTCTTTATATATATATATATATATATATATATATATATATATATATATATATATATATATATATATTGCATCCATCATAGAAACTTGTCATTTTTTGATCGGGAAAACTTGACATTTTAGTTTTGTACTAAATCAAACTATCTTAAATTTAGCCATGTTTGTACAAAAGAATATTAATATTTATATTACCAAATAAGTATTATTAGATTCATCCTAGAACGTATTTCATAGTATATCATAACACAAAAAATATTTTTTGGAAAGGAGATAATATAAAATAGTGATTCATGAGAATTAACATGGAGGTTTCAAAATTAATATATACTCCATCCATCCTAAAAACAATACACATCTCGCTTCTCGATGAGTCAGTTTTTTAAAATTTAATCAAATTTATATAAAAATATATTAGTATTTACAATGTATAATACATATCATTAGATTCAGCACAGAGTATACTTTCGCAATAAATTTATTTGTAGATATGTTGATCTTACTTTTTATATTGCTAGTTAAACTTAAAAATGTTTGACTCGAAAAGCTAGATGTGTATTTATTTTGAGAGATGTTAGTCATCTAATAACTTCTCTATATTTTACACGTACGGGAGTTTAATTTGAATTAAGATAGCACTCCTAAAAAAGGGAGCTTATTTACTTTGCTTAGTTTATAGTGCGGTGGTGGTTATTTTACTGTCACGCATTAACGTGCTTTCTTCGTTTGCTTGGGTACCCAGGGTCAATTACCATGTCACGGATTTCACTAGGTGGTAAAAGGTAGGTAACACTAAATGTATCTTTATACAAAATATATGAAAAGAACTAGCAAAGGTGGCCAACTGGCCATCAACAAACCAGAAGAAGATTGATTACAAGCTTTTGGGAACCGCACGAGCACTCTAATTGGATCAGAAAGTAAATTAAAGCAGTGACAAAAACAGCCACATTAGCAGGGGGCAGGATGCTGACTCCTCCATGAAATGTGCACAAAATTTCTTCAAAAGCTTCAGCTCTGCACCTGCCGACAGTCCGTTTGTGATAGGAAACTGTTCGCTTCCCATGAATAGCTCGACAAACAGATATAGAATGTCTTGTCACCTGTGTTGGCAACCTGGCTTTTGTGTTTATTTCTTCTGCGGATCTAGTCGGTTAGATTTGTGCTGGATGGCCCATCCCCCACTGCCTTTTCTTGTTGGTCTTACTGTTGCGTGGATTTAGGCGGTAATCTTTGGATCAACGTTGGTTCCGCATCAACGTACCATCAGTGTTCCGATGAAAGAAGAATTATATTATATGAAACCTGATATATAAATATATTACAAAATAGTACCCACATTATAAATAGCATAACTTAAAATATAACCTGTTAATCCCTTTGCAGTATAGATGACTACACAGACAGACACTCGGTAAATGGTTTGAGAAGAATTACCCAACAAACGATGACCAATGTTCCTGTAGGTGGAATGAAGCATTTTTTTCTTCTCTCTAGTGTCTTTCTTCTTCTTTTTTCTGTCACCGAAGAATAAGGAAGACTGATCAGAAAATTATTCTCCCTAGTCTTTCATTGTGGTCAGATCTAACCACAACAAAACAGAAAAAAGACCGGAGAAAATTATTCCATGATGGCGCCATCATCTCCGCTTTGATGCCGTCGTCCGAAAACAAAAATCTTCATGTCGTCATGTCGATGAAGATGGTGACGCTTAAGTTGTCGTCTTCGTCTTCAACGGAGCCATCATGGAGAACACGATTGCACCCTTCGCCTTCACTATTGATGGAGAGGAGGAGAAGATAAAACTCCAATACCAAGAGCTTTGGCATGGAGAAACCTTAACCCTAAGGACTTGATCTGGTGAAGAAACTTATTAAAATCAATGGATCCCCACTCCCTTCAACCCCCGACGATATGCCAGAGGGGAAGGGAGGGGGACCAACGGCGGTGGACGGCAAAAGACGGAGGGCGGCGGCTGCCTCTCAGCCCCTCTGTTTCCCTCTGTACTGTTCCGTCTTTCATTGGTAATTCATGGATTACTTCATATTGGTGCATTCTTGATATTCTACTTCTATTTAACAAAACATGTGTCACTATAATGGCTTGCAAAAGAAAAAAGATATAGAACGCCTCCAGAGGAGCATTTCCAGCTGCTTCTAGGGCATCGACAATAGTACAAGTTAGTTACTAGCTCTACGTCAATCTCTCTAATAATACAAACTTTTAACAATAACTCATATTATAATTAGACTCACATTCACTATAATGGCTTGCAAAAGAAAAAAAGATATAGAACGCCTTCAGAGGAGCATTTCCAGCTGCTTCTAGGGCATCGACAATAGTACAAGTCAGTTACTAGCTCTACGTCAATCTCTCTAATAATACAAACTTTTAACAATAACTCATATTATAATTAGACTCACATGACATTCTCAAAAGATTTTACAATATATGTATGAATCTAACTCTTGATTAAGAAGTAGCTTTTCTCTAACTTCTAATAAAATATGAGAAAAACATTTAGAGTTAGCCATTGTGGCCGCCCTTATTTAGGTCTCGCTTGCTATGCTCTGGTTAGCACAAGCAGATAGCATTTTCTATACCTTTGACGAAAAGGAATGTACATAAAGAGAGCAGCATTTTTGACATCTTGATCACTGGAAGTGCTCTCGGTTTGCCATCGACTGTAATAGATAGATTAGGTAGCTACGATGATTCTTGCACGCACGACCAGAACCATTACTTTGGGGCTTTATTCATTTATTGGAGATTTTTAAGGTTTGGAGTCATCGGTGGTTCCTTCATGTCCACATAAAACAAAAACCAAAAGGCAAAAGAAAGGGTCGGCACGGTGTGTATCTTAAGAAAAAGGAAATTCCATTTCCTTGATGCTCAGTGGCCAGGGCACAACCAACATCCACTGATCCACAGACATTGCAATGTACTACGTATGTGCTACTGAAAATCGCGTGATCTGATCTTGCAGTTTTGATCGCTTCTTTTCCATCTTCTGAATCTAGACAAAAAAAAAACACGACGCAAAATGCAACACCCACCCACGCACGCGCGCACTCGCCTACGTTTCATATGGCTAACTGGCTAAGGGGCTGCTACAGAATGGTAGCAGCTGGAAGGGCAAAGTCTCTCTTCCTTTCCGCCCTGGCACAGGGTCTTTCCAAACCTGGCATGACAATGTGGACTTGGAGAGCCGAATGGATCATGGACTACCATGAAAGGTTGAGGTTGTTGAGGGCTCTTTCATTCAGAGCCCGCCCACTTGCGGGTTCATCAGGCATTCAGGCGCCCTGATTTTGCTTCTGCAGTACTGCCTGACATCTTTTGCGAGCTCAGCGAAAAAACCAGTGTGTGATAGTGTGTTGGTGGTGGCGATGGAATCCGGCATTTGACGGGCCAACAGTGAGATCTTTGGACGGATTTTGCGCCTACACTCGGTGGCAGTGGGCTAGGGCCTAGGGGGTGCAGCATTGTTGAACCCGTTATCCGTTGACGCCTCTGGTCCATCCAGAGCTGCTCGATCGGAACATTTCGCTCCAAGTTGCAGAAGAAAGCATTTCGGGACTCAAACCGTAGCTGCTACCTAATATTACCTCTGTCCCAATTATAGTCTTTCTTTGACTTTTCTAGATACAAAACAGATGAATCATAAAAGTTTTTATCTAGAAAAGCTAAAATGACTTATAATTTAAAATGGAGTGTGTATCTTTTCTTCTTATTTGTATCATTTTGTACATGTAAAGTCGCAGTAGCCTGGGTTATGCGTAATTTGCGGCTTTTCCTCGGTCTTGAGTGGCAAACCTCTCATGCATAGGATGAAAACAATCAAAAGCGATCGATAGGAGGCCAAATCATTTTTTTATATTTTTTCTCGAAAATAAAATCGATACGATATTGTCAAAAATGAATACAACACTGGTATTCTGATAATTTTGAAAATGATATAGTCGATTGGAAAACATAACGACGATGGGAACGATATCCTAAAAATGATAAACACATCAAACCTCCTGAGAAGAGCCATATAACTTGATCTATCTCACATGACAATAATAAATAAAGCCACAATTAACAACACCATAAGCTAAATCACACATTTCACACCAATCATAGTCTCAAAGAGTAATAAATCACGCAAGAACACGACAATTCCTGACAATGATATAAATAAACATTAAAGTTCTAAGTTGACTTGACAAAACATAGTGATAAAACAAGAATTATTAGTCTCTTCTCCAATGCACCTAAAATACGCACGGTATAGTCTATAAATAAATTAGGATTCAAGGCATTTTAATCGGTAATTACCAACGATAAACTACGAATTAATAAATACGGTAATCTATTGGAAGAGGGCAAAATCATTTCTGCTTTTATTACCGTTTATTTTTACCGTTATCATTATCATTTTTGTTTTTTCGTTTATCGCTACCGTTTCCGTTTAGACATGAAAATCTAGAAAAACTTGAAAACGTTTTCGTTTTCATCCCTACTTATACAGATTTTATGTGCGTGCTAGGGATCATGTTGGTGTAAGACTGTCTCCAACAGTCCTTACCCAAATACGAGATGCATTCACTCGTTTGAGTCTCCCACGTGAAAAGGGTCGCGACCCTAAAGTCTTCAGTTTCCAACAGCCCACCCAAAAGAAATACTCGCATCCTGCCTGGCCGCTCCCCACCGGATTCCCCCACCGCCCCGTCATCCACGGCTCAAGCGCCACATCCCCACCGCCGCAGGACGGAAGACTCGGACTTGGATCCCCGGCTGCTCCCCACCGCCGCATGACGGGAGACTCGGATCCCCGTCAGTCCACGGCTCCAATCGCTTTTCTCACCGCGGATTGGCTCCTGTCCGCGCCCTGTTCCCCACGGGCAACTGCTCCTTGCGGCAAGATCCGCCGTTCCTCGCGGTAGAGCGCGCGGGAACCCCCAAGGAGCCTCGGCGACCCCTTCCGGTAGCAAGATCCGGCACCGGCAAGCTTCTTCCCCTACGCGACCTCCCTCTCTCCCTCCAGCGTTCTTTGCGAGATCCGGCAAGCTCGCGTCACCAGGCCGGCCCCGCCCCGCCACGGTTTGAGAGCTCCGGCGAGCTCGCGTCGTCGAGCCGGCCCCGCCGCGGTCCCACCTGGCAGTGTCGGCCACTCCACCTCGTTGTCTCCAACGGGCCCACCAATACTGGCGTCGGAGCTTTGCGTCGAGGAGAGAGAAGAGGCAAATATGCCTTGCGGTTTGTCCAGCACCCAAAATGCATCCTATGATTGCGTGCTCTGTTGGAGGCCGGTTTTGGTATCTAAAAACACTGTGCGTGTTCTATTTTGCGTTTTGGGTGAGCTGTTGGAGACCGTCTAAGGCCCGGCGTCCTTTCCAGAAGAGAGGTTCCAAATGCTGATGGGTCAGTGGCATGCATGTGGATCTGATAAGCATGCAGCATCAGTCCCACACTCCCACTCCCACTCCCACTCCCACCTATCAATGACGATGAATCTGCAGTCGATACAGAAACGTTTAAGGGGGTGTTTGGTTGTCTGAATTATTTTTAGTTTCTTGTCACATCGGATGTTTGGTATCAATTAAATAAATTAAATATAATTTATATTATAAAACTAATTACAGCGCCATGTAGTACTTCACGAGACGAATCTATTAAGCCTAATTAATTCATCATTAACATATGTTTACTGTAGCACCATATTGTCAAATCATAGACTATTTTATATCAATAGATTTGTTTCGCAAAATAGTCTTCGGCTGACAAATTAGTTTTATAAATAGTCTATATTTAATACTCCTAATTAGTGTCTAGATATCCGATGTGACAGAGACTTTTTTTAAGTCCCTCAAACCAAACACCCCCTAAATACATCCAAAACATCAAATCATCATAAGAACGAACAACGATGTAGCTAGTACCTGACTGAATCCAGCCAGGAACGAACGTACGAGGTGCCCCCCGAAGGTGTCTCGTGGCGACAGCATTTTCCGGTCAATCAATCCGTTCCCCCATTGAGCCCCACGGAGAAACGATTCGAGATCTCGCTGATGCTCACGATCGCGTAATCTGTCGTTAGTACCCCAAGTCCAAACCCCAGGACTCTCGTCCCAGCAGCGACTTCTGTTTTGCTTCCCCAGGCCACGTCCCTCTCTTGAGAGTCTCTGGCAGACATTGCGCATAGATGGTGGGTGCACTGCACTGCACTGCACCTCCCTCTTCCTCGAACAGGACCGGCACTCCCCGCGAATTCGCCGATGGGAAAGAACCGGGAACCACGCGAGCTGCGTGCGATGCGGAGGAGAGGAGGCCGCGTCCGCAACGGCATGTCCGTGGACGGAGCGGCAGCGAGGCATGGGCGTTCGAGGGCATCACTTCGTCGTCGCGAATCTTTTGGTCCAAATCGTCCTGCTTTCTTTTTAAGTCGCGAGTGCAGACCATCATGCGAGGTTTGAAATTCAATCATACAGGTGTCTAGAACAAGCTTCTCCGAGATCTTCTTTACTGCACCTGAAGTAACTCCGAGCCTAGCTAGTGAATCTCACACTGTATCCGGGGCTTAGTGAATTCGCTTTTGCACTTGCACCACCAAGTTAACCAATTGGACACTCAACAAGTCGTGTCAGGAAGATCGCGCAAGCAAGGCATATCTGTCACTTCGCCACAAAATCCCCGTCCACAAATTCGTTCTCAACCCGGGTCCACATCGACGGTGAACCTGGACTGAACTGTGGTGCAGTCGTTACAAGAGAAACTGATTGTGACTCTTCTTAGGTAAGGCCTTGTTTAGATCCAAAAATAATATTTGGATGTAAAGTACTGTGGCGTTTCGTTTGTATTTTCAAAAGATTCATCTAAAAAATTACAGATAAACTGTACAATTAATTATATTTTTTACTTATATTTAGTACTCATGTGTCCAATGTCTGATAAAGTTTTAGAGTTTTAAAGGGAACTAAACAGCGCCTAAATCAGGTTTGTCTGGCTTTTTTTTTATTCCCAAGTGAATCCGAGGAACGCCCGCCCCAATGCGTTTGGTAGAGATCCAAACAAATTATCCATTTCTCGGCTGAATCTAAATAAACTTAGCACAAATATTTGGGTGATTCTCCACCCTAGTTCTAAACAGAGAAAAAGTTTTTTTTTCTAGTTCCAAACAGAGAGAAATGTGGATCTGATAATTGGTGGTTCGTAGTTTTTTCCTTGTTCCAAACAGAGCCGTGGGAATGCACAAAATTTTGTACAATTTTGGCAGCCATTACTAGGTTCTCCTTGTTCAAAACAGAGAAAATGTTTTTTTTTTCTAGTTCAAAACACAGAGCAATGTTTCCTCTAGTTCAAAACAGATAATATGTTTTTTATGTTCATGGACAACGGCTTCACCTTAAATCATTCTCCTGAAACTGCAATGCAAGCATTCCCAGTCATGTAGATAAGCTTCTTTATTTGTGAATTACCTTAGATAACCCACCTGCAGATATGCTCATTTTGTGAGTTACATAAGATACCACGCTGAATTATATTAAAACTATTTATGAATTCATCACAAATTTCTCTCCAGAATCAGAACCAATTCTTGCAACCAAACAAGGCCTAGATCCAATAATTGGTTAGCAGCGATTCTCATGTTTCGCTCCAGAAACAATTTTGGTTCGGCAGGGTTCCAATTGTTTCATGTAAGAAACAGTTTGGAACCGCACCCTTAGTGCACTCATTAGTGGACACTAGCTGCAACATTATTTGGGCAAAGAATGTCAGGATGAAACTACGAACCACCAATTATGTATTTTAATAATAAAAAATGCACAAAATTGTACGAAAACCAATCAAACAAGCATATAACCTAGTCATGGCTGCCAAAAGACAAACTGGAAACGGAATGTGACAGTGTGTCTGTTCGCCCGCTGCCCTAGGCAAGACTATTGTATCCCCTGTTACATATCTTATCTTATGGTCAGCATCTCAGTAAGGCAAGACCCCAGCATCCAGTTCAGCAAAGAAATTTCACGCCCGCTGAGTGGGGCAGGTGTTGCTGAGAGGTGGGCTATACTTGGATGATCCAAAGATCGGAGATCACTTGGTTTTCTTGTCCTCCGTACTCGTCTCGGCCTCAGCCTCCGTTGGCTGGGCTGCTGCAGCTGAATCACTTCCTTCCAGAGCCTCTTGGGCTGCTGGTTCATCCTCACCTCCGAAGCCAAACTCATTGACACGCTTCTTGTCAACTGGATATTTCCACCTCTGATAGAGGTATATCAAGAAGATAAGATCTGCAGACACAAGTCAGAGAGCAGTCAATTAGAAGTCTACAAAAGATTAAAAGAACATGATTGCATGTCCAAAGAACAGAGAGGTTTCCCTGCTGTAACCAGCAGTCATTTTGACTAAAGAAAGGTGATAGATCATCTTACCATCTCTGAAAACTGAGAGCCGATGAAGCATTGGCATTTTAATGACAAATGCAAAAAGGTCATCAATTATAGTGTTGAGGAACTTGTAGGTCATTTGTCTCCATGGCATATGAGCAACAGACTGCAGCTTGTAGTTGATAAATAATTGGGGGCACATCATAATGAAACCTGAAGAATGGAAAGTCAATTATATAAGCTCTACAACTAACTCAGATTATCACATCAAATAAACTGGTTATAGTTGCTTACCAAACATGTACACACAACTTGTCATGGAAGAAAGTATCCATGAGTACCAGCTCTTGTGCTTTTCATACTTAAGTGAATAGATAGAGAAACCGATCACAAGGAGGAAAAGCACATAGGAAAGGTACTTCATTGCAATGGCGTCGTACTCTTTTGTCTTATTCTGTGCATATGTTTCACGGTCTCGGAACCTCAACATGGGAATTTTTCCACTTCTATCCACCTGGACACCATGAAAGAAATCTTTCATTTAGTGTACTAAAGGTAAATCATCAAGTATACCCAATTCTATTCTAGATCAACAATCTCATCATATAGAAGAAATATATATATATATATATACCAACAAAGAACAAGTTATCGCAAAGTATACACATAGAAGTATTCAACAATTTGTATATTATCAAAAACAAATCAAGGGGTCAATGATAGCAGTAGTTAAGCATGAAGTAAAACTGTGCCCATGGAAATGCAGCATGAGTGCATGACACACTAACTGGTACTGTAAGTGAACAATAATGGGGCAAATAAAACAAATTCACCGTGAATAACTAACACTAGAAATCTTTCATATGTTTATAGCCTTGATTATGATTAGTAAAAATATTTAAATTTCAGGTGAAGATCACAAGGTCTACTTGCAAGAGTGATGTAGTTTTTACCTCAATATGCATCGCCTTTCCGATCTTCCAAAATTCAATGCACACACCAACTCCAGAGCTAGCAAGGATCATCCATGAAGTGTCATTGTCAAAAAGGTACAGGAAAACAACTAGTTGGCACACAAAATTCAGAACCACAGATTTTGCCGATAGACCTTCCATGGACTTGTTCTTGTTCCAGAACTGGATATCTGAGAACAAAGATATAAGATAGTTGTTTGTAATAACTTGTTATTGATGCATAACACATCTTACTATACATTCTATTAGAAGAAAAACTATATGTTGTACATACCATTTTTGAAGGCCAGGAAATCAAACAGAGAGTGAAATAGAGAAACGAGCATAGTCAATCCAAGAAGATAAGGATTTCCTTCAAGGAAAACCCTCTGCAATACAAATATAAGAAAAGAGTCAGCAGCTGATAGACACAGTAGAATACAAACTACAAGTACATAATTTACAAGATGAAAGACAACAAAGGAGTTAGTCCCAACAAATCAAAAATGTTGTATTTAACCAAATGAACTTTTGAGTATCCACACTTAAATACCTTGAGTTCATCAGTCTCGCCTTCAAGCATACTTCCATAACTACGATGAACCTGGAAGGACTGCTCAATCTGTAAAAACAATTGCCACTTGGTCATGCTAATAGGACCAACTTCGAGGTTTAAGGGCAATTCCTCCACAGTCTCGTTGAGTGCTATTAATTTATCCCTCAGTAGCCAAAACTCATTGAAGAATACTGTAGGATAATAATCGCCCGTAGCTGGATCCACATTCAGATCTGTCAATCTATTGTAAAGGAAAACCAAAACCATTCTCACTAAAAGCATGTAATTTTTCTATATTCCAGGTTTTCAGCATAAGCTGGATTCAAAAAATGCAATTTTTGAAGGGAAAAAAACAGTAAACCAGCAACCACAACTAAATTTGAAGTATATGTATGCTGTAAGTGTAAAAGTGGAACTATCACAAAACAAAAACGATATATGTTATAATCTGTTACAGTTGAAGGATACATGGAGCAACGTTGGGAGGTACATTATTGTTGGGATACCTGTAAAGTATGAAAGGGGCAATGTCAATCATATGTAAAGAGGATGTACAGAGCCAAGAGGAGACATAACCTCTCCTTCATTGTTCGAAAAAAAATAAGAGGACACACAACAGAGAGGATGTACAGAATAAAGAGGACACATACATAGCAAAGCAGATGCTATATACAACAGCAATAACAACAAAGTCTTGTTGTCATATGATAAAAAAAAAACATATACTAAAAATGGATGTGGTGCAAAACCTGAAGCTGTCAAGAGAGAAAAACGCATGTAGTTTCATCTTAATGTCAATATAACTTGAGGGAACCTTGAATTTAACCATAATATCATTTAGTCTTAGCAGTGTCACCTTGTGATTACCATATGATGCAAACAGTTTCTATAACAAATTGGATGAGGGTCGTAAGTGGCCCTCATAAAAGTTCATAGGTTACACAAACTCTTGATTCAGCAATTCTGCTTCATTGTAATAACATCGATCTTGTATAAAATAAATGTTACATTGGAAACTCATAAAGTGTTTTGTCACCAACTGGCAACTGTATAATAGGAGTGTCAATGAGGCATAGATCCAATTTAGTACTTCATGGCCACTAACAAGGCAAGGTAAAATGATTAATAGCTATTATTTGAAGCTGTCAAAAAGGGCAGGGTGAGAAGTACAAATCATATGCCAATGACCCAACATATTGAAGTAACATAATCAAACTTAGGAACAGAGCTTGATTTTGTGAATACCGTGTGAAGTCTTCAACCAGATTTATTGTTACATTTGGTTTCCAATACGATATATATTCAGTCGGACCCTCATCTTTATCCTCAGATTCTTTATTCACCTGCAGATCAAATAAGGATTTTGTTAGCTTGGAAGATACAAGCAATACCATAAGTTGATAGCTCACATACTGAGCGACAAAGGATGAAAATAATAACCTTAGGTGGAGCTTGCTCTTCAGGCTCTTCTGAATCTCCGAGCAAGCTCTTCTTTTTACCAGCTTTTGATTTTGGCAAGAATGCCACAACAGCTAAATGACAGGTACAATGTAATCAGTATTACATACGTACACGAGATCGTATAAAGGAAGATCATGCTGGAAAACAATAACACATACGATGTGTCCTCCCAAATGCAGATTTCTGCTCATATTCAGGATCTGTAGGGTCCACAGGGTAACCCGAGCGGGCAAAGTAAACATGAGCATACAAAGAGCCATTATGCTTGAGAGCCTGTAACAGCACATACACAAAATTCAAAACAAATAGACCATAGTTACGTGAAGTAATGTTTAATGCAACTGCAGTTAGTAGCCTACCTCTGAAGGATAGTATGTTAATGATCGTGTTCTTGTACTGGTAGGTCCCCAGACTGCATATGGTATGTTTGCCTCATGCCAAATAAGTGCATCCTCATTAGCAAAATCGTTGAACTTCTCGTTCTCTGACAAATACATCCACATATCCTGCAGCAGCATAGCCACCATGAAATTGGTATTTAGCAATTCAAAAATGAATACTGACCTAGGGAAGGCCTAAAGAATGAACTCTGCACTGTCCATTTTGTCGATTATGCTGATACTATAGCAACAAAATCCACATGGTACAATTACAGAGTTTGGTAGACTTCTGTGTCATCTCTGCATTAGAAATATCCATAATGCTCCTCTTCATCTCATGTCATATGATTAATCACATTTCATCAAGTGAATATAAATGCATGGAAAAGATTTTACCAAAACAATGAAGCCAGTGAGGCACATCAAAAGTAAGTGATCTCATGATCTTTGAAACACATCCAGTGTTTAATCCACATCTATTTTATTATTTCATCAGAGAATAAGATAAACAACAAGCATACAGAATAATCAACTTGATCATGTGTAGAACAAGGTAATCTCTCCAATTGTAGAGACAGATTACGATGCATCGTTTTCAACTCGTAGTCGATGCAGAATACCAGAAAAATACTTCCGAAGAATTTTGATAACATGCTCAATATTCTGTTACATTCAGCATTATCATGAACACAGAATCCAACAACCAACCTTTGAACCCACCAAACTTAATCTAAACAACTAACTAGGAGATATTTCGACTCCAGCATAAACATATCGAACAACCACTCTTCCATCCTGAACAGATTATTCAAAAGTCAAAACCCTAGATTAAACACTACAACAACTCAAAACACAAAGTCACCTAGCACCATACCTACATGTTCACACAACTTGCTGAAGTCAGCAGCAGCGTGTCATGACCAAAGTTCACAAAACTTCTAGCGTTTATAATTGTTCTGAAAAATCATTAACAACTACGTATGAGCTTAGCCTCCTGAGATCCAATTAACACACCCACAGCACTATCCTTTTTTTCTCACAATAAAAGGAATGTTGATGATGCAGAGCACCAATAAGAGGTAATCACTAGGCCCGAAAATATCTCACAAACGCATCTGCATCCATGAAGTAGTCAACTCCTCTTGCGAACAGCACCCATCAGTGCCCCTAACGACTACAGCTTCCGGATCACAGCAACCAAAGGAAAGGTCAGATTAAATCCTAAAACCACCATAGTAACATCAGAGCAAACACAACCAAATTACCAGCACTACAGAACCTAAACCCACTGACGAGCAAACAGAGATAGACCTAAGACGCATCCGAGCCAAAATCTCGCACGCTAACAACCAAGATGGCCGAGGGCGTTCTCACCATTGGCTCGCCCTTCTGGAAGAGGTTGGACATGAGCATCCCGGGGTCCGCGGGTGGGCGCTTGGGCCCGAAGAACTTAGCCGCGAAGTACCAGAACACCGCCATCCTCACGATGCCAGCGATGCTCTGCCCCAGGCCGCCCTGGCGACCCGCGGGGGCGCCACCCTGCGGCTGCGCCGCCGCAGCCACCATCGCCGCCGGCTGCGACATGGCCGCCGGCGAGCTGGATCGGAGCGAGGAGGGGGCGCCTAGATGTGAATGTAGAGGAGGTTTTTCGGTTTGTGTTTTTCTCGATCGCGTGATGCTTTCGGTATTTTTAACCACGGCGGTTTTGCGTTACTTTATATTGGCCTTTTACAGATAAGGGCGTGAGTTATTTCGTAAATATTTGTTGGAAGAGTCCCTGTTGTGTTGCCGTTTGACATTGTGATTTGCAGCTCAACGTAATTGTTGAGGACTTCGGGGTGTGTTAGCGAATGAAAGGACTAGAATATGCTGCAGCTGGGATTTGCGCAACGAGGCATGTTGCCGTCCTGGTAGAAAGCAAAATGTTAGACGTACCACTGTGGCAGCTATTTGTTACAAATACAATTGATTTCATCTTTATTCCTCCTCGTGACCTCTGTTTCAATAGGAATAAATACTCTCATAAATCTAGCTTTATGGCTAAGATAACCTCCGATGTATTGATGTGACCTTGTCTATGTATAATTGTAAATAGATCAATGGAAAAAAAAGAAGAACATTATTCTCTCTTATCAATTTTTCGCCTACTCGCATTGTTCACAACACTCCACTCGAAACACGTTATCGGCACTTTGCTCCTCTCCTCTCTTCTTTCTTCCTAGGGAAAGAATTAGATAGTCGTTCTTATGAAGACAATCTCATCGTAGAGATTGATCTGCAAAGGTAACAATGTTGTACGGTACATTTGTTCCCTCCCCATCTCAACTTCGCCAGATCCAAAGGGAGCGTCTTGGTGACTGCCTTCGCGGCGAACGCTGAGTCCATCGCCGAGGTTGAATGGAGGTTCTCGTCGTCGAGGACCCTTTGGAGCCCGTCGCCCCGACGTCGTGATCCACGTATCACCACGGTGTCGTCCGCGGCTCCACCAACGATCGCGGTGCGCATGTCGGCTCCAACTCGGCTGCCGGTGTACGCGGGTCCAAGCAGTCCAGACACTGAATCGGCATTGACTGTTCCACCTCCGCCTCTACCACGCCCTCGCCCCAATGTGTCCGCTGCGGCGAACCGACGCCCCGGTCTCCGCCGCACGTGGATCGACGTTCCCCACGGGCCCTTAGCTCGTCACCTCTCTAATGGTTGTGGCGGCGCGGGCTACCTCTCCTCCAGCGAGGATGAGGGCCGCGCCCCATCGTCTTGAGAGCCAAAGGGGGAGGGGGGAAGGGGGCGGACGGCCGGTCGGCTGCCCCGACGGCAGGGACCCATCAGCTTAGTTCGTCTTAATTTTAGACTCCTGATGTATTGCATTGTAAATATTTTTACCTAGCATTGGAATATGATTTTTGGTGTACCACAGTACCACCATGGGACTTGATCCTCATTAGGTGTATCTAATTTTGAATATGAACTGCAAAGGGGTCCACGTATACAAGTGATTGCCATAATTTACCTTTTAGATTGGCCATACACAAACTAGTATCTCAATACTACTGTAGGATCTACACTATGTCCATCACATAGTGACTATCTGCATGTGCTTATCCAATCTAAATATGAATTGCATAAGATTTACACCATTTGAGTGTTTATTTTTTACGCAATTGTCTCATAATTTGAGGTCTACAGTGTTTATATAAACACGGTGACTACCTCTAAGTTGAATCACCCAATAAAGTATATGTCATGTTCCTTACTTATGACTACCTTCAAAATGTGATCAACTCATACGATTAGCATAAACACGTGGGTTGACATCTACTGCATATACACATATATGCAGATTATGCTCCCATACTACAAGGTCACCAATTTGGTTTGCACCTTCATATTGAGTGTTAACATGCTAATGTATAATTATTGAGATCATAACTTGGCAATGATTACTATTTACAATGATAGATAAATAGCAATATATAGTGCATAATTTGGGGACTCATTTCTATCATTACAGAGTCTATGTTTTGGCAAAGATTTTACATCATTTATTCCCACAGGAATGGATTCCAAAACATAGCAGCGACTTGGTCGCCTGTCCTTTATAGAATGGTCAATCTATAATCAAGTATCACCTTGAACCCCAAATTTTTGCCTTTATTATTTCTATATAATTTACTGTCCAAGTAAATTCATACTTGATAAAGTCATGTAGGATATGGCTAATATTTCTAGTTTCTAATATTTCCAACCTCGCATTGGATGGAATTTATTTTCCTCACATGGGCATTACAACTAAATGCTCAATCCATTCTGGATATTGCCACACTTGTATTTTTGCATTTTTTATGCAACTCCCATACTTGGATTTTCAAATTTGAGTATTCAAAGGAGTGAGATCCATCTACCTTTGTAAATTCCTTGTTAGAATTTCAACAAAGGATGTAATATTGCCCAAATCATAAATGATGGTTTACTCATTCATTTATCTAGGATCTTTGATCCATGGCAATATACAACACAATGGATTCTCATGAATGCAAATGTCATTTTTCATTTAGAAAAGTGACCATATGTGACAAATCTCACATTTTTACAAAAATATGATTGTACTATCCATGTACACAGAAAATGCCAAATCAAATATTTGGCTCAACTATGTCTCCAACTCATTGGAGACAAGCGAGTTCTTTGGATCAATTTGAAGCTCACTTCAACAAGCGAACGCTTGTAGAAGCCTTCATATTTATGTTGAAAATATTATTAGCCTAATATCGTACTACCACTTGTAGTATGTTGTCCATTACCAAATAATATCATGTACCTCGTACATGGTATACATATTCTATATGAGTGCAAATTCATACTTGAATATTGCCTTGCTCTATATAGAATCATTTGGGATTCTACTAGATGGAAAGGAATCTTGTTTAGTGGACAATTGTTCTACTAACACAATTACAAGAGACCACACTCTCTCTTTGTGGTTATTCAATTAATCATGGATGTATCATGATTCTATAAATACCACATGATATTTTCATGTCACATGTTGCATGGTTTCCATCCTGAAACCCAATACTAAGGAGTGATGATGAAAATCTTCACTTGACTTAGCGCAACATACATGAAAATTACATAATTGTGCAAATTCCTTCCATATCATCTAGGGTGTATTATACATACACCAATCCCATATTATATGTTGCGTACAAAAATAATTTTCTCTCTTGATTCCATCAAGATTTTGTCACATTGCCTCAATCATTCTATTTTAAGGATGATGAGAAAATTATTATCAATTCTATTGGTCATAACATCAATTCGAGCCACCTAATTTCTTGAAGAAATTCAAGAACATACATGTGACTCCATTTGCCATTTTATAGACCATAAAGATACCATGTAATGCATATTTATGCATCTACAATATTTTCCTAAGAATGTGCCTTACTCATAAGGTACTACAAATCTGCCAAACTCGTTGCTCAAATTCTTCAATCTAGAGCAAACAATCCTAGACGCGGGATCCAATCCATTTATATGGAATAGTTTGGTTTTTCTTAGGGATTATATCGTTATGTATCTTATGTTCATACATATAATGGCCCAACTGGATCTCTCATCGAGAGAATCAAGTTTGTTGTTTGATGATCTAAAATAGAATTGCAATTTACCAACATCTAGTTGGTTATATGCGGATTTACACACAACATTATAAATCCAAATTCAGCAAACTGCAATCATACGACTCCCTCTATTGCAGCTAGTACGTGGAAGTTTGGCCTATAGCCAAAATATTTCCCATCTGCGAGTCGATAACGTTTTGCATGTATCGATATCACCACCGCAACATACATCAATGGGCATTTTTGGAGATCAACATAAGGTATCATTATCCTTCATTCAATAATACCTCAGATCTCTAATTGTGGATTCATCCATTGCCCGTATGTTGGACATATCTCTGAGGAAGATTCCAGGCATTAGGGGGAGACACTTACCACACATAGAATGCCAGGAATCAGAAAAAAGGATATCACTATTGATATTCGATCCTCGTATCCACGTACCAAATAATCTGAACCAACAGTTCAGAATATCTTATATTTGCAACACATTGCAAATAGTCTGCCAAATGCATTTACTTGTCATATGTTATCACCAAATCCGATCCCCATTTAATGTGTCAGAAAGAGTGGAGGTACCTAACAAAACCACTCAACTCCCGAATCTTGATAAGAAGGGAGAAGTATGGCCACATACAAATATAGTTTCTTGCAAGCATTCTTGGATTAGGGGAAGATAATTCTCCAAGATAGTATGTGCATATCAACATCAAGTTGATAAACATTATGGATACTTACTATCCAAAGCCTATGGATGTTTAACATCCAAAAGCCCAGCACAACCTGTGCACAAATTTAGGTGCTGGGTCATTGGAACACCTTAACTCTGTTATTATGGGAAATAACATGGAGTTCAAAGGGTCAATATTTCCACATGCTAAAATTGGTTCCATTGAATCAATCACACAAAAGACTACAAATTGTCGACATACTCCTCAAAATTGCCTTGCACCTTATCTAGATCCAGACCACAAGTTCTAGGCAGAGTGTCCAAACACTCACATTGGGTCAACCAAAGGTGGCAATTAAGAAGAATTGCTTTCACTCAATAGTGAGAAGCCATTTCCGCTTAAATGACTTCTCCTCACAAGGTGGTGAAATAGTGAGAGCTTGTAGCACATGGTTTCACGCAGAGACCTAGCATAACATACCCATAGGTATGTGTGAAAATTATGTTCTAATATTGATAATTGGCAGATCAGATTAGATTTGGATTATAAGTCCCAATGGACTTTGTATTCTGAATCAATACACAAATCGTAACATACATTGTGTATAAATCAAGTCACTCAATGACTTGGACTAGTCAAGTTGATAGTGGTACAACTGACTAAGTGCGTTCTTTCCACCGAAGGATGTCTCCCATCTTGATGATTCACTTGTGTGACCATAATGAAATCTCATTGGATTTTATACATCTCATATGACACATATAAAAACAAGCAGTCATCATCTAAGACGGAATTTGAGATGAAACATTTGGGTAAAACCAAATTATGCTTAAGTCTACAACTTAAGCACACACATCAATCTTTCGATATTCAATTGATATTCTATATCAATATCCAAATAATATTGGACAATCATATTTCCAACACTATGGTCATTCAATCCATAAATATGGATCAATATCCATTCTGACCCTTGGGACAATAACCTTAGTGCCATCAAAGCGCAACTTCTATAACACCGAAAGGTGGGAGTCAAATGGATATCCATAGATATCTATATGGCATAAAGGATCTTGATTTATTATGTAAATTAAGATATGACTATGTGGAGTATTGAAATATTGGTTGTTTAATCTCCATAACGCCATATCATATATTGATGGTATAGTGGTAATCATAGGAGTCATTATATTTGACTCTAGTGACTACTTCCACTCCTCATTCTGAAGTATTACATGAATGTGTATGTCTTCATTGAATGATCACTTTTGATTCCATCGAATCACTAATCATTATCTTCAAAGATAATTCAACTTGTGTTGCTTGGATGTAAACAGGTTACATAAGAGCAATATCACTATATTGCCTTCTAGAAATGTTTTATTCTCATGAAAGTGAGGAGATAAACATCTTGCAAACTAAATCAAGTGATAACTCCACGAGATTTATTTACAAAGTTCCTACCAATTTCCACATTTCACAATGTGTTGTTGAGATTGGTATGCTATTATTTTGAGAGTTGCAAGGATCAGGGGGAGACTTCTCTTGAAACTTTAACCTATTCAAAGCATCATATTATACTCTTTTCTTCTATGAGTTTTTCCTTGCATAGGTTTCTCATAGAAGGTTTTTAATGAGACAATATCAATACAAGTCTTATGTCATATCTCTTGTTTTCCCCACCAAGGTTTTTGTATGGGATATCTAAGACGTACCTATGTCATATCTTCTATTTTCCCCTGTAGGGGTTTTTGAGAAGGTATCAAAGACATAGAATTACAATTATGATCCTCAGATCATATATATTGTTATCTAAACTTGGTCATGGGTTTTCCTTCCAAGGTTTTTTCCCATATGAGTTTACAATGAGACAATAATCAATATATGCCATGTCATTTTATCCTTATTTTTTCCACTGGGTTTTAAGGAGTTTTTAATGGCATATCTACACAAATTTCTCTTTATTTTTTCCCACAGGGTTTTTGGAGAAATTAATCAATACATTGATCTAAAGGACGGATTCAATCAAGGGGGAGTGTTACAAATACAATTGATTTCATCTTTATTCCTCCTTGTAACCTCTATTTCAATAGGGATAAATGCTTTCTTAAGTCTAGCTTTATGGCTAGGATAACCTCCAATGTATTGATGTGACCTTGTCTATATATACATGTAAATAGATCAATGGAAGAAGAAGAAGAACACTATTCTCTATTGTCAATTTTTCACCTACTCGCATTGTTCACAACACTTCACTCGAAACACTATTGATGAACCTGTAAAAACCAAAGTATTTCCCATTAGGATATATAGGAGTATACTAAATAAAAAAGATTTGAAGTCACATTATTACACTAAAATTAATGTTGCAATGTTTGCCTCCTCACTTAGAAACACTCTTTAAGAATTAAGAGATGTATATGAGAGGTAGCACTTATAATTTTTATCTAATAATCCCCTCCATTCCAAATTATAATATGTTTTGACCATTTTAGATTTTTTTTGCTAGGCTTAGATATACACTATGTCTAGGTATGTAGTAAAAGTAATATATTAAGAGAGTTCAAAACGTCTTATAATTTAGAATAGAGAGATATATAGTCTAATGATTAGTATATGGTATGGGAGCATGAGAGAAATCTCTCACAAACAACTTTTACCACTATAGTCTATGAACACATATAATTCAACAATGGGATGTCTTTAAGATTGCTCCTAGACAATTTGGCTTGTCTATTGTTGTGTATGTGACTAATAACATGGAATTATCTTATATATAGTTGTTTAGACTACTGTATGTGGACCCAAGTGCATGACAACATGGAGTCAGAATGTATGCATCTTACTTTTTGCTACAAAATCTCACGTCTTGGCCTAGAATCGAACATGTCTTAAAAAAGTAAATATAAAACACATATGCTCCCTGTTGACATCATTTTTTGGTACGTGTCAATATGCACCAGGTGCGCTGAATCATTAAGGAGATAGTCTTTGTGTCCTATCGGCACTAAGAATACTATCGGTTAGGTTACCGATGGAAGCAAAGGGGGTTACCGATGGTAGATTTAGTTGAAGAAAGCGTCAAGGAAAAAATAAGGCTATTTACCGATAGGAAGAGGTTGCCGATAGGAAGGTCTTGCCGATGGTTGTAGGATGACGTGGTTGATGTCAGCAGGAGGTTGTCAATGATAATGGAAGAAGGTTGCAGATTGAAAAAAGTCTGCCGATGGAAAGTTTAATCGTAAGGAAGATGGATATGGAAACTTACCGATAGGAAGAGGTTGCCGATAGAAAGAGGTTGCCGATAGGAAGGTATTGCCGATGGTTGTAGGATGACGTGGCTGACGTCAGCAGGAGGTTGCCAATGATAATGGAAGAAGGTTGCAGATTGGAAAAAGTCTGTCGATGGAAAGTTTCATCGTAAGGAAGATGGATATGGAAACTGGTGATTTTATGTCAGTATTATTGTTATAGTTTGAATCTGACTCTTGCGCGAGTCGTTTATTTCCTTAAAAATAGGAGTTTTGTTTAGGAAGGTATGAGTCATGTCTGTTTACAACTCCTCTTGATGGGGTATAAATATGTACCGAGGTGTGGTGTAAAAAATATAGACACAATCAATCAAAGAGCTTATTATTTTCATCTACTTTTCCAACAAATCTACTTTTTCGCATTAGTTTTGGTTCATCTACGAGTTCTTACGAAGTTTCAACGGATTATCTCTGTCGGCCTTGCAAGATCCGCGTTTGGAGCAAATCAGAGCCTTGACGTCCGGGCGCATCGCTGTCGTCTCGTTCATACTTGTTCTAGTTATCATCCTTGTCGATTAATTGGTCAAATCGACTGGCACACTTCAGGTTTTGGGTTTAAAGCCCGACGTGTGGGTCGCAGTTTCGACGGATTTTGTGTCAACACTCCCATCTTTATTAAAAAAATTCTTGCAAGGCATGCGACTCATCGCACTTAAAAGATAGGCATCATCTATTGCTTTCATACTCTCAAGTGCTACTCTATGTCTCTATGGTAAACTATAGATTTATATTTGGGTTATGGACATAGTCCTTGACATATGTGGGATGCATCCTCTTGTTTGTTTGGGAATTGAAAAGAAATTATATCTTTCACAGTCAACATATTCATTGGACAAGTTTTCGCCATGCACTTGTTCTCATATCCTCCCTTCATTTAAAAATCGGCATTGTATTAGACTAGAGGAAAAGTCAAAGTTTATATTATAAGAGAAATTAATGGTCGAAATTTATAAAGTTTGATTTTTCCTCTAGTCTTAATGAAAAAATGATAATCCACATACATGAATGGAGGTTATTCCTAAATGCATGCATTTTCACTCGCACTCCTTTGATAGTAAAGTGTGACCCCCTTTTTTTTTAATGAAAATACAAGCACGGAACCTTTTCTCTTACTTCCCTAAAAAAAAGCAATGAAGAATGGTACCCAATCTTGCATAGTGTGAAGTGAGGCTAGAAAAAAGAAAGGCAACCTAGTGAGTGGGAGTTTTGGTGATACGAGTGTTGTGAAACGATGTCTATTGACGAATAGACACCTCTTCACGAACAGACGTCTCTTCACGATGTGATCTCATCCATCAAGTACAGGATTAACGGATAGGATTAAATAGTTAGTTTTGTCCTTTGTCCTTTAGAAACAGTCGTGTCCCTTCGTCACACCCCTTCATATCTAAGAGATTAATAAAAACATACAGTTCTTCCAATCTTTTATTCATTTGTATTCACTTTCTAATACGTTATCAGCACTTTTGTTCTCGCTCTGTGAACAAGTCGCCGATGGCAAATCGTATCTGCGTTCTCTCGAAATAGAGGTACCAGGTACGTAGGCTTATGTAGAATCACCGGCCACACAAGCTGTTCGCCGGAGAAATTGCAGTAAAGAAAAGAAGAACAAGCAAGAATCGGAGGCTGCACGTCTCCGTTCTCTCGATGGTGTCCAGGACGGTGGCCTGCACTCCAAATCAGAGATCAAGTCTTCGTTCATGCATTCTTGGATGAACAAAACAGTGAGCATAGATATGAATTTCTTCGGTTCATTATGTTCTTACCTCTACGGAAGAGTTCTGCGGACCTCCGACGCCCACGCGATGCCATCTGCGCCGCAGCCTTGCGTCGCGGCCGATTTTCCCCGGCCCCTAAACTCGCTGTGGCCCCCATGGCCAAGGCTGGACGCCAGCCCGGCGACTGGCGCCTCTCGCAACGTGGCTGTCTGGCCCCTGCGCCAGCGGCCTTGTCCCCACGACTGCGCGGCCCTGCTGCTTCGCGCTTGTGGCCTTGTGCCGCGACGGCACCCCGGTGTCCTCACCAGCGCTGTAGCCTTGCTCTGGCAACCAGAGCCCAATCCGATGGACATCCGTGCAGCCATCATGCTGAACGACGGGAAACCCGTCCGTGCCTTCATGAACCCGTGAAGGGACAGGAAGTCCAGATGGATAAGGCTACATCTATTTTGCACAAAGGCCCTCTGAATCACATAACAATTTTAGAATTTTTCTAAAATTGTTATGTGTCATGCTTTATATGTTAGCCCTCAGGTTTTAACATAATTTCAGTGTACGAGGTATTTACCCCATGTATTTACCCATTTTAAATAGTTGATTTAAAATGAATTATGATGCACAATATTTACCTTATGTAAATGAATATTTTTTGAGACTATATGTTATCAAAATTTGCATCATAATATGTACTGCTGAAGATGAGTTTACCACCGTAAATTCACTCATTCCAGTTTCTATATTTACTAGAAATTTTATTAGTGTTCAAAGAGTTTGTCTAAATTAACAAACCCAATATACTACTATTATTACATGTTTTAAAGCGTTTGTCCAAATTGGCAAACCCAATAAACATGTGCTTTTATCATTATATTGTTTCAAAGTGTTTGTCTAAATTGGCAAACCCAATAAACATGTGCTTTTATCATTACATTGTTTAAAGTATTTGTTCAAATTGGCAAACCAAATACACATGTATCATTATTATTACATTCAAAGTGTTTGTCCAAACCGGCAAACCCAATAAATATGTAATATTATTATAATGACCTTTTATTGCAATTACTTTGTTATTGTAATTTTCATTTCATGTTAAGCCCATTTATGCTTTATTCAAAGCTCATAGTGCTTTACCTTTTAATGCAAAATCAATTAAGTGTATTACCTCATTATTTGTATAACACAAATATTTCATATTATATGTTGGTCATACACAAGGTAGCATCAGAGTTTCTACTGCGGGATCTACATTAAGTTCATGACTTAGACTATCCTCAATGTGCGTACCCAACATCATAAATTGGAACATATGGTCTATATCTTTTCACAAAATGACTACCATTAATTCGTATTCCTATTGGCCATACACAAGGTAGCACCATAGTTGCTACTGCGGGATCTAAGTCCACAACTTAGTGACTATCCTCAATGTGCGTATCCAATTCGTTTGCGGATTAACTAAGGTATACATAAACTTTTTGATAATTACCCTAAAATGTGTTTACACAAATTGCATATACTGTTTGGCATCTAGTATAAATGATGTCCATATTATTAGAGGTCTACATCTTTATGATGACTACCTTCAAAGTGTTAGCATAAATATAAGGTTCACACCATTTGATATAAAAGACTCATCTTGTTTTCCAAATATACTTTGCATTAATTAATATAACACTACCAAAGCAATTTTAATTTACCCCTAGCATAAATTTAGAAAATCTATGGTTTACACCTAGTTGGAATACTAACCACGAAAGAGTTTGATCTCTCACTCTTGATGGTTACCACTATCCAACATGGTCAATGGATGTAATATTATTCTATGGATTTATATCAATACTTGATGCTCCTCATAAGAGAGCATCTCCTATTCTGATCAATTTAATTATGGAGTTTTAGTAAAATAAAGCACCATACAAATAAAGATCACACTATGTGTATATCAATGGATATAAATTAATGCATAATATGGCTAGCTTTCTAAGAGTGATATGAACATATGGTAATAATTTTGCCCAATGCCAACTATGATTGGCCATAATTTTATCTCTAAGACTTTATGTCCATTTGAGAATAGAATTATGTTGTTCTCCAAATATCCTCTATATTGTGTTCTTGCGATTCTCGTAACTTACCATATGTATTCTAGATTAATTCCTATATTACTTCAGATCTAAGTGTATGATAAACTCTTATAGAGGAATCATCATTAGCATTGTAGTGATGCTCTATCATCTGAAGTAGATTGAATTTTTAGAATCCTGACAAGTTCGATGCCATAGAATGTCATCCAAAGAACTTTAATGGTAAGATTCAACACAATAATAAGAAGTAGCCCCATGCATTTCTCATGGTTAAGTCATACTTTGTCCCAATTGTAGATGTAGTAGCTACACAACTTGGAAATAATATGCTTTGAGTCATTTAGTTGATCACTATTTGAAATCCATTGAACATAAATATCCAGCTTCACAATAAAGATATGAAGTACACTTCAATATTCAACCTGACACCACCAGGAAGGCATGTTGTTCACAACTGATTTCATGAAGGAACCAAATAGCAACTAGACACTTAATTAATAAGTGGGTCTTATGAGCATGGATAATATGATCATCGAATTTACTTCGCTTGATCCATTTGGAGACCAAAATTTGTCTTCCATTTACAAAGATACCTAGTATCTACGTCCCATTTTAGTGTTGTAATATAAATGTTGTCATCAATTTCAATTGAATATCACAATAATGTGGCTTCACGTTTGATATTCCATTAAATTATATCTAATCTTTATATCTGCAAAGAAATTCATTAAATTCTTCATGCTATATATAGATTTATACGAGAGTCAATCCAAATAGGAATTTTGCCTAGTGGACAATTGCACCACAAACTCTATACATAGGGAAGCAAAGTATTCCTATGTTCTTAATAAAGATAAGGAAATATTTTGACAATCGTTAGATGCGATATCATGATAGATGGCTTTGGTCGTCCTACTATCATACTCCCTATTGGTACTCAAATAATAATCATGAATCCATTATTGTATTCTGATTACATAATGTACCCAATCAATTATAGAGATATCTATCAATGTGGTTTTCATAATTAAAACCCCAAGATGACAACTAAGAGGAGTATTTTCTCCTAAGTACAGATATGGAAACACAATACATTCTTAGTTGGATTAAACTACCTATACATAGTATACATATTCTATATGAGTGCAAATTCATACTCAAATATTGCCTCGCTCAATATAGAATCATTTGAGATTCAACTAGATGGAAAGAAATCTTGTTTAGTGGGTCATTGTCCTACTAACACAATTATGAGAGATTGTGCTGTAACACCCCCAGTTTTAATCACGGGCTAAAAAGTGATTAAGCCTAATTAAGTCAGGTCAGAAGGTAATCAGAGACTATAGTTCATATATTGGGAAATTATGAGAATGTATTTATGGTACGTGCCTTACCTCCATTTCCATCTCTATGAACCATTGGAAAAGTTTCGTACACTTTGAAAGTAAAACACCACATGGAATGAAGACTTTTATAATTACCTGGATTACTTTATGAAGCGGATATAATTATACGAGTCAACCAAGTCTTGCAACCTTGCCTGAAATACTCCAGATGAATTCTACAACAAAAGTTATGAAGGATTTGTGTTGAGCAAAAGTGGAGAAAATACCCCGATCGGCTCAAAACCCCAATTTAAGCTTTCTCTGATGATACTTTGATCCAGATGGAAATTCATTTTCGGTACAAGATATGAGGTTGGTCCTTAAAGCAAAGTTGTAGATCAAAATACATACAACAAACTTTGTTTAACAATCCAGGTCTGAATCTCCCTCCAAGCTTGTGAAATGGAGGCTCCAAAACTGAATCTACTGTCGTTTCAAGAATATAAATTTGGTTAAGTCGAAACTCCAGTGTCAACTAGGTTGGCATTCCGCGTTCTCCGAAATTTCTCTAGAAACTTTAGTTGAGCCAAATATAAGAGCTGGAACATATGTTTTGGAGAAGAGCCTGCAAAAAGTTGGAATCCATTTGACTTGGTATTAGTGGTTAATTTAAGGTTTCGTTAATGGTTGTCAATGCATTGACACTACCAAATTAGAGATTAAATAACCTCTAATCCACTGCTCAAATGTCTTTGGTGGTTAAACAGAAAATGTAGAGCAGCTCGAGATGAACAACTTTCGTATTCAGCCCAGGTCCAATTTCAGCCGGGAAGTGGCCCAAAAACGCCTCCCACGCCGGCCACTTTGGCGCATGCCACGTGCTCGACGAAATGGCCGCGTGGCCTCCCTCGCCCGACGCGCTCACCAGGTGGCGTCCATGCTCGGCTCGCACCCCAACCCCCTTGTCGCGCGTCCAACCTCTCCTGTCGGCACTGCTGCCTCGTTTTGGAGCGCCAGAGCCATATCTCGGCCTCCCTCACTCGTAGCTCTCTCTCTCTCGCCCCCAAACGCTGGAACACGAGCTTGCCCACCATGGCAGCCATGGCCGAGCTCGTGCTGCTGCTGCCCTTGCCTCCGAGCACCCCCGCGCCTAGTTAGCAATGCCTCCACCTCCTCCTTGTTCTCCTCGGTGCCCCGCTCGCGCTCGCTGGAGCCCTCGCCGCCGGGAGCAACGCCGCTGCCGTGCAGTCACCGCTACGGCTGTCACGTGCGTGGCCGGGTCGCCACGACTCGCCTCATGGCCATCTGCGGCCACCAGCAGGTGCGCACGGGTCCCCTCGTGCTCCCGCGCCACTCCCCCGACGTCGAAAAGCCTCCTCCGGCCGCCACCCGTGCTTTCCCCGGTGTCCTCTGCTTCCAATTCGTGACCAAGGGCTTCGTATAGCAATTAGAAGAAAGGGAGGGTCCTAACTGCAAACTCTATGACTCAGATGAATAGTGCACTACAGTGTTCCTCTTTTTCTTTTTCAGGAAACCAGCTGAAGCTTTGAAAAATCATAGCAATTCGTAGAAAAATCGTATGGATGTGGTTTTGGACTTTTTGGAATCCTTATGAAATTATCTATGCAGTAGATCTATAATATGACATGCATTAGTTTCATGTTTTATCACTAAAAGTGATTTGTGTACTTAGGTTTGGAATGCTAGATGCATTTTGTCAATTTTATAGCTGCTGCTGTGTTGCTCAAACAAATGTGAGATTTTTTGTGGTGTACTGATATGATGATGTGTGATGTCTGATAAATATTTCATGAATTTAGGTTTGCTAGTTTAAGGTCTATAAAAATAACAAGTGCACTGAATTGCTATTCTTAACAGCAAGAGTAGTTTCTGTTAGGAAATTAATATGAGGATTAAAATGGTGTTTTCTGTTGGTATGATGAATACCAAAGTTGTAGATAATACTACTACCTATCTTGTGTTAAAATTTCATGGTCATATCTCCAGTAGTTTGAGAGATATGCATTTGTTAAGTTGCAAGTAGAATCTGCCCAAATCTCTGGACAGATCTGATTCAAAGTGGTTTTGAACTAAGTTAAACTTTGAATCCTGAATTGCTAATGTTGAATAATTTGTAGCTCTTTTCATAAGCTTTCCAGAATGTTAAGATTCAAATTTTAGGATGTCTAGATCTTGAGTTATAACAATTTTCAGGAGGGTTCCCAAATCTGTCCCTGTTTTGGATAGAGATGCCTTCTTCGTTTATTTCGAGTTGTTTAACTATTAAATCATCCTTGCATGTTTATAAGAAAGTTGTAGAAAACTTAATTAGATTTCCAAATATATAAGAATCATGTTTATCGGGTTAGTATAACTCCAGTTATTGCTGAAACCGTGACTACGGTGTGCTGTCCTGAAATTGCATATCCAAGTTAGTTATCTTAACTTGTTCTTGCTAGTTAAATGTGTTAAGTAAAATTGTTGGATGAATACTTGCCATGGTGTGACTTTATATTAATAGTATACCATGCTCTATGTGCTTGTTATCTTCTATGTTAAGTTGGGTGATAATTAGTTAACTAGTTATAAGTAACTAGGTATGTCATGAAATGTGTTTTTTATCGCTTATGTTGTGTTTTAGTGATACTTAGATAAATATTCCAAGTGCTTATGTGTATGTCATGTATGATTTTGTGCTTGTGTTGAATGGTTATATATATAGTTCATGTTATCTTTGCCTCGCATTCATACATACGCATATGCATTTCATTTAGGTACGATAAGTACATACGTGAAGGACGTGGCGCTTGGAGCTAACCTGAAGGTGTTGTTGAAGGACGAAGTCCGAAGATGGAAGTATCTTTGAAGGTGCTCGCCAAACAAGTGACCTCTAACGAACACTAACCTAGTGTTGGTCCCAGGCAAGCACCGGAGCATCTTTAAGCCTCCCAGTATTTACAATTAATCTACTTGAGTATTTTATACTGTGATGCATTAGGTGCTAGGAGTTGGATGAATCCCATTTGCTGCATTACCTTCCTTGATATTTCAATTACCTACCTTGTTGACCTGTTAAATAAAAGTAAAAGCAACCGCTTAGCCTGCTTAGAATAAATGGTTACATCTATATATTTATTCGTATTATCCCATGGGGATAGTATCGATCACGGTTGGCTATATTTTGCTATCGTGGGAAAGAACCAATGGTAGTAATGAAATGCGGTCAACTGGAAGGAAGAGGCACCAAGTGGTTTAGACTTGGGGGCAGTCCGTCCGTTGGATCGTATAGGTTTGTATACGATGGTGGCCCTCTTACATCTTTGAATGTGCCCTTTCACATAGGGGCCGGTGACGATTCCAGACCTCGAAACCGAGTAAACACTGTCCAGGCCGACTCTCAGTCTGCTGTTAGCACCTTCTAGTTTATAGATACGACTCGCCCCGTGGTGGTCAACTGATTTCTACAATTGGGTGGACCAATTTGAGCTCGCGACGTACTACCTGGGTAGTGTTGAGCGGTAACCCAATGCATGGACCTGACGAGGAAAGTGTGGGCGTGTGTTAAAGGTAATTTTACCAGCTGGTTGTATATCGATTCGAGTCGCCGCCTCCCACCGGATAGTGGGGGATTATGCTGAGCTTCACCACGGTACAACTCCATGTGACATCGATAATGGTTCTACTAAAATATTGACAAATGAACTTGATATGGTATTATCTTATTGTTTGATTAGATCAAGTGAGTGCTCTAGTACAGGTGCAATAACCTAGACATAAATAGTAGGATAAAAGATGACTGCTCATTTAATCATTAAGGTGAACTCCTTTAATTAAGCATTTCCGAAAATTAAAGCTTACCCAACTCCAGATAAAGTCATGCATATCCTTGGAGCCTTTATTTTCAGTTAGACGGGTAAGTCTAGCTGAGTACATTTGAGTACTCAGGGTTTATCCCACCTTATTGCAGGTGAAGGTCTCTTGCTGCTGAAGATGTGGCTAACCACCGGTGGGCACGGTGATTCTATATTATTCTCTCATCTCTATGCTGTTGTCGGAGGATGTGATTTAAGCTAGCAATGTATTTCAACTTATACTATTCCAATTATTTCAAAGTTATGTTGCTTTACTAAAAGGTTTTGAACTCAAACTTGTATTATTTATTTGTGAACTCAAATGAAATTTTATTCCGCCGCAAACTCTGAGCTTAGTGATTTGTATTTACTTAATCTAGTGATCCTTGGTGTGACGTTGATTTAACCGAGGTCTTTCGGGACACTCGGCGGACTACCGGGATTATATGGGCTCAAGTGCTCTTAGTGGCAGTTAATTCGGCTACTTTAGTACTTGATCTCTTATAATTTAGGCGCTTCTGTCACATGTGCTCCCTCTATGGGTATTCAATTAATTATGGATACGTCCATATATCCTGATTCTATAAATACCATAAGTTGTTTTCATATTATCTAGTTGCATGGTTTCCATAAACAAACCCATTACTAAGGAGCGATGATGAAAATCATCACACGACTTAGTGCAACATATATGAAAACTAAATAATTATGCACATTCCTTCCATATCATTTAGGGTGTACTATACATACATCAATCCCATATTATATGTTGCGTACAAAATAATTCTCTTTCTTGAAGTCAACAAGACTTAGCAGATTTGCCTAGGTTATTCCACTATAGGAATAACGTGAGAATTGTAATAAATTCTATTGGTCTAAATTCAAATATATATGCCACCTAATTTCTTGAAGAAATTCAAGTACATACTAGTGACCTCATTTAACCATTTTTTTGGACCATTAGTACTCACTTTGATGCATCCATATATTTCCACGTGTGTCTCTCACTTATGAGAACCACCATTATACCAAACACATTGCTCAAAATCTTCAATTTAGAGCAAATTGTCCTGGACGCGGGATAAAATCCATTTCACATGGAATTGTTTGGTTTTTGGGAACTATATATTGAGTACCTTATGTCCATACCAATAATGGTTTAATTAAATCTCTTATTGAGAATCAAAATTATTTGAATGACCTATTAAATAGAATGGTCATTTACCAGCACAAAGTTGGTTGCATGCAGCTTTACACATCGCATCGTTAATTCAAATTCAATATGTGAAGGGTCGAGATGGCAGACTAGAGGGGGGTGAATAGTCCTTTCTAAAACTTAAGCGCAACGGCTAACCGAAACAAATGCGGAATTAAAACTATCAGTCTAGCCAAGACTACACCCCTCTATCCATAACTTTAGCACCTAGCAAAGAATGTCTAAGAAGCTAACTAAGGTGCCAGGCTAGGAAGCTCACCTAAACAAGTTTATGTTGCAAGGTCACACAAACCTAAGCAACTAGTACTCTAAGTAAACCGGGGGCTCCTACACATGCTAGTAAGCAAAGCACAAAGCACCTAAGCTCACTAGCAATGCTCTCTAGCAAGACTACACAAGCCAACTAGAGAGCTCAACTTACTTAGCTACACAAACTAAGCAATGTGACTAACAAGGCTACTCAAACCAATTAGCCACGCAAGAGCTACTTCTATGCTACAGAAGCTAGAAGGTAACTAGGCAATCCACACAAGCTAGACTAGTTACAAGAGCAACAACTACTCACTAGCACGAGTATATGAAAGTAAATACAAGCTAGTGATTTGGAGAATGCAAACCACCGAGAAGATGAACAAGGTTGACACAGTGATTTTTCTCTCGAAGTTCACTTAATCGCCACCAAGCTAGTCCCCGTTGTATCGGCTCACTCACTTGGAGGTTTACGACTTTTTACAGGCCTCACTCGCCTAACCCCCTCAAGGGTTGCCGCCTAACCAACACAAGATGAGGGCACTCAACGATACCTTCAACTAGAGTTGCTCTTCGCGATCTCCCGTGGGGCGAGCACAATACCCCTCACAAAGCTTTTCTCCGGAGCCACGCACAAGCTTCTTGCGTGCTTCGACGGAGACTCGATCACCAAGCCATCTAGGAGGTGGCAACCTCTAAGAGTAACAAGCACCACCGGCTTGCAACACGATCACCTAGTGCCACACGAAGCTATCTCTCAAAGCAACGCACTAGAGATCACTCACTCGCAATTAGAATCGTACTATTACTTGTACATGTGAGTTAGAAGGCTCCTTCACCAAGCACACTAAGGGCAACACACACCCAAGGTGCTCAACCAGCCCTAAGGGTCGTCCATGAGCTATTTATAAGCTCCCCCACGAAACTATCCGTTTTGCCCACTCTTTGGGCCTTCTTGCGTACCTCCGGACGCAATTTTCATAGAGGGTCCGAACCATCATCTGCGTCCGGACCCACCACCTACCAAGAGCTAACGGCTCTGAGTGAGCCTCCGGTCGCAGGCTCCGGACGCGCGCAGAGCGCTGTTCGGACCAACAACCATGCATCCGGTCAGCCTCCCTTTTGAACTGCTTTCTTAGCGCCTTTGTCATAGCACAATAGTGGCTCCGGACGCTACTGTTCACAGCGTCCGGACCACCGTCTGGAAATAAATTCCAGAGAACCCGAGAGCTCCTTCTTCATTTCTTCCACTCCGAAACGCAAATAGCGTCCAGACCGCAAACAACGTCCGGACTGCTCTCCTCAGCCGAGCCAGCTAGGGTATGCCTCTGGACCCATCTTTGATGGTCTGGACCGACTACACACCCTGTGTCCGGACCTGTTTCTCAGCAGGAACTCCTCCGCACTTCTTCCCTTGCTTCTCATGTGCCAACACAAATGTGATCACCACCTTGTACATGTGTGTTAGCATTTTCACAATCATTTTCAAAGCACTTTCACTTGCTCTCACCGCGCCACTCGATCCTAATGCATCGCAAAGTTAGATCGCTCAAGTGACACTAGATAACCGTTATGCAAACAAGTTTGCCCCTCTTGATAGTACGGCTATCTATCCTAAACCCGGTCATATACTTCTCTACACACCTATGACCGGTGAAATGAAATGCCCTACAAGTTATACCTTTGCCTTGCGCATTCCATTCCATCTCCTTCTCCAATGTTGATGCAACACATGCACCAACCTATCACAAAATGATATGATCCACTTCATATCATCATGTGACCGTATTGGTTCATCGACCTTGACCTCACTTGCTCTTCATCGTTGCATCGGTCCATCGGTGCCAAGCATCACTCACTTGCCCTTCACACTTGCAACCGGTCCATCAAGCCAAGCCTCATCTTGATCTTCTCCACCTTGGTCACATGACTCCATGTCATGTTTCATGTGCATTAAGCTCCTTCATCGCACAATTACCTGTGAACTAATCTCATGTATATATATATATTACTTAAACACATATTAGTCCACCTAAGTTGTCACTCAATTACCAAAATCACACAAGGACCTTCAATATGCTGCACTTATACAACTCCCTCCATTGTAGTAAGTACGTGGAACTTTGGCCACAGCCAAACATTTCCCATCTGTGCATGGAGTATGTTTGCACATACCGATATCACCACCCAACATACCAATGGGCATTAGGGATTCCAATGAGGTATTATTATCCGTCATTCACACAATACCTCGGATCTCTATAAGGGATTTATACATTGTCCGTATGTTAAACATAATTTGAGGATAATTCCAGGCATTAGGGGGAGATTTATACCACACATAGAATGCCAGGAATCAAAAGAGTATCACATATTGATATTCGCTCCTCATATCCACGTACCAAAGAATGTAAACCAAATCGTTTAGATCATATTATATTTGCATCATATTGCAAAGAATCTGCCACAAGCATTTACTGATAATAAGGGTGTCACAAAATCCTCTTATCCTATTCCTAATGCGCCCGAAAGAATTGAGGTACCAAATAAAACCATTCAACTCCCACTTCCAAAGATGAGGGGGAGAAGTACGGCCGCTCCTAAGGATAATGTTCTAAGTAAGCTTCTAAGGACACTGAGGACTAGATCCTCCCAATCAGTAAATCCAAGCCAACCTTAAGTTGGTAGACACCCAAATGGATGAGCATCCAAAACCTGGATCAAAATCCACCCGGATCAATGGTGCACCCAAATTTTGATCTTGGGACATCGGAACACCCTGACTCCATATGGGAAATAACAAGGAGTCCATAAGGGTTAATATTTTCACATGCTATGTTGATTCAAAACCATGAATCAATCATTTAAAGACTACAAATTGTCGCGACATATCCTCCTTAAAGGTTGTTATTCGCCTTACTGGATCCAGACCAAAAGTCCTAGGCAGAGTGTCTTCACCCTCAAATCTTGGTCAAACAAAAAGGTGGCAATTAAGGAGAACTGCTCTTGTTCAATGATGAGAAGTATTACCATAGTAATATCTTCTCTCACATAGTTTCTTTTTAGAAGCAAGGTGGTGAACAATAAGAGCTTGTAGGATATGGTTTCACGCAGAGACCTAGCATAACATACCCAATGGTATGTGTGAAAATTAAGTTTCCAAATTCAATCATTGGCAGATCAAATGAATTTGATATATTCGAACGTATAAGTCCCAATGGACTTCACATTCTGAATTCAAATACAAATCGCAACATACAATGTGTACAATTCAGGTCACAACATGACTTGAGACAATTAAGTTGATTGTGGTACAACTTATTGAGTTCCTTCTATAGAAGGGTTACTCTAATCATGACTGTGCATATGTGTTTGTAAAGAAATCACAAATTGGATTCCCTATCATCTCAACACATATGGATTATTTTAGTATCATCAAGATATAGAAATAATTAAGCAATCATTTTAGGTACAATTTCCATTATGTGAAGTTGGCCTCTAAGACGGATTTGAGATGAGATATTTGGGTAAAACCAAATTGAGCTTAAGTCTTACTCTTAAGCACATATATCAGTATACCAATATCCAATTGATATTATCTATCAATATCCAAATAATATTGGACATCATATTCATTAACTCTTGTGGTCATTCAATCCCTAAAGATGGACTTCTATCCATTTAGACCTTGGGATGACAACCTTAGTGCCATAAAGCGCTCATGTATCTTGTGAATAGCATCAGGCCTGAACTTGCATATGCAGATACTTTGCTAGTACAAAATAGCGCAACTTCTACAACACCGAAAGGTGGGAGTCAAAAAGGATATCCATAGATATTCATATGGTACTATAGGGCTTTAATTTATTATAAAATAAATTAAGACATGACCTAAATGGAATATCAAGATCCTGGCTATTTAATCCCCCACCATATCACATATTGATTTAATTGTGATAGTCTCCTCACACGAGTCATCAAATTTGACTCCAATGGTTACTTCCACTTATCATTCTTAAGCATCTTATATGGATGACTTCATAGAGTGATCAAATGTGATTCCATAAGATCACCAACCATTATCTACAAAGATAAGGTTGCTTGTATTGTCAAGATGGAAATAAGTCATATAAACTTGTAAAAGTAGTCTTGCATTTTGCAGATTCACTCACTAAGTCCATACCTAAGTTCACATTTTATGAAATTGGTATTTCGTGACTTTGAGAGTTGCAAGGTTCAGGGGGAGTTTTCTCCTGAATTATAACTTGTTCAAACATCATGTTGTACTCTTTTCCCTCTATGATTTTTCCTTGCAAAGGTTTCTCATAAAAGTTTTTTAATGAGGCAACATCAATACAAGAATGTGTCATATTTTCTATTTTTCCCATTGGAGTTTTTGTTGGAAATATCAAAGACACATATTTCCCTCACAACTCATTCATGGTTTTTCCCTGAAAAAGGTTTTTCATGTGAGTTATCCAAGAGGCAATACCAATAATATGTCGTTATATTTTCTCCTATTTTTTCCACTGGGTTTTTACAGGAGTTTTAGCGGCATATCACTTTTTATTACTCCTCATATTTTTCCTAAATGGTTTTTGGGGGGAGTTATCTTTATGTCGTATCTTCAATATTTTTCCCCACTGGGGTTTTTAATGGGATACCAATGACATAGTGATTTATTTAAATTACACATATATGTTATTTTCTCCTTATTTATCCAAATATGGTTTAAAAGAGTTTTTATGGCATATCAATACATACATGTTTCTCAGATTTTTTCCATAGGGTTTTTCGAGGAATTTTAGCTTACAACTGCATTGATCTCAAGAAAGATTCGATCAAGGGGGAGTGTTGTGAAACGACGCCTATTGACGAACAACCACCTCTTCACGAACAGACTTCTCTTCACGAAGTGATCTCATCCATCAAATACGGGATCAACGGATAGGATTAGACAGTTAGTTTAGTCCCAAAGGGCATGTCCTTTGGTAATAGTCGTGTCCCTTCGTGACACCCCTTCGAACAGTCGTGTCCCTTCGTGACACCCCTTCATATGTATATATATCTAAGAGATCAATGAAAACATACAGTTCTTTCAATCTCTTGTTCATTTGCATTCACTTTCTAATAATGAGGCTTCAATTCTTACGGGACTGTTCAAAGGAGTTGGGCGTTGTCCAATGCCAATAAAATCAACGTTTTTTATGACATCTTTATTCGATTTGAGCAACCAATGTTAATACGTTCAAAAAATTGTTACATTCTACCTTCTTATCGTGGTAGTGATGGAAATCAAGATTGCTTTATTTAGAACGGAACCGTTCCTTAAAGTATTTTAAATTGGAGACACTTTTTTAGCATCTTCTTTTATTTATAAAAAAATGCACAAGCCCATATGTTGCCACAGTTAGCATAATGTTTGGGTTTTGGACTACACCCTTCGTTCCGAAATATTTGTCACTTTTGTTTCCTATATATTAAAAAATATTAATATTTATGGTGCATAATTAGTATCATTAGAAAAATCTTTGAATCTAGTTTTTTAATAAATTTATTTAGATATATAAATATTGCCTACATTTTCTATAAATCAAGTCAAATTTGTGGTATAGACAAAAAAAACAACATATATGTATAACAATGTTTCATCGTATACTAGGACGTAAGCACTTAAGAAATTTTCACACTAATCTGCGAATGTATAAATACCTTACTAGAAGACCGCTGGTTAGAGTCGTAACTGGTATACTCATCGACACCGTAATCAATTATTAATGTACTCCATGACTCCTATATCTTGCGGATTATTCACGCCGATCTAATCTAATGGGAAAAATAAAAGTAAGCATGGAGCTATGGATTGCCGGGTGGCCGTAACAATTTCAGTATCCAAAAGGCGGGACCACATTCGCGAATCTGAGCTTGGCATCGAGATATTTTGTGCGGCTTGGAGCGTCTGGCCCAGCAAGAAGAGAAACATTTTACATTCTCAGTTAAAGCACTAGAATCGCTGTTACACGTCATAGACAGAGAACGTATCGTAGAGAATTATTTCTGATTCTCGTTTTTACTGGTCTAGAGAAACAACTAAAACATGATTTCTCCTAACTCTAATTCTAATTTTGAGAATCCAACAAGCAAGACAAATAGTTGCATAAAGTGATTCTAATTTAAAGTTTTTTTTAAAGAGAATCTGTGTTGGAAATACTCTTACGGCTGAAACTCTATCAAGTACGCACTTAATCTTGCATCTCTCTCCATGTTGCTTTCTTTTTTTTAGCAACTCTCTCCATTTTGCTTTGTCGCGTCATCAGCCACGATCGATGACACACTAGCAGGCCCATTTCTAATTGGACCGTTGGACGAGTCATACCCTTTCCATACCTCCCACAAATGAGAGCTCCCTCGGCAAGCTCTTGGGCTCGAGTCCTCACATAAGCGTCGGAATGGAGCCCATGATGACTAGCCGCAAAAAAGAAAAAAGAAAAAGAAAAAAGAGGGAGAGTAAGATTCACGATAAGCGTTATGCGCGGCATCGGTGCATGAGAAAGTTATAAAAGATCATCTTAATTTATGCAATAGTTTTTCCCTTTTTTACTGCTCATCTTAAATTTAAGTAATAACAGTTACATGCGTTACATGTTTGTTTATATCCTCCCATCGTCTTCATGAGGTACATCTCCATCTAATTTGTTTTCTCTCTTAAGCGGTCGTAGCCTCATGCCCTCATGGTCGTGAGAGAAGCAGGGATTCATCAAGTGCATCTCGGAGCTAGAGTGCAAAACCATAAGGCTTGGGGAAAAAATCACTTATTAACCCCATAAACTGCCGTCTAAATAGCCTGTTGTAGTGGTTTTTCTAACACAACACGTTAATAAATCTATATAACACTCTCACATCGAGGTTAACTACGCTGCTTAACTATAAAATATATATAATATTATAGGCTCAAAGTATATAATAATGTTCAAATAACCCTCTACTGAGGACTATTTAGAAATCGTGTCTTACCACACTAGCCTAAATACATATGTATGCAAAATCATTTGTTGCCTTCAACTCCTACTCTTAGTAGGCTAACCAACCAGGCATCGAGCAACACGCGTTGTCTTATGTTTCACCTCTCAACACTCTTGTCATCGGCATTAAGCTCCTCAAGATCTAGCCCCTCCCACTTATTAAGTACTACCTTTATTCTAAAAAGATGCAACTATTGTATATATGTCTGTTAAATTACTTCATGTTTGACCAGATTTAGAGTAAATAGTGTTTATAGTTATGATTCCAAATTAATTTATTATAAAAAATACATCTCATAATTAGTCTAATCATATCTATTTAATATAATAAATGTTTATATTTTTTATCTGTAATTAGTTAAACTTGATATACTAGACCATGAGTCTATTCCCGAATTGTACTACCTCGATCTACTCAAAATTATAAGTCATCGCACAACGGCGGCACAAGCAGCAGCACCTTCCTCGGGGCTTCTCGCCGAGAGATCCCGGTTGCACGCTCATCGCCTGCGCCTGGCCACGCTCGTCGCATTGGCCGTGGTGACCGCGAAACACGACGGTTAGACAAACCTCGTCACATTATTAAAAAAAATGCAATGTTGCGCTGGTAAAACATGGCATCTTATCACCCGGAGGCTGCAGATTTCTGAATGCCTGATAACATGCATTAGGCTAAAGGCAAGTTATTTTATTGCCCGACCTGTGAATATCTCATTTCCATTTAGCGCTCTTGGTCGTGTCTCTCCTCTTGCCGGCGGCCATCCGCGCTTCGCCGCTGTGCTGCGGCCTCGTCAGCTTCGCCCCTGCGCTCCGCTCTAGCCCCGGCCGCAGCTCACGCGCCGTCGCCCCTGCTGCCAGCCGGACAGAGCCCGTACGCCTGTGCTGGTGGCCACCCCGACTCCACCGGTCACCCCCAAGCACCAAAGCCACTGCCGACTGCTCCGGCCATGGCGTCCGCCTCCCTTGGGCTTCGCTAGTGCCCAGTGAAGGCCCGTGCTTACTCCTTGGTGTTCCTCGGAGCTGGAGGAGGTTTTTGTGGAGCTTGCACACAAGTTGCTCGATGTTTTGCGGCAACCAGAGAGTAGCGAACAGAACTGCAGCCGTGGGTGTCTCCGGGCGTTCTCTGCACCACCCTCCCTCCCCCGTCGCCGATGCAATCTTCACCATCGTTGGTGAAGCTTCCCCCTACTGATGACCGCCTGCTCCTGCGCCCACATGGGGTCATCCATCGACCTCGCTTCTCGTCTAGACTTCTCCATTGGGCGCAAGTTCGAGGAGGACGTGGATCGTCGTTTTGGTACCCTGGTACACCATTCTCCCCCCTCTGCTGATGGATCTTTTTTCCTGCTCGCCACTTTTCGCCGTTTTCTGTTTCGGTTGACCGAGGATTCCGTCTCCTTGGCTCTTCAATCATGTTTGGGTGGTCGTGCTACTGGTTTTCATGTTCAATTCTTAAGCACCAACCACTTTCGGTTCTCGGTCTCCTGCAAACAAGTTGGGTTCCATGTGTATCGTCTTCGTCGTGTGATCACATCTCAGTTTGATATCTATTTTCATTTATGGAGCAATGGCACACCCAATTGGGAAAGAGAAAAACGTCTCTGGGAGGAGGAACACGAAAGAGAGTGGTCTACTGTTCTCTATAAGAGCACCAAGAAATCGATAAAAAAGACGAAGAATAAGCATGTCTCTTTTGCAACAAATCTGGTTCAGAAGCCTCCGAGAGAACCTGCTCAGCCTCCTGGTTTGATCCAATTTGGTTCTCTTCTTTTTCCTCTCCCTTTGACTCATACAGAATTGGGTTCGCTACCTCTTGCCTTCGTTGGGGACAAATTTGATTTTCATCTTTCTCGCGGCCATGTTCTTCATGATAGTTCGCAGCTGCATGCTCCTTCACCTGATGCTAAGCGCACGGCGAATCCTCTGCGGGGTAATAGTTCGATTTCAAATTTCAAGCCTCCCTTGAACCTCATGGGTTGCAGCCGTTGTCTGGGTATTGGTCATGAGCGCGCCTCATGTTCCAACAAAATCAGATGCCTAGCCTGCTTCAACTATGGTCACATTCAAAGGAGATGTCTCACCATGGCCCGACCCAAATTAATCTGGATTCAGAAGGCAACTTCATCAGATCGTTTTGATTGCCAAAATCTCCTCAATCTGTGCACCGTCGACGCTGAGAAACTGGACTTGGCACCAGCTGTTGAGAGAATTGATCAGAACCAACCAAAAGGGATTCCTGAAGTTGAACAACAGGCAGTCCTGCGACGAACAGTTCTCCCACAGGATCTCATTGATGCTGAGCACTCTAGATCCGTCATGAAATCTCTCGTTCCGGTCGATCAAGTGTTTGAACTCTTAGATGATGCAACATCATCCCTAGTTGATGAGGAGGCTCTTAAATTCATGGTGGCCAACAAGCTTTGTGCAGATCAACTATTCTGTAATAGTAATGGACTGCTAGATGGCTTCACTGTGAGTGGAACCTACCCTATGCTCCTAAATGGTCCCAATTATATCTCAGTTCAGTTGCCAACTACAGTGAGTACAATTGTGCTTGACAAAAGTATCTTCAGCACACAGAGAGCAGATGAGGCTTTTGTTCCTAATGGCTTTGATCTGGTGCCCTGGAGACCAGTGGTTCATGCTATCATGCTCAAGATTCTAGCAGAAAACCTGCAGCGCAGGGAGGACTCCACCATCACCCCCACTCTGCAGACTCCAGCACATCTCCAAAATGACGGGCAAGCTATCTCCTCTGGCCTAGCAGTTGAATTTGAAGCAAATGAATCCCAACCTAGTCTACTAGTGCACAGAAGCAGCAAATCAGGAAGGCTCAAGAGAGGAGCAATGAGCCTGCCTACTACCATCTCTATCCACTCTCCATCCACACCTCTGGTGGAGACAAATGCTAGACGTAGCCAGCGCCAAAAACAGAACAATAAGGGATTCAAAGGGACCAAGGATGGTTTCTCACACTCCTGGCTTGAGAAGAACCCCACCAAGAAGCAGAAAATTACAGCACTGCAGATCAACAACGAGACTGGTGAAGTCGGTCCAATCCAAATTGGCACGCTCTGTTCCTGGGGAATAGAGTGTGGTGTAGATCCTGGAGATCTCACTGATGAGGTGCTCATGCAGTCGCCTTCTGACAACCCACAACATGAATAATCAATCCTGGCAAATTTTATGTTGGAACATAAGGGGCCTCAATGATTCCAACAAATGGGAGGCAGTCAAAAACAAAGTTGAAGAAAGTTCTTGTGCGGCTTTCTGTTTGCAAGAGAAAGAAATATGATTTTGACAGTGCATTCATTCGTAACATTGCGCCTAGGCGGTTTGATAAATATGATTTTGTCCCATCAGTAGGTGCTTCAGGGGGTATTTTGCTAGTATGGAATAGTGTGAGGTTCTCAAGCTCGATCATTGACAAGCAACGATATGGTATCACTGCTAGCTTTACCTCAAACCAAAATTCACAGACCTGGAAGTTGACTGTTGTCTATGGTTCTTGTGTCGAGCCCTCCAGAGCTGAGTTCATCACATGGTTCAAAGGACACCGAATTGAGGAAGAAGATAACTGGTTATTCATAGGTGACTTTAACTTCTATCGTTTGCTCGAGAACAGGAATCGGCCAGGGGGCAACATCCATGATACATTTATATTCAGTGATGCCATCGGTCACCTGGGTCTTGTTGAGTTGCCACTCAAAGGGCATGTGTTCACTTGGAGCAATATGCAACAAGATCCGCTTTTAGAGCAGTTAGACTGGTTCTTTACATCGGTAAATTGGACAAATGACTTCCCACTAACAGAAGTGATCCCTCTAGCTAAAGTCACTTCTGACCATGTCCCATGTAAGATTATGATCAACACGAGCATCCCAAAGTCAAACATATTCAGATTCGAATTTTTTTGGACAGAGCATAATGAATTTATCAATGTTGTAGAGAATGCATGGTCTCAGCACGTCCGGGGTAGTTCCGCTAGTAGCCTGGCAGCTAAATTCAAAAATCTTAGATATGCTCTCAGGGCCTGGAGTAGGAACCTCTCCAATCTCAACCTGCTCATAAGTAACTGCAATGTTGTTATCCTTTTCTTGGACGACTTGGAAGGGAAACGTGCCCTGTCCAACACTGAGAGGAATCTGAGAAACATAATCAAAGATCAGATTGCCAAGCTCCAGCATTACAAGCACTTATACTGGAAAAAGCGTTACACGGTGAACAGAATAAAGCTAGGGGACGAATGCACCAAATTCTTTCATGTTATGGCATCTATTTATTATAGAAGAAACTCCATCCCTCAGTTGCTTAATGAGGATGGAATTCCAGTCAGTGACCATGCAAGCAAAGCAGATATGATCTGGAACTCGTTCAAGGGTAGAATGGGTGTTTCTACCAACCCAAATATGGAATATGATCTTGCTGACCTGATCCCATTGCATGATGACCTGAGTCTACTAGTTGCACCATTCCTGGAGTCTGAAATTGACAACATTATCAAAAAAAATGCCATCAGATAAAGCCCCGGGCCCGGATGGCTTTAATGGGCATTTTCTGAAGAAATGCTGGCACATTATCAAAAGAGATTTCTATAAACTCTGTGAAGACTTTTACAATGGTCAAGTTAACCTGGAAAGCATCAATGAATCATTCATTACTCTTGTGCCAAAAAATCTGAACCCTGTTACAGTCAATGACTTCAGACTGATCTCACTTCTCAACTATAGTCTCAAGGTGATCACCAAACTCTTAGCTGACCGCCTTCAATCCAAGATACTGCAGCTCGTGCACAAAACCCAGTATGGCTTCATCAAAAGTCGCACAATCCAGGATTGTCTGGCTTGGTGTTTCGAATACATCCACCAATGCAAGCAATCTAGGCATGAGACAATAATCCTGATGCTTGATTTCGAGAAGGCTTTCGACACTATTGAACACAATGCAATCTTACAGATGCTCATGCACTTGGGATTCCCGGACAGATGGCTAGCATGGATCAGTAGCATCCTTTCTACAGGAACATCGACAGTAATCCTGAATGGAGTACCGGGAAGAAAATTTAAGTGCAAGCGAGGGGTTCGTCAAGGGGATCCACTCTCCCCATTAATTTTTGTTTTGGCAGCGGAGCTTCTCCAAGTTGTGGTCAATAGAGCCGCCTCACAAGGTCTTCTCTGCTCTCCAATCCCACAACAAGATGGGGATTATCCTATTATTCAATACGCAGACGACACACTGCTCATTATGCAAGCCGATGCTAATGAGCTATTTTTCCTGAAAGCCTTGCTCAGAAGCTTTACTGATTCCACGGGGCTCAAAGTAAATTATGGCAAATCCCAAATGTTACCAATAAATGTGAGTCATGAAAGAATGCAAATCCTAGCCAACATGTTTGGTTGTCAAATAGGCTCCTTCCCATTCACGTACTTCGGACTGCCTATGGGTACAAGAAAGCCAAGAGTGGAAGACTATGCACCACTGATGGACAAGATTGAGAGGAGACTAACAGCTTGCTCATCCCTTCTGTCACATTCTGGTAGACTGGAAATGGTGAAATCTGTCCTCACGGCAACAACAACATATGCCATGTGCACCCTAAAACTCCCAAAAGGGGTGATTGATAATATAGATAGATCACGCAAACAATGCCTTTAGAGAGGCTCTGATAGAACAAAAAAGGGTGGCAATTGGGCAGCCTGGCCAATGGTCACAAAGCCTAAAGAGAAAGGAGGTTTGAGTGTCCTTAACCTTAATGTCCAGAATGATGCATTGCTCCTGAAGCACCTACACAAATTCTATAATAAAATGGACATCCCCTGGGTGAAGCTAGTTTGGTCCAGATATTATGAGGACAAAGTACCACATGCTAGTAGAGAGGTTGGTTCCTTCTGGTGGAAAGATATACTGAGGCTCAATATTTTGTTCAGAGGTATAGCTCGGTGCACCATTGGGGAAGGCACGACGGTCACCTTCTGGGAGGATCTCTGGTTAGATGGAGTGCTAGCTCATCGATTTCCCAGGTTATACTCTTTTGCCAGCGATACGAATATAAGTGTCAATGAGGTTATGTCTGCAGAAGACCTTGATAGCCTGTTTTTCCTCCCACTATCACAAGAAGCATTTGAAGAGCTGGAAATGCTTACTGCTGTTCTCTCAACACAAACCTTTGATGATCAGAACACTGATGTCTGGACATATCAATGGGGCTCCGCTAAATACTCATCAAGGAAATTTTATAAGCTAGCTTTCTGAAAGGATCAAGATGCCCAAGAGGGGGTGAATTGGGCTCTTTTCAATTTCTAGACAAGAATTAAACCTATCAAGAGTCAATTAACCCCCTAGTGCCTACCGCTTGTGTGTCCTAGCTAGAAAGCGGTAGCAAGACAATAGAAAGCGAAAACTCCCTACACAATTCTAGTATGAATTGAAAGACAAGTGCGGAAAGTAATGCGGTAAGAAAGAGCTAGGGAAAGAGATGCTTGACACAACGATGTTTTGCCGAGGTATCGAGGAGTCGACACTCCCCCCCTAGTCCTCGTTGGAGCACCTCACAAGGTACAGCTCCCCCTCAATCCCGCGCAAGGGATGAATGCTCTCTACGGGCTGATTCTTCGCCACTCCGGCTTGGTGAATCGCCCACAACCGATCACAACGTCGATGAAGAAGGGCCGCCGACAATCCTCCGGCGATCACCTTCCTCCAAGCACCACCGGACTGTCTAGGTGATGTCGATCACCAAGAGTAACAAGCCTCGATCTTCGCTTGACTCACTCAAGCTTCACAACTAGAGGATGCACACTTGAACTCTTGGATGAACTAGAGGAGAGGATGGATGGATTCACAAATCACTCTCTCACTCTAGGGCTCTTGCTCTCTTCCCAACCTTCTCAACAAACTCAGCAAATGAAATGAGCAAAGACCAGGTGGGAGAGAAGTGTGGGGAGCTATAAATAGCCCCTCAGAAAACTAGCTCGATCTGGCAAATTAAGTTGACTGTCGCATGCCCCAACGGCTAGTTCTGCACAAAGTTTGGGCGACGGACGCTCCGACGCCTAGGCGACGGACGCTCCGACGCCTAGGCGACGGACGCTCCGACGCCCTGCCCAACGGCTAACTCTAACAGGTTTTCTCAGCGACGGACGCTCCGTCGGAGGGGCGACGGACGCTCTTCCCAGCGTACGACGCTATACTCTGGCTTGGGCTGAAAAACACCCTCACTGGAAGGCCGACGGACGCTCTCCAAGCGTTCGACGCCTGACCAACGGACAGCGTCCGTCGGACCCTGAAGAACTCAGCCAGAGAACATGGCCACTGGTAGGCCAACGGACGCTGTGGACTCAACCACCCAGCGTCCGACGCCTTTGTCCGATGCGACGGACAGCGTCCGACGCCTCCGTCAGGAGCGTCCGTCGCCCAGAAAACAGGCCTCTCAACTTCGTTTTTCGTCGCGATGGATATGGAAGTTGTTCTAGGCTATCTTACGGTCACCATAGTCTTTCTTAGAGCTAAGGAAGTCAAGTGTGCACCACACCTAAGTCATGAAGCTTTCCTAAGTCAAGCTACTAGTCTCAACCCCTCTTAATAGTACGGTCAAAGATAAAATAGAAGCCCTATCTATTTCTAAGTGCCCTTCATCACCTTATGGCACTTAGCCTAACATTCTAGGGTCTTCATCATGTCTCTTTGAAATCCGAAACGATATCCATCTTGGGGGCTAGGTGACACCCATTGATGCACATTCATGTTGATCACTATGGCTAAGCTACACATAGCCTCTGCAAAACACACGTTAGCCATAATAATCGCTAATTGCCGTTAATCACCGAAACCAACTAGGGCCATGATTCTTCAATCTTCCCCTTTTTGGTGATTGATGACAATAACTCCTTGAGTATGGATATAGGAGTGAAAGATTAGGATTTTGGTGACTTGGAATGGTTGAGCAAGGGTTAGTGAATTTGTAAAGAAGCATACTTACTCACCCAAGCCAAATCACAAACCATGGTACTCATAGATATGAATGTAAAAAAGGAGTACCTCATGATATTCACAAAACATGTATCGGAGTATAGCGCGGAAGCTCAATTACCATTTGAACATAGAGATATATCATGAACCATAAGACAACTCACAAGATATATTAGTGATAATCAAGAGTTTGTCACATCCAACCATATTTCACACAAGCATCAACCATGATATTCATCACACATAGATACAAGAGCATAAAAGTAGACATGATGAATGAGTACGGGGAATTTAAGCACACAAAGATTCAAATCCCTCCCCCTATCTCTAATACTCGACTACCCTCTCTCCCCTTTTAGCGCCAAGCACCAAAAACTACGGAGCTCCCGGAGCATCTGGAAGTGAACCATCCGAGGAGCGGGAGTGAAGATCGAACTGAGAGTAGTCTGGACTGTCATCACTGTCATCAGCTGCCTGACCCTCTGAAACTGCGTCTGTCAGGGTAGCAGTCTGGGTAGGCTGAGCTGACTCCTCCGTCTCCCCCTGAGGCTTTGAAGGTAAAGCAACCTGAGCTGGAGCCTCAGACGGTCCTGCTTCTGTAGTAGCGGGCCTGGGAACCCGACGAGTAAAGACTCGAGGCGCGGGGGACGATGTCACTGCCAGAGCTGCAAGTGTCACTGCTGCAACAAGCTCTGCTGGGTGAGTCTCAGGTGGAGTGGATATCGCAACTGTAACTCCCTCATCTTGCTCACGAGTCTGAACTGGGGCCTCTGTGGCAGCTGTCTCAACTGCTATAGAAATAGCGCCTGTCTGAACTGCAGCTGGAGTAGTAGTAACTGTCTGCGCGGACTGCTCAGGTGCGATCTCCGACGAGGCAACTGAAGAGAGGTAAGTGCCCGTCGCCGGAGGATCCCCCTCAACCTATGGAGCTGGTGAGTCTAGCTGAGCTTCTCCTGGAGAATCATCTCCTATGATCTCCAAGTAGGAGGCTGAGAGGTCACGCGAGGCCTCTGCTATGGTAGTTCCCCGGATAGGAGTAAATCATGTCTGAAGCTCACTGGGCGAAACTAACCAAGAGGACATTTGGGTCCTCGGAGACTGGCACTCTGGAGAAGCTGGTGCCTGGAAGGGAGGAGTAACTGGTGCCTGACTCTGCTGTCTTCCAGACGGTAACGCTGGAGTCGGTACCACAACAACTGGAGTCTGCTGTGCCGGCGAGGTGAACTGCTGCTGTTGCGAGACCCCGAGCAACTGAATCTGAGGAGTGAAGGTCTGCCTAGAGTTGGAGGCTAGAAGACGCTCAAGTAACAAGGTCTGAGTCTTCTGAATCTCTGCCTGTTGCAGCTGATAGGCCAAGAACTGGCGCTGAAACTCATCCTGCCTGGCCTGAGTCTGGGCCTGAGCGGCCAACTGCTCCTCTGTAAGCCTCTGAACGTCGGCAGCCTGTCGCCTTTGCTCCTCTGCCTGACGTGACTGCTCCTCCTGCATCCTCAAGAGGATGGTAAGTAATGTAGCCTCTGAGGTGCTGGAACCTGGAGCTGGAGCTGCAGCTGTACCTGACCCTCCTGCCTCATGGTCATGGGGCATTGGTGCGTACTCGCGCACTGGCTGGTAGTCCTTATCTGAACTGTCAGAATCCAGGTCCTCTCTGTAGACAGTCTCTGCAGCGGTGTCAATCTGAGCATCAAGATCTGCAAGCTCTGCCTGGGCGATCTGCTCAACTGTAGCGTCAATGTCCTCTGCCGACTGAGGTGGCACACCTGCCTGTCTGGTGCCTGGTCTGTATGCTCTGCTGGGGCGAGGCAGGTGTCCATGCATGACTAACTGACTCATCGAGTAAACTGGAAACTCAGTCGCTGATATGGTAAGAGTGACTCGCAGAGCTCCTGATCGGGTCTTGGCAACTATAAGGTATGAAATCCAGTGAGCAAACTATAGCTGCCAGTGACCTCGGAATCCTGCAGCTATGATATCCTCAAGCTCGCTGACAATCAGATCCCAAAGGTCAAACTTCTCCTTTCGGATGATATGAGCAAGAAGCCACAGCTGTAGTCGGGTAATGGTGTCCCAAGCTCCAATCCGAGGAAGAATGGTACGTTTGAGTACCTCGTGGAGAATCCGAGCAAGTGGAGTGAGGTCTCTCGGTGTACGGCTCGAACCCTCTGAGAATGGCAGCTGAAAGCACGGCCTCACGAAGTCTGTAGATGGCACTATCCCATCGTGAGGTCGGCGAGGGGCCTCCTGATCCCCGTAGCAGAAGCTGTGAATCCTCGTAGGGGAGGACTCTAAGTGAAAAAGCTCTCTGAACCAAGCTGCTGAAACCCTGAAGTCGCGGCCCTGAAAGCCAAAGTGAAAGAACTCGTGATCAAGGGAGATCCATAGTGAGGCATAGAACTGATAGACCCAGTCCTTCTGATAAGCTCCTGATCGTCCCATCATATCTGACAATCCCTGAAGGTACTGTAAGTGCTGAAGAATCTCTGGACCACCGACCCCCTCTATGTGAGCAGGTGGGCATACTCTGTGATCCCTAAGAGGAGCGTCAGTGTCGACGTACGCTCTGTAGAAGTCCTCGTGAATCATGTTGTAGAAGTGACGTCCAGCACGGGGGTCTCTCTAAGCTAGGAAACAGGACTGAAAGTCCACAAAGCGGAGTAGCTGAACCTGCTTCGCTGTGAGAACCCTGACCTGATGCCTCACTGGATCTGGTAGCTGAGGTCCTAGAGGACTAGGTGGTGCACCAGAGCCTCTAGACCGTGTAAATCTGCAGCTCATCAGCTCACCAATCGAAGACGGGCCCACGGCCTCTGTCTGCTCAGTCTCTGGGACTGGCTCTGCCTCCTCTGGCTCAGTAGCCTTGGCGGGCTCTGTCTCTAGACACGTAGGGGACTCACGACGCGCTCCACGGCGAGGCAAGACCCTCAAACCGGCGTAACGTCCACCTCGCTCCGCGATCTCTGCAGCCTCGGCCACTGCAAGTGCTGCTGCTGAATCTGGATCCATAAGTGGCCTCTTGCGCTTCCGTGACACAACCTTCTGCTTACCCCTTCTCCGATCGGTGGGTGGATGCGGTGGAGGTGGAGGGTCACCACCACTACCGGGAGCGGAGCCGGCGTTCTTCGTTCTTGCCATGGATATACACTGGATGAAACAAACTATCACTGGTAACAGATCCTCAACTGTCAAATCACAAACTCACTGCCCACTGCCAACTGTCAATCCACTGAGTAACACAAGCAACCAAGAGTGGCACGACAGCCCTGGACTGTCCTTTCGAGGCTTTGCCTCGTTCCTTACTCGCGGGCTTTGCCCCGAGTTCACTGTCACTGTCACATTGACCCTCTGATCAACTGACCCTGCTCGTTAGATAGATAGGTATATAACATGTAAGCACATAACTAGGGGTAAGCAATGTCTAGTGAGAAGCATGAATTGAGGTAAAAAAAATAGATTGAACTGCCAAGCCATACCTCTGACACTGACCAAAACAAGAGAAAGGGTAAAATTCCTCGGTCAATTATCCACAATCCGCAGCCTAAGCAAAGAAGGAAAAGGAAATTCAGAGCTTGACAACGGATGGAAAGAGTGAGGTGGAGAAAGATGGGAGGTTCAAACCCTAGAAAGAAGGGGAATCACCTCTGCAGGCCCGAGGGAGAAGCAAGGCTTATCACAGTAAGGGGGGAAAGCCTTCTTCTTGAGAGGAATCCCTTGGCAAAAGCCAGGCACGGCGCAGAGAGCCCTCTGGTGGCAGAAACGCGCGCACAGAGGGAAACCGCCGGCACTGGAGAACGGCGGTGCCTGGAGAAGCAGGGGAGGTCGCGGCGAGCAGATGCTATGGCGGCGCTGGGTGGTCACGCCGGCGAGAGGTGACGCGGGGGCTCAGCGGCGGTTAGGTTTCGGAGAGATCCAGGTGTATGGATGACTAAAACCGACCGAGAGAGAGAGAGGAGACGGGGATTTTAAAAAAATTTGTGCCTTAAGTTCGCGACGGACGCTCCGACGCGAAGCGACGGACGCTCCGTCGGACTGCGACGGACGTCTAACGACATCGTCCGTCGGGCTTCCAGAACAGGTTTGAAACGCCCAAACGCATTGACCGCGTCGGACGCTCCGCGACAGACGCTGAGGAGCGTCCGTCGCCCTGTAAGCAGGCAACATTCAGTCTTCGGATGATCGCGACGGACGCTGAGGCATTTGACGCCGAGCGTCCGTCGGCAGCGTCCGACGCCTTTTAAATAGAATTTTTCAAATTTTGTTTTTGCGTATTTCTCCCAACCAAGTTCCAATCCCAATAAGATCCAAACAACACCTGATTGGACTTGATATGAGAACCATCCCTCAAACTCTCATTTTCAAATAGTTTGCCATAGGCTTAGATTTTAGTTTTAGCTCAAAATATTCGAATGGAAGCACCAAGGAGTCACCATATGGCCACAAGAGGGGTATAAAAGTGTCTTGAGCTTGGAATGCTCCCCCTAAGTGGACGAACACAGAGGATGCTCAAACTTAACCGAAAAGAAACGACAAAGCAACACACATGCATATGCTATGCAATACGGAATTTGAATCTAGGTTGCTTGCAAGTTTAAACCGCGGTTAAGCTTTGTCACACGCTTTGAGGGCGGTTATCTCAACCGCGTTAGCCAAGCCTATGTGCATTACTAAATTAACATGATTATATTACACATGATGCAAGATAGGTTCACACAAGATTATCTTTTAGTGAAGTTAGAGTGATCAAGCACATTCAACTCGCTTCTCAACCTACAAAAGGTTATTTCATCAAGAGGTTTTGTGAAGATATCCGCCAATTGATCTTCGCTCTTAACTCCAACTAGTGTTATGTCTTTCCTAGCCACATGATCTCTAAGAAAGTGATGGTGAATATCTATGTTCTTGGTGCGAGAGTGTTGAACCGGGTTGTTTGCAAGCTTTACGGCGCTTTCATTATCACACAAAAGTGGAACATCTTTTAAAACCACGTCGTAATCAAGGAGAGTTTGGGTCATGTATAAGATTTGTGCACAACTTGCTCCCATGGAAATGTATTCCGCCTCGGCGGTTGACAATACCACACTGTTTTGCTTCTTTGAGGACTAAGAAACAAGTGATCTTCCTAGCATGTGGCACCCGCCGGAGGTACTCTTCCTATCAACCTTACACCCGGCATAATCCGAATCGGAATAGCCAACTAATTGGAAGGGAGCTCCTTTGGGATACCAAAGATCCATGCTAGGGGTGTGTCTTATGTACCTAAGGATTCTTTTAACCGCACAAAGATGCGACTCCTTAGGGTTTGCTTGAAACCTAGCACACATACACACACTAAACATGATATCCGGCCTAGAGACGCCGAGGTAAAGTAAACTACCGATCATTGAGCGGTAAAGAGTTTGGTCAATCGGTTTACCTCCCTCATCGAGATCGAGATGCCCATTAGTAGGCATTGGGGTCTTGATTGGCTTGCAATCCTCCATCTTGAATTTCTTGAGCACATCATAAGTGTACTTCTCTTGAGATATGAAGGTGCCCTCCCTCAATTGCTTCACTTGGAAGCCAAGGAAGAAGGTTAGCTCGCCAATCATCGACATCTCGAACTCCTTGGACATCAATGCACCAAATTCCTTGCTATGATCTTGGTTTGTTGACCCAAATATAATGTCATCGACATACACTTGGCAAACAAAGATCTCTCCATCTAGCACCTTGGTGAAGAGTGTGGTATCCAATTTCCTGATCTTGAAGCCCTTCTTGAGTAGGAAGTCCCTTAGCCTCTCATACCAAGCTCTTGGAGCTTGCTTCAATCCACAGAGTGCCTTGGACAACCTATACACATGATTAGGACAATTTGGGTTTTCAAACCCGAAAGGCTGTGAGACAAAAACAAGTTCATTGATGAAACCATTTAGAAAGACACTCTTCACATCCATTTGAAAAAGTTTCATTTTATGATGTGAAGCATATGCCAAAAGGATACGAATGACTTCTAGTCTTGCAACCGGTGCAAAGGTCTCCCCAAAATCCAAGCCTTCAACTTGGGAGAACCCTTTTGCCACCAATCTTGCCTTGTTTCTCACAACCACGCCTTGATCATCTCGCTTGTTCCTAAACACCCACTTGGTGTCAATGATTCTTGCTCCTTTGGGCTTTTCTACTAGAGTCCACACTTCGTTCCGGGTGAAGTTGTTCAACTCTTCATGCATGGCGTTCACCCAATCCGTATCCGCAAGTGCATCCTCCACACTAGAAGGCTCAACAAAGGAAACAAGAGTGATGTTCAACATAAGAAGCAAGTCTAGATCGAGTTGTTACCCCCTTGATGGACTCCCTATGATGAGATCTTGTGGATGAGCTTGAAGCATAGGTGTAGATCTTCTATCAATCACATGGGGAGGAGGTTGTGGTGCATCAACATCACTAGCTTGAGCCTCGGCTTGATCTTGAGGGATGAAGGTATCTTCTTGTGCTTCCCTCACTTGTTCTTCATCAACTTGAGGCGTGTGAGGTGGATAGGGTACTTGATTTGCATCATCTTCAACTTCTTCCACCTCTAGTGGGTTGATTGCACCAATGGGCATATTCTTCATAGCCTCCCTCAAGGGTTCATCACCTACATCATCAAGATTCTCATGCTCTTCTTGAGAGCCATTAGTTTCATCAAACTCCAAGTCATATGTTTCTTCAACTAGGCCGGAGGCTTTGTTAAATACTCGATATGTCTTGGATTTAAGAGAATAACCAAGTAAGAAACCAATGTCACATCTCCTTTGGAACTTGCCCAAGTATTGACGCTTCTTGTAGATGTACACTTTGCATCCAAACACCCGGAAGAAGGATATATCCGGTTTCTTCCCATTCACAAGCTCATAGGGGGTCTTCTTGAGAAGCCTTTGGACAAAGAGCCGGTTGGCCGCATTGCATGCGGTGTTGATTGCTTCAGCCTAAAACTTCTCGGGAGTGTTGTATTCATCAAGCATTGATCTTGCAAGAGTAATGAGTGTCCGGTTCTTCCTCTCTACTACACCATTTTGTTGTGGGGTATAGGTAGCGGACACCTCATGCTTGATTCCAACTTCATCACAATAATCTTCAATCTTGGTGTTCACAAACTTGGTCCCATTGTCACTTCTTATCTTCTTGATCTTCACATCAAACTCATTTTGGGCTCTAGTTGCAAACTTCTTGAATATTGATTGAGTCTCTCCCTTGTCTTGAAGAAAGAACACCCAAGTGTACCTAGAGTAGTCGTCAACTACCACCAAGCAAAAGAGATTGCCGCCAAGGCTAGCATAGGTGGTAGGTCCAAATAGATCCATGTGAAGTAGCTCTAGGACTCTTGAGGTTGACATGAAAGCTTTGGTGGGATGGGTGTTGGCCACTTGCTTGCCGGCTTGACATGCACTACAAAGTTTGTCCTTCTCAAACACAACATCCTTCACACCTCTAACCATCTTCTTTTTGACAAGTTTCTTCAAAGTTGACATTCCCACATGTGCTAATCTTCTATGCCATAGCCAACCCAAAGAACTCTTTGCGAATAGACATGTTTGCAAACTAGCTTCATTTGAGGTGAAGTCCACTAGGTAGAGATTGTTGTGCCGAAACCCTTTGAATATCAATGATGAATCTTCAATCTTGGACACAACTACCTCATTTGGAGTGAAGAGACATTGGAAACCAAGATCACATAGTTGTCCTACCGATAGCAAGTTGAAGCTCAAAGATTGTACTAGCAAGACATTTGATATTGATTGATCATTTGAGATTGTCACTTTGCCTAGGCCTTGCGCTTTGCCTTTTGAGTTGTCCCCAAAGGTAATCTTGTCTTGCCCTTCACAATCTTCCTCAAGTGTGGTGAACATCCGGGAGTCGCCGGTCATATGTTGAGTGCATCTACTATCAATCACCCAATGACTTCCACCGGTCTTGTAGTTCATCTACACACAAGCAACTTGAAGTTAAGCTTGTTGTTTGGGAACCCACACTTGGCGAGGTCTCATAGCCTTATCCACCAACTCCTTAGCAACCCATAGCACTTTGGGCTTGTTCTTCATCTTAGGACCGAGAAACACAACTTGGGGTCTACCCTTGGAATCCTTGTTGATGATGAAGTGTGCATCATGAGCGAAAGTCCATGTGTGTTTGGGCAAGGTCTTGGGAGGTGGAGTCTTGCATTGGAATTCAAAGTGACCCTCTTGACCACATCCAAAGCACTTCTTGGGCTTGGGCTTAGGTGTGTCATAGGTGTTCCTTATGGCCTTGTTCTTGTAGTAGTTCTTAGCTTCTATCTTGACCTTGGCCTACATGATTTGGTTCTCCTTGAACCCAATGCCGGACTTGTCGGTCTTCATGATAGTGTTCATCAAGAGCTCACTTTGGAGGTTGTGGCCCTTGGTGAACTTCTCCATTCCACTTGCTAACTTGATCTTCTCAACCTTGAGCTTTGAATTTTCCTCTTTGAGAGAGTTGATCAAGGTCATTGCATCATTGTCATCTTGCTTAGCCGACTTGATAGTTAATGGCTTGTTTGCCTTGAGGTTGATTAGCTCTTCATTGAGCTTGGAATTCTCTTGCCTCATCTTCACATAGTCATCATACTTTTCGGTCTCAACTACCTTCTTGCCCTTGCACTTAGCATTTTGCTCACTAGTAACTTCATCAAGCAAGTCCTCACAATAAGTAGCTATATGACACTTAACAACCGGGTTAATAGCAACATGTGTAGCAAGATCATTTGTAAGCAATTCGTTAGCTATCATAAGTGTGTCATGTTCATTTCTAACTTGGTTGTAGTCATCTTTTAGCAAGTTGTATCTTGTATGGAGCTCTTGTGTTGACCTCTCAAGCTTATCATGTTTCTCATTAGCTTGCTTGAGTGAGGTTTTAAGCTCCCTAGTGCTAGATGAGAGAGATTTGTTCTCAAGCTTCAAATCATCATTAGCACTAGACAAGTCATCAAGTTTAGCATGCAAGTTATCGTTGGCTTTATCTAGTGTTTCACTTTTAGCTTTATACTTCCTAATGAGCTTAGTGTATTTGTTGCAAATCACAATTAGCCCATCATATGAAGGTGCCTCAAACTCATCATCACATCATCACTAGAGTTAGCCTCATCATCACTATCCTCTTTTTGTACCTTCTTGTCACCTTTAGCCATGAGGCATAGGTGTATAGAGGATGAGCCCGGAGATGATGGAGGAGGTGGCGGTGGAGTAGATGACCCAATCACCAAAGCAGCCACCTTCTCATCTTCACTCTCATCTCCAGATGAGTCACTTGTGTCTTCAATGTCGGTGAGCCAATCACCAACAATGTAGGCTTTGTCATCCTTCTTCTTCTTGTGGAAGTTAAAGTTCTTCTTCTTCTTGAATGGCTTGTCATCCTTCTTCTCCTCATCACTTGACTCATCTTTGTTTCCCTTGTTGTACTTGAACTTGTTGTTGAATTTCTTGTTCTTGTACTTGTCTTTCTTCTCTTCGGGGCAAGCTTGAGCCAAGTGTCCAAGTTTGCCACAATTGTAGCAATCCATCTTGGAGAGAGGCTTTCTTGAAGAGCTTGTGAAGAATTTCTTCTTCTTTGAGTCAAACTTGACTCCATTCTTGTTTAGCCTCTTCAACATCTTTGTTATCTTCTTCACCATGAGAGCTAAGTCATTATCATCCTCTCCATCACTTGCACTCATACACATATTGTATCTTGCACTTCTCCGAACAGGATGTCTTGAGAGTCAAGTCCTTCTTTTCCTCCTTCTCTTTTTCTTTCTTCTTGGAGGAGGAAGAAGAGCCACCATCACCAATCTTCATGTACATCTCATGGGCATTGATTTTGCCCAAGATTTGTGTTGGTGTAGCGGCGGAGAGGTCTCCTTGGTGAAGAACCGTGACGATGTGGCCATACTTCTCAATGGGCAAGACACAAAGAATCTTGCGCACCACATCGGCCGGTGCCATTTGGTTGAGACCGAGCCCATTCAATTCTTCTACAAGAATGTTAAGACGTGAGTACATTTCATTTGTATTTTCATTTCCATGCATAGAAAAAGAATTGAGCTTAGCCATGACCAAGTGATAGCGTTCCTCACGCTCACACTTTGTGCCTTCGTGAAGAGCACAAATAGTGGTCCACAACTCAAATGCGTCTTTGGCATTACGCACTTGGTTGAAGACATCCTTGCAAATGCCACGAAAAAGAATGTTCTTCGCCTTGACATTGTGCTTATCAAAGTTGAGGTCCTCCGCGAAGAGAATGCCTCCCTTTGTGGCGGCATTGAGCACGCCCACGTCAACGGCCTCTAGATAGGCTTCCATACGAACTTTCCAATAAGGAAAGTCGTCTCCATTGAACATGGGAGGTGGTCCATCCCCGTGGGACATCTTGCTCTAGGCAGTGAAGCCTAATTTAGAGCAAACCCTGCTTTGATACCAATTGAAAGGATCAAGATGCCCAAGAGGGGGGGGGTGAATTGGGCTCTTTTTATTTTTTAGACAAGAATTAAACCTATCAAGAGCCAATTAACCCCTTAGTGCCTACCGCTTGTGTGTCCTAGCTAGAAAGCGGTAGCAAGACAATAGAAAGCGAAAACTCCCTACACAATTCTAGTATGAATTGAAAGACAAGTGCGGAAAGTAATGCGGTAAGAAAGAGCTAGGGAAAGAGATGCTTGACACGGCGATGTTTTGCTAAGGTATCGAGGAGTCGACACTCCCCCCTAGTCCTCGTTGGAGCACCTTGCAAGGTATAGCTCCCCCTCAATCCCGCGCAAGGGATGAATGCTCTCTATGGGCTGATTCTTCGCCACTCCGGCTCGGTGAATCGCCCACAACCAATCACAACGTCGATGAAGAAGGGTCGCCGACAATCCTTCGACGATCACCTTCCTCCAAGCACCACCGAACCGTCTAGGTGATGTCGATCACCAAGAGTAACAAGCCTCGATCTTCGCTTGACTCACTCAAGCTTCACAACTAGAGGATGCACACTTGAACTCTTAGATGAACTAGAGGAGAGGATGGATGGATTCACAAATCACTCTCTCACTCTAGGGCTCTTGCTCTCTTCCCAACCTTCTCAACAAACTCAGCAAATGAAATGAGCAAAGACCAGGTGGGAGAGAAGTGTGGGGAGCTATAAATAGCCCCTCAGAAAACTAGCTCGGGCTGGCAACTTAAGTTGGCGACGGATGCTCCGTCGCATGCCCCAACGGCTAGTTCTGCACAAAGTTTGGGCGACGGACGCTCCGACGCCCTGTCCAACGGCTAACTCTGACAGGTTTTCCCAGCGACGGACGCTCCGTCGGAGGGGCGACGGACGCTCTTCCCAGCGTCCGACGCTATACTCTGGCTCGGGCTGAAAAACACCATCACTAGAAGGCCGACGGACGCTCTCCAAGCGTCCGACGCCTGGCCGACGGACAGCGTCCGTCGGACCCTGAAGAACTCAGCCAGAGAACATGGCCACTGGTAGGCCGACGGACGCTGTGGACTCAACAACCCAGTGTCCGACGCGACGGACAGCGTCCGACGCCTCCGTCAGGAGCGTCCGTCGCCCAAAAAACAGGCCTCTCAAATTTGTTTTTCGTCGCGATGAATATGGAAGTTGTTCTAGACTATCTTACGATCACCATAGGCTTGCTTAGAGCTAAGGAAGTCAAGTGTGCACCACACCTAAGTCATGAAGCTTTCCTAAGTCAAGCTACTAGTCTAAACCCCTCTTAATAGTACGGTCAAAGATAAAATAGAAGCCCTATCTATTTCTAAGTGCGCTTCATCACCTTATGACACTTAGCCTAACATTCTAGGGTCTTCATCATGTCTCTTTGAAATCCGAAACGATATCCATCTTGGGGTCTAGGTGACACTCATTGATGCCCATTCATGTTGATCACTATGGCTAAGCTACACATAGCCTCTGCAAAACACACATTAGCCATAATAATCGCTAATTGTCGTTAATTACCAAAACCAACTAGGGCCATGATTCTTCACTTTCCAAAACATATCAGCCCACCCCATATTCACATGGCTCTGGAAGTCTAAATGCACACCAAGAGTAAAGTTTTTTGCTTGGCTGGTTCTAGTAGACAGATTAAACACCAAGGTGATGCTGAAACGAAGGAACCTGTATGATGAAGAAGAAGATGCATATTGTGTTCTGTGCACTGAAGCCATCGATGAGGAGTGCGATCACCTCTTCTTCAGCTGCTCTTTTTCAAGAAGATGTTGGGATAAAATTGATATACAATGGAACAATAGTCTGAGCCTACACTCAAGAGTGGCACATGCACGGCAGCAACAAAACCTGCCATTTTTCATGGAGATAGTGGTCATTGCATCTTGGGAAATCTGGAAGATTAGAAATGATAGAGTGTTCAATAATGGAGGAGTTCATGTTAACACTTGGTTTAGAAAATTTAAGACTGAATGTTTACTTCAATCACTTCGTTTCAAGGATGATCTTAGATCAACCTTTTGCGTTTGGCTAGATGCTTTTAGTTAATCACCATGTAAGTTCTCCTCTGTAACTTTTATTTTATATATATATAAATAGAAAATGAAGTGCTGTGGGGATCTTCCCCACAGTTTTTTGCCTTCAAAAAACATGCATTAGGCTATCTACGATTGGTATAGGCGTATGGTTCTGTTTTCTTGATGATGCTTACGGCAAGTTTGGAACATAGAGATTTTACAATGATCGTGTATATAAGAAATTTCATAAGAAACAATTTAAATTCATAGGAAAAACCATATGATTCAGAATAAATTCCCACTAATCGCGGGGCCATCGAAAGCATCGACTAGCTAGCAATGGCCAGCTAGGTCAGGCATTAGACGAGCTAGTTCAACGGATGGTGAAGTTTTCGATCATGGTGAGGAAAATTCATCTGTGTTTGTGGATTTGGTTCTGAGATTTTTGGTGTGAAAAAAAAAACACAGTGCCAATCCACCTTTATCTCTGCCAAGTTTTAATCCAATAATGGTATCTTGACCAGCTTGACAAGATCGATCTTTAAAGATGTGTGTTTAGACGTCCCTTTACCTGCAGCACGAAACAAGAACAAAATCCACCCAGCCATATCACCCGGATCCGGAGGCAGTGATGATGATTATTCATGAATCATGATGGCAGTGGAGAACTGGAGATGCTTGCATGTCTCTCGTCGGAAATCGGAGGATGCCGTGATGACGAGGATGGCACCGTGAGAGCTGAGCTGACGACGCAGCCCAACAAGCCAGCAAAACAAACTAGCAAAACTGCAAAAAGCAACAAAGGTAGAACTGCGGCTGATCATCCAGGCCGTGTGTGGATCAGCCAAGAATGCCCTTCCCACGTTTTCCATATGATCTTGCCCTTCCGAGTCTCGAAGGACGGTTCCGGCGGTCAAGTGTGTGTGTGATGGAGCATCAGGACACAGGACAGGACTGTCACTGCAACGTCAGCTCCCAGCAATAATAATTATACGTACATTCTATCTCTCGCTTTTCACACGGAGGTGATTATATTGTGCCTGCAAAATGTTTCACAGCAGCTCCTTGTTTTATTTTATCATCATCAAGCTACTAAGGGACGTGCATGCATTTACCAACAGATCATCACTGAATATATCCTCCACTGCATGCATGCATATTTGAAACGAAGAAAGATCCCCGACCAAGCCACGCGGCTTGTTGGCAGAGTGCATCCTCAGCAACGTACGCTACCTTTTCTATCTTTTCCCCGTGTTAGCTTACGAGCAAAGCAAGTTTAATTATGGTCGTCGGGCTCTGCATTAAGCGCACAGGAGCATCTAATGCTCCGCATTTGTTTTTTACGTGCCAAAGTGCCCCCAGCAGTTGTTCTCTTTGTCTATCGATACGATGCCTCTCAAGCATTGACCAGAGGGGAGATCGATAGATCGATAGTAGGAGTAGATATCTGCACTCGTTGATCGTGTGAAGACTACATTGCATCTCTCTGCCTGCAATAACATATTAACAGAATGCACGGCACGGGTTAAGCATCGTCTTCTCCGATCTGTTCTTGGCTTTTCTGCTGCTTTAGAAGATATTGTGCCGATCGATGAGCATCTGACTATATATCCAATTCCTCTGTCGTGCAACTACCGGAGAATCAGGAAATAAGGAAGAAGAGCAAAAGAATGTGCCTAACTAGCTATCCTAAAATATAGTTAGGACAAATTGATATGTATTTAGAAATGCGCTAGCTGCTAGTATCACACCTTTAATTATAATCCCAGGTGCATGCATTTCAGATCATAGCTATGAAAAAACCTGATATCATTTCTTATATATAAAACGTGCATGAGAGGTAGCCAGGTAGGTGTAAGCAGTAGATAATTGCGTGTCCTTGACCTGTCTTTAGTTTCTTGGCAGTTGTTGCATCTGCATATGTATTATATACATGTCATTATGTGATATTTTTAATCAATATCATTGACAAGATGTTCAACAATATTATCCCTTGTTATTTAGTACTTAATTACTCTCTTTGAAACGTTATTTTAGTTTTGTTTTAAGTCAAACTTGTCTAACTTCGATCAAGTTTATGAAAAGTATATTAACATTTATAATATCAAATAAATGCACGGTCAAAATATATTTTATTATATATCTAGTGAACTTGTTTGATATACGGATGTTGTTTACTGTTTTCTAAAAACTTGATCAAAACTATATGCCACCCTATAAGCATGAGAAAATGATAATGTGTGGAGTCAGGTTCATGACATTGCCGGAGTGGGCATTAGACACGCTCGACGCCCCTGCTACCCCTGAACCAGTCACTATTCTATTCCTTTTATTCTAAATTATAAAAACGTTTTGAATTGTTTGGACATGTAGTTTTGCTCTACACTTACATATATACTATGTCTAGATATATATAAAAAACTATATATACATATAGAGAGAGAAATAAAAGCATCTTATAATTTAGAATAAAAGAGGCACATAATTGAATAATAAAGGATAAAGATGCGAGGATATTTGCCCTTACTTTCCTCCTGCAATTCTTTAGAAAACATTGTTACCACTTACCAGGCATCTGACTGTTCAATTGCTGGTGTGTTTGGATGCCACCTTAAGGTAGCTCCAGTCCTTGATTGAACCAAACTGACAAAAGTTCGATACGAACTGACAAAAGTTCGATAGGATGAAGTTGGTTCGAATGCTCCAGTTCGATTGTTGCACGAGAAAACGATAAAAAAAATCCATTCTCTTTCTACGTGTCATTTCCTATCTCACTAGTGAAGCTCTGAGCGTTAGCTGGCCGGTCAGTTATACTAGTTGTTTAGTTATCTTGGTTCGACTACTATGCAGAGTGCGCTTTGAGTTCTGACACATATGGTTCGGCTCCCACAGTGTGCAAACTTCGTTTTTTCTTGCCCACGGTTCGATTTCTATGCACACCGGAGGTGGTTAGGAGCAATGCTTAGCTGAGAGCTCGTCTGTGTGCCATTTGGATGAAGCCTTGACAAACCTTCCTGTGAGCCAGGCAGCAGCTTGAGCACCCAGGCATATCAGCAGCATGAGCGCCTAGAGCATAGGAAAACGATAGCCTCACTCAGGCACCTTGGTTTGCCTGCACTAATTACATACTGAGCTACTTTTTGTTACGAACGGTCACTTAAGTTCATAAAACAATGTTTACAGCAGGAAACACTATTAACCTACTTTATCCTTTTTCCTGGGACACTATCTATCTATATTTTCTTTCTTAGTGTTTTTAGAGCTATGAAAAATGAAATAACAAACAAATATATACCGCAATACTGTACTTTTGTTTCTCTCATTAATACAACTCTATTCCTCTCCAGCAACACTGTTTGTCACACAACTTATTCAAGCCTCCAACCAAACAGGCACTAAGGATGTCCTAGAATAGGAAAACAATAGAAGTACTAATCCACCTAACTGGGCTAACAGATGCATTAGCATTATTGGTGAGCTTTTTAGTAGGCAGGAGCTCGTGTGCACGCAGATAATAATAAATCCCGGAATTTTGCGAAATGATCATGGTATGTTGGTAGAATAATTTCCTTTTTTATTTATAATAATAATAGGGAAGTTGATAGAACAGTATGTGTTTTCAGGACTATAGCTGAGTTTATTGACTTGTGTTCCCTGGCAGTTCGCCAAGGCATATTTGGATAATTATTCCATTTGCACATATGAAAGGCGCAATGGTGGCTGTAGCTTTGTCCTTAATCCATCGCATTTCAAGTGACGGGTACCAACACCACTATACCTAAAATAGGAGTATACTGTAAGACAAGCAGCTAGTTGCGCTTATAGTAGCCACGCAGAATCAAGAGGGGGAATCAGTGACGAGGATCTTGGCCCTTGGCGATCGTCATGGGGCCGGGCCACGCCGGCAGGCATGCATCATTGGCATAATAGTTTACGTTCCAAGGATGGATGGACGATGATAGCCAGCGAAACTTGTTTAGTAGCGCAGCATGTGACGCTAACATTGGCGCACTTCCTGCCTGTGGACGACGAACGAGTCCGCAAGCAAGCTGCTGGGTGTGGCTTGGCTGGGGCTGTTTAGATAAAAAACTTTAGACATGTAAAGTACTAAAACATTTCGTTTATATTTAATAATTTTTTAATTATAGAGTAATTATGTTTGAAAGATTTGTCTCGAAAACTACAGATGATAGACTGTGCAGTTAGTTATATTTTTACTTATATTTAATACTTTATGTATATGTTTATGTGATGAGTTTTGAAATTTAGAAGGTATCTAAACATGAGCTGGGTTGGTGGTGCAGTCCCCGTCCGTTTCCCGCGCGCTGCCCCCTTTTTCCCTGCGACCTGCTCCCTCCCCGCGTCCCTCAGCTTCCCCGCCGGCGACCAATGCAATCCGGCGACGGAGAACCCATGGCACCCATTATTATTGTTTAATCACGCGGATTAGTAGTAGTACTGTACTAGGAGTACTATAGTTTAGGTGCAATAATGGAGCGTAGATTATTATCGTGGCCTTTGTTTAGTTGGAGAGAATTAACTAATCACGGGGCGGCAGGGAGGTGAAGCAAGTTAATTAATTGGCGAGGGTTATTCTAATGCGGCCCTAAAGCTTCCTTCACTTGTTGAGCTGTGACCAGGATCCACGTTCTCTGTGACGAGTTGGGATCACTTTTGGTTTTGCAAGTATCCTCGATCAGTTGAAACAAAACAAACCGTCACGGCAAGTTGCAACTGCGGTAACTTTTCTAACCCGGACGGTTGCCCGTATGCATTTGCTGCAGTAGTGCAGGTGGTGTGCCGTTGGATCTCTTCACGCGATCAACGTGCACCCGGTCGGTAGCACGTAGTCCTAGCAGACGTCAGGGACGCCGAAGATGGCCGACGAAAATTGATCAGTGCGGGCTGGGCTTGCCTTGCTAAAAAGAATAATAATGTAGTATTGTACTAATAATAACTAATAACTAATAATAATCAGGAGGCAGATGAGGCGGCCGGGAGGGCGGCAGCAACCGACCGCTGCCAAAACCAAACCTAAAGCCGTCGCGGTCGGCTCTCGTTTTCTGCCCGGGAATTGATCGGCACGACGAAAGGAAGCGCACGGGAAGCACCGCGACGCCGTGCCGTTGTTGTTGTGGGGTCGGGTCGACAGGGACGCGCCCCCTGCGCCCACTATGTCACTATTTTCCGGTCACTCCTTTTTCTTTTTTTCGCCTCCCGTCTGCTGTCACCCGCGCCTCGTATTCTCGACCACATTAATTGCTGCTAGAGACCGTTTTCGTGGATTCATGACTCTGATCGATTGCATGTTTTTGGTATTTACTACGTACACCATGTAGTACGTTTGGGAGACTGGACGAAATTTCCATGGGGAGACCTGTCCCTTGCCTGCATTTTTCTCTGTCCTGTCGACCAATTGCCATGTTTTTTTTACCAATTACCACTAACATATTGACTTCAAAGGTGGTGCCGCCGGATACAGGTAAACAAGAGCACCACTCCAGCAGCCTGCTTTGTTTTTTTTTGAGAGTCCTGCTTTGTTTTTCTTTTCGATAACACCAGCCTGCTTTGTTGGACTGTACTAATAAAACCACAGACCATCCAGGCGTTCACACAAGGTCCACATGGCACCACATGGGCGCCATGGCACGCGCGCTCGTTCCCACGACACGGCGGGGGCGCGGGGCGGGGTTTGGCTGGCTCTCGCCTGTTGCTGTTGTGTGTAGGCTTGGACGGGAGGGCGGGAGGCGTGACAGAGAGGTTGCTTTGGAGAACGCTTTGCCTTGCCTTGCCTTGCCTGCCGCAACATGATATGGCTTTCTTGCATGCCGGGTCGGCGAGGAACACGCGCTGATGCGCGCCGCGCCCTAGTTGTCAGCTAGACAGCCTAGTAGGCATAAAGGCCTCGTCGCGCGGGCCTACCTGCCAGTGGGCACGGGTCGGCGCTCATAAACATTCGAGCCTGACGGCAGCGGACGACGCCTGCCGGCCCTGGTACGCGTCGTCGGTCGGGGGCCACCACCGGCCACGCATGCTGCGCCGTCACTGTTACCAGCGGCTCGTCGTACTTGTTGAGCAGTGGCCAGAGAACACGAGGCCCCAATCGCCCATGTGACTCTCGAACGATGCCCTGCGAACGCCTCGTGGGCTCTCGCAGGCTGTGTGCGGCCGGCAAGCGCTTGCCGAGGATCCCGACGCGACACGTAAAAGACAGGCCGGATCGGCGTGGCCCGCGTCGGCCCCAGCGTCGGACTACGCAGGGAGGGAGGTGACACAGCACGAGACGGGCCACGGGCGCGGGGGCGCACGCCACGCTCTCCCGTACGGGCACGTACCAGTACCACAGCGCTGAGCCGCTGGCCCTGGCCGGCCGGGCAGGAAAGATTCGCGCTCGCGCCGTGGGGGCACCCCCGGGTGGCAGCAGGCAGCAGCACCATCGCGCGTACGGCAGTGCGTGCATCGGGCTGGTGTGGGGTCCGGGTGGGGGCGCCATCCGTAGCAGCCAGCCACTCGCCCGTGAAAGCTTTTACTTCTACGGAAAGAACCGAGCGAGGCGCGGGCGCCAACCTGTTCCTTCCCAAGTAGCCACCACCCAGCACCCACCCACCGCGCGCAGTCCACCCATCCACTGCTGATCCATCCATCCGCCCACCGTCTCTCTCGGCGCCCTCACCTTCCACTCCCCCCGCTGCTGCTGCCTCCTCTGCCTCCTCCTTGCCGCCGCGACCGCGACCGCGACCGCCGCTCGCTGTCGAGGCCAGAGGAGAGGAGAGGAGTAGTAGTCAAGTCCGAGGCCACACCTGCCGAGCCTCAGACCTCAACGCAAGCCGCCTCGCCTCGTCTCCTCCACGCCACACACGCACCCGCCCACCCCGGCCCGCCTGCCTTCTCTTCCGGCCTCCGTTCCCTTCACCGGCGACCCGGATCCCTCGCCCGCGGCGCCAGCGAGCTCCGCCGACGACTCCTCTGCCTCTGCCTCCCGGAGCCAGCTCACCCCGCAGGTGAGCCCAGTGAGCCGCGCAGAGGGTCTCTGGTTGGTTGTGCGTGTTGCCGCGGGCGTCTTCGGGGCGAGCAGATCCATGGAGCTCAGCCGCCCGCAGCGCGGATAGTACTCTACTTCTGCACCGGTGGGTCGTGAGGACCGCCCTGCCCACCTCCTGCCCTCTGTCTCGGCTAGCCATTTTTTGAGGCGTCTGGCTTGGAAGGAGAGATATGGCCGCGGCGTTGGACGCGCTCAACCCTGGAGTGGTCGCTGGCTCAGGTTTGGATTCCTGTCTCTGCTAGCAGTCTAACTGAATTTCTCGTTCCCATACTATTTGTCCTGTACTTGCAAGTTAGTATGCCTTCTTTGGATTTGCTGCGGTTTCGCTAAATTGGCTTGTGCGAAACTGAGGCAACTGGGGGCCTGGATAGGGTCGAGTTCGTTGCGTGGACTTCAATAGTTGACTAATTTGTGTGGAAAACGTCGCAGAATTCGCAGAACTTCAGTTGGTATCAGTACACGAAAATTTTAGGGGAACCACCAATTTTCCTTAATAATATAATATAATACTATAATAATTGGCTTGCCAACTCTAGATGATTGTTTAGATTGTTCTCTGTCAAGTGTCGACAGAGTAGTTTCATATTCTGACCACGTTTCTCCTTGTACAGAGGCATGCATGCCACCAGTTCTCAAATGGGGAAAGGATCAGGGACCTATTACGAATCTAGATCTGTTACTTTGATTTTAGTGTCTGCTTTATGTGGCTAGTTTAGCACCAGTATTGTTGCTTCTCGAATAGGGTAATTTTGATGTGGTGGATCATTCTTTGTAATGGTTCAGATACATCATGAAAATCAAAACTATAGTATAGAGCAAAATAACTATTTCTGTACGTCCTGTATTTGCTCTGATGACCCATTGATGCAAATTAATTGTTTCTATTCAGGAGGAATGCCTAGTGACGCGCTGTACCAAGAGCTGTGGCATGCGTGTGCTGGGCCGTTGGTCACAGTACCTAGACAAGGCGAGCGTGTCTATTACTTCCCCCAGGGCCATATGGAGCAGGTATTCACTGGTTTGATCATTCTTGTAATTTGTGGTGCCTCCGTGTGCACATGCATTTGGTGTTTCTTTTCCTCAAATTGTTCATGATTTCTTTTATAGCTTGAGGCGTCCACACACCAGCAGCTTGATCAGTACTTACCGATGTTCGATCTACCACCCAAGATCCTATGCAGTGTAGTCAACGTGGAACTACGGGTCAGTGTGTTTTTTAGAATCTATCTGGTGCAACCTCCTTGCATGTGTTTATTTGGGGGATTGGTTATTCTAGGCACTGAACTGAGAAATCTTATAATTGCGCTAAATCTTTTGAACACTCAATTCAGGCCGAAGCTGATTCAGATGAAGTTTACGCTCAAATTATGTTGCAACCAGAAACTGATGTAAGTCTGCATAATTTTACTTTTGAGAATATTAATTGTTGCTTTCATTTCTGTTTTTGGGTTGGTACTACTGCATTGCCTTTTTACATAACTACATGTACATACATTGATATATTTTCATAAATACACTTGATCAGCAAAAAGAACTCACCAGCCTGGACCCTGAACCAAAAGAACCTGAAAAATGCACTGCCCATTCCTTCTGCAAGACACTGACAGCTTCAGATACGAGCACTCACGGCGGTTTTTCTGTTCTTCGGAGGCATGCTGAGGAATGTCTTCCTCAACTGGTTAGCATCAAAAGCATTGTATGACCAAGAGATTTCTTGACTAGCAGATATATTACTGTGTTTAACTTTGTTTAGGACATGTCTCAAAATCCACCTTGCCAAGAACTGGTTGCCAAAGATCTCCATGGTACTGAATGGCATTTTCGGCACATTTTTCGAGGTGACTTGCACTCTTCACTATGCTTGGAAATCCCTTCTATTGAAAAATAGCCATTCTTAATTTGTATTATATCTCTTAATTTTGATGTAATCTGCTCTAGTGTTGCATAAACACAGAAATATTCTGTAGTTCCATTTCCATTTTTTAGTCTCATGCCTGCCTTCCCATGTTTCTTTCAGGGCAACCCAAGAGGCATCTCCTTACCACTGGCTGGAGTATCTTTGTTAGCTCAAAAAGATTGGTTGCTGGGGATGCATTTATCTTCATGAGGTTTCGTGCATTTTGTACTTGTCAACCAGCTTTTGGTTTAATTGGGGATTGTTGGAATCTGGGATCCTGTGTAGATTGTAGCTGAAGGAGGTGGGAGGCCGGGGCTTCGGTTCCCGGCGGCGGCGAGGCTGAGATGCCATGCTGTCTCTCTCTGTGTGCGCGTGTTTAAAGGCAGGGGTGACAGGGAGGGAGTGGGAGAGATTATTCAATCTCCAGGCTCCAGCTCGTCTTTATTAACAATAGAGTCTAGGCTTTATAGCCAAATCCTAGAAAACACTTGAACTAATCCAACTTGACTGAGAGCCTATCATCTAGGGAGTGTGGTGGCCAGGACCAGGCCCAGGTGCGTGCCCCTTTGAGCCACTGCATGGCTGCACTTGAACTAATCGACTGAGATCCTATAGGACTCAGCCACTGCATGCTGGTGACCAGGGCCAAGTCCAGGTGCCTCTCAGCCATGCATGCTGGTGACCAGGACCGGGTCTAGGCGACTCTTTTTTTAGAGAAGGGAATATATTAATATCCCATCGACTCTAAGCCACTGTTATACTATGCCTACCATAACAGCTCCCTCACTCGACAAACAGCTTGTCCTCGAGCTGAAACGTATACTATGCCTACCATAACATCTCTCCCTTCCTCGACAAACAGCTTGTCCTAGAGCTGAAACGTCAGGACTGCGTCACGGAAGGTGTCTCCCATGTAGCCTCCGCCTCAGGCAGTCCCGGTGCTGTTGGCACCCTCATCATGAGAGTCGTCGTCGTTGTAGTCGGTCACCTTCAAGTAGAAAAGGCGTTGGCACTTGCGGGCCGCGTCGGCCTCCTGCTGCACCACCACTCACCGTGCTGCCGGTGGCACCTCAGCCGCTCACGTTGCCTGCTCCACCCCTAGCTCCATCGCGTCCATTCCGTCGTCTATTACCGGTCGAGCTCGCCGAACGTCGCCGGCAAGGCCTATGCTACAACTGGGACGAGCAGTATGTGTGCATCCACAAGTGCTAGCGCGATTTCTACTTTGAGGTGACCAACTACAACAATGACGACTCTCAGGATGAGGGTGCCGACGAAGGAACCTCTGAGACTGCTAGAGGGGGAGGCTACATGGGAGCCTGTCGACACCTTGTGACGCGTTCCCAACAAAGCGTTCCCGATGTTTCAGCTTGAGTCCTTGAGCTGTTTGTTGAGGGAGGGAGAGATGTTATGGTAGTCATAGTATATCTGTTATGACCGGAGTCCAGTATACAAGGAAGAGGCTCCCTGGTGGCTGAGGACTCCCAGGCGTATGGGCCTTAAAGGCCCTATTAGTATTCCTAGTCCTATTAGAATTATTATCTATTTCCTAGTCCATATAGTTTAGTTATTATTTTTAGAAACAAGCTGTTATAAATAGCAGATTGTAAGACAGGGAAAGATTAAGCAGAAACATATTATTGTTTCCGGCTTCCTCAGGGAGCCGGGAGAAACCCTAGCCGCCTCTATTCGCGGGGTGAACAGTACCGTGGTACTGTAGCACCTTCCAGCCTCCGACATCTCCCTCTGTTCCTTCCTCCCTGCGCAGCAGCAGCAGCAGCAACCACGCCCTAGCTTCGTCCCTGCGCAGCAGCAGCATCGCCACGGCGCCGTCGCGCCGCCCACGAGGGTCTCGCCCTCGTCCAGCCATCTCCCATCCATATAATCTACGAAGCAACTCCGGTAGGAACTCCAGTCCTACCAATACCAGTGGCTCAGGACCTGGTCCTGGTCACCAGCATGCATGGCTGAGAGGCGCGTGGACTTGGCCCTGGGTACCAGCTTGCAGTGGTTGAGAGGGGCACACCTGGTCCTGGTCCTAGCCACCAGACTCCCTAGATTATAGGCTAGACGACCTGGAGATTGAATAATCTCTCCTGCTCCCTCCCTGGCACCCCTGCCTTTCGGCACACCTGGTCCTGGTCCTAGCCACCATACTCCCTAGATTATAGGCTAGACGACCTGGAGATTGAATAATCTCTCCTGCTCCCTCCCTGGCACCCCTGCCTTTCCACACGCACGCACACACAGAAACTACATGGTGTTTCAGCCTCGCCGCCGCCAGGAACTAACGCCCTGGCCTCCCACCCCCTTCGGCTACAATCTACACATGATCCCAGATTCCAAAGGGGATGAACTTATATATTTCTGTACTCATTATGGGTCACTTTTTACTAATTATTGTTCTTCTGAATGGCAGGGATGAAAATGGTGAGCTACGGGTTGGTGTAAGGAGGCTCATGAGACAAGTGAATAGCATGCCGTCATCTGTCATATCAAGCCACAGCATGCATCTTGGAGTCTTGGCAACAGCCTCCCATGCCATCTCCACTGGAACCCTCTTTTCTGTTTTCTACAAACCAAGGTTTGCTATTTCTTTTTTGTTTGCTTTATCTATACATTTGACTGCAGTACACTTCTTAATAGATGTGCAACTGTCCTGTGTATTTGACTGTACTTTCTATTCGCTAATTTCACTCTGTTACAAACTTCAAAGTCAGTTCTGTACTCTGCTTCAGTTGTAAACAAGTTTTTTGTTTGTAGCTACTGCAACCATTGAGTGATGTCTTATCCCTTGCCCTTTCTGTTGCACCAAAGTTACCTACTATGGTTGTCCTAGTTAGCATTAATGCACGCATGTTTTGTTTCCTTCATAATCTGGCCCGCTAAACTTTATGCTCCTTTTTGGTTTTCCCAGAACTAGCCGATCTGATTTTATTGTGAGTGTTAACAAGTACATTGAAGCTAAGAAGCAGAAAATCTCTGTTGGAATGAGGTTTAAGATGAGATTTGAAGGTGATGAGGCTCCTGAAAGAAGGTTTGGTTTGGACTTGCTTTCATTTAAACATTTTATTTATGCTGGGAGCAAAAATTAACATTTGTTTCTGATTACAGGTTCAGTGGAACAATTATTGACATCGGCAGTTTGCCGGCAATGTCAAAATCTCTGTGGGCAGATTCTGACTGGAGATCTCTAAAGGTAATGACAATTTTTTTCTCTGTTAAATTAGTAGTGTGCTATCTGCAAATTGTGCAGAGTGATTCATTATAATTATTTTCTTTATCTACTAAATGTTAATCTAAACTGTAATTTTTACCAGGTTCAATGGGATGAACCTTCATCCATTCTTCGTCCAGATAGAATCTCACCATGGGAAGTGGAGCCCCTGGATGCAGCTAATCCACAATCCCCTCAACCTCCATTAAGGACTAAGCGTCCACGACCCCCAGTTTCACCTTGTATGGTTCCAGAACTGCCTTCAGGTTTCGGTAAGGAGTCCCTTAATACTTGTTATGAAATATGGTTCAGCTTCTAGAATGCTCAGTTCATGGATACCATAAGCATTCTTGGATATGAATATGATGTGCTCTCCTACTGTATCTGAGTTCGTGTGGCATTTATGTTAGGACTCTGGAAATCCCCAACTGAATCATCCCGTACACTCTCATTTTCGGAACCTCAACGGGCTCGAGAGTTATTTACTTCAATTCCCACATCAACCTTCTCATCTTCATCAAACGTCAGTTTCAATTCAAAGAATGAGCCGTCCATGCTAACCAGTCAGTTCTACTGGTCAGCAAGGGATACAAGAGCTGACTCATGCGCTGCTAGCACCAACACAGTCATAGTTGAAAAGAAGCAAGAGCCAAGCTCTGGTGGTTGCAGATTGTTTGGAATTGATATATGCTCAGCTGAGGAAGAAGTATTACCTGTGGTTACTGCTGGTGTTGGTTATGAGCAGACTGCTGCCTCTGTAGAGTTGAACTCGGACAAGCTCTCACAGCCATCTGATGTCAACAATTCTGATGCCCCAGCTGGTAGCAGTGAGCGTTCACCTCTTGAATCCCAAAGCCGGCAAGTGAGGAGCTGCACCAAGGTGATTTTATATCACATTAGTTTTTCCTCGTTGTGTTCTGTTCTAGCTTGTGGTTCACTGGGTAACCAATTAATGTTGTGCACGCAGGTAATTATGCAAGGAATGGCAGTTGGTAGGGCTGTAGACCTGACAAAGCTTAGTGGCTACAGCGATCTTTGCCAGAAGTTGGAGGAGATGTTTGACATCCACGGGGAGCTAGGTTCCACACTCAAGAAATGGCGGGTCATTTTCACTGATGATGAGGATGACATGATGCTTGTTGGGGATGATCCTTGGGAGTAAGAACCCTTTCATCTGTGTATCAACGAGTACTTTTTTCCATTATTAAAGTCCTAATCCCTGTGCAATGCATATTCCTTCAGTGAGTTTTGTAGAATGGTGAAAAGGATTAACATTTACACATATGAGGAGGCAAAGAAGCTGACTTCCAAGTCAAAGTTACCGGTTAGCAGTGACAGCAGCAAGTTGAGCGCTGTAAACTCACTGTCTGAATGACTCTATCAACAAAAGATTGCAGAGTGCTAACGTCCCTCTAATTTTGTTATTTCCACCATTGATTATGGGGGGTAAATGCCCATCATTGCTCCGTGGGCTGAAGATGTGGTTGGCATTCAGTTGCCATGAGTTTTGGAGGCTGTTGGACGCCATGCCAGCATGAGCCTCCTGGAAGAGGCACTTTGGCATCTGCGTGCCATTTCCCATTTGTCTGTGACGTTTGGTAGGAGTATCCATGGCTTATTTAGCAGGTCCCTGGTTTGAAGAAAGAACCCGTCAGCTGCAAGATGGACGGTGCCTCGCCTCTCCTTCGACTACTTAGCTAGTAATTAGGACTATGTATGTAATGAATGTATATAGTGCCATTAAGATGCCCATGCCCTGGTATTGATGGTCGGGCATTTGTATGCATCATTTGTGGTTCTGTAATTGTTATCTTTAGCAGCAACAAACCTAAGGGTGTAGGTGGTCAGGTGGGAGATGTATGTTTCTTAAAGCAACAATCTTTGCGGAAGTGATGTGTATATAGTTTGCTCTTTAATAAATAATGTTGTGCAACTTGTGCTCCTGGCCTTGCACCGTAGACTGGCGCGCTTTTCTCGTGCTGGCTGTTTGCTTGATGTCTGCCTATTTTCGTGTATTTAGCTTGTGCCTTCTGTTGTCTGAGGAACGAGAAGTCGAGAACCAGGGAACCAGTGTGCAGTGTGCTCTGCCCTTTGTGGCCTCATCAGTCCAAGAAAGGAGAGGTGCCAGACGTGCTCCTGCTTCAGAATGTCATCAGAATCCAGAACCATTTTGATGAGAAACGATATGCCATGTTCGATTTATTCATGTGGCCGAATCAGCACCGTTTCTAGAACATCAATGTATTTTTACTGGACATCCTAAATATATTGTAGAACATATTTCTACTCAAAGACAAAGAAATACATTATAAAATATTATATGTATACTATGTATATATCACATGTATCTATAAATAAAAAAAATGGCATAAAATTATAAATATAAGAAAAGAAAGAAAAATAAAAAAGAATAAAATATCAACATAGAAAATGAAATAAACAAAATAATTAATTCTAGCAAAAAAATGAAATTAAAATGCATACATGTTTAAGATAAAATATAAGAAAACAAAAATAAATAAAAATAAAAGGCTAAATAGAAGCAAGGAAAAAAAGAAAAGAAAAAAGAAAATGAAAGATAAATAAATAAATAAAACAAGAAAAATATTAAAATAAATAATAAATAAAAATAGTAAAAGATGAAAGAAATAATATAACACAAAAAAATAATAAAAGAGAAAAAAACAGGAAAAGTAAATAGGTGAAACGAAAGAGAAAAACCGAAATAGAAGAAAAAGAAGAAAAACCATGCGCCCACGGAAAGGAAAAGGAGCCAATAAAAACAGAAACATGTATATACCTTGATTTGTGCAAATGTTTGGTGGACCGTGGGCCGTGGGCTAAAATACATCATCCCACATAGCTGCGCTCGCGTGGTCAGCGACTGCCCCGTCGACTTGTCGGCGCCGAAGCTCGGCGAGAGGAAGATGTCTAGGAGAGAGGGAGGTCGGGTAGGAGAAAAACGGAGAGGGGGTGAGATTGTTGGGCCTTAACTGTCATTAGGGGTGCAAAGGGTTAACCTTTAGGTGTACTCTCTTTAGTACAAATATTTATATTACTCCTCAATTTTTATTGAGAAGTAGTATAAATATTTACACTAAAAAGGTTTGGAAGTGCACCTAAAAGTTAATTGTTTGCACCCCTAACTGTTATCTTAATCCACGTATCATTGACTCATGTGCGCCTTATATGTCAATGAAATATCATTGGCATATCTCCATGCTATTATAATTTTGTTAAATTAGAGTTATGATCTTGGTTTACATGTCATTGACTCATGTAAGCCTCATATGTCAATGTCAGTGCTCTAACTTTACAAAATTATAATGATACTATTTAAATTGTCCTTTTTTACCTATTTTTTATTCTCGTAACCAATGAATGAGCGCCTGCTGGTTTGTTCGAAAAAAACAACTTGCAGGGCGTAAAATGAGACAGAAATCGATGCCCGAAATCCATAGAAGCCACGGACTAGGGGGTGTTTAGATCCAAAATTATTTGGAATTTTGACACTGTAGCACTTTCGTTTGTATATGGTAATTATTATCCAATCATGAAGTAACTAGATTCAAAAGATTCGTCTCGCAAATTACAGATGAACTGTATAATTAGTTATATTTTTTTATTTATATTTAATACTATATACATGCGTTCAAAGATTTGATGGAACGAAGATGTGATAAAAAATTTAGAATTTTGAAGGGAAGTGAACAAAGCCTAGAATTCTTCGTTCTGGGCGACGGACGCAAAAAATTGGAAGGAACACAGTATTCTGCTCTGTCGATAGGATTCGTCAAACTAGCTGTCGTCAATGCCAATACAGAGTACGTACTCTGCAATGCATCAGTCGCGCGCGCGAACCATCAGCCGCGAGTAGATGGATGGAGAGCTCCTGCTCCATGCACTGCCGGCGTGTTTGTAGATGCCATGGCGTGGCGCCCTCCTTGTTAAGCTGCCCGCCAGGCAGCCATCCTGCCCGTAGGCGTAGGAAATCGGAAGCCTTGGGCAGCGCTGGCATACGGAGCAGCATCTACTACCAGTACGGAGCAGCATTAACCGCAAGCTCCATCCGCGCGCATGTGGACGTCAGATAAGCCCATCTAGATATTTTTATGTTCCCCAAACTAAGCTGGCCAGCACCCATCAATCAATCTTTTTATTCACTACTAGTACCAAACACTAATTAAGTAGGTCGCTTCAGATCTAACGACAAAAGTATTCACTCCCAAAAAATTTGTACTCCCTTCGTTTTAAATTATAAGTTGTTTTGACTTTTTTATTCATCCATATTTCTATGTATCTAAATATATTATTATATTTAGATACATAGCAAAATAGATGTACTAAAAAAATCAAAACGATTTATAATTTGAAATGAAGATGATAGATAAAATGAGGTGAGGTCTTTTATTCGGCTTTGCAAGCACTAGTGTGAATGTAAAAATATTATCATGTAACAAACGAGCCGTCTTGGGCTATATAAATATAAATATAAATTCAGGTGCAGAAAAATCCCCCAGGTTACATTAAAAAAACACTAATTAATTGCCCGCACAACACTTTAGAATAGAGCAAAATATTTCAATTTGAATTCCTGAAATATTATTGATGCAACGTTGTAAAGAGTATCTTAACATTGTATCCATCACAGTCTTGAAATGCTGGTTGTATTTGAGTGCAAATATTTATTTTTTCATGGGAAAAATGCATTCCTCAAATTGTGGGGTTTTGTCTGTAAGTTTTAGGTTTTTTTATTGTTTTTATTATATGTTTAGTTTGAAAATTTTGACTTAAACATATTCGCTTCAACTTGTCAATTATAATATAATATTTTTTCCCTCACAGTAAAATAACATCAACTGATAAATAGAAAGTTAGAAACCGACCGGCGGAAGAATCAAACGCCAGCTGTCAGTAATATTATAGCATGTCCATACTTATGCTTCTTTGATTTGATGTAATGTTTTTTTATAATAAAATAACATCAGTTATCAATAAGAGAAATCATCAGCCGAACAACCTTCAAGTTAGAACTTACTCCCTTCTTCCCGTTTTACCAGGCGTGAGAAGGCAAGTTTCGTATACCAATATGTCTGTCTACCGTATTAATTACTCCGGCCAACGGTGGAGAAAAACAGTCACTTAATTATTTTTTCGCAGCAAACGGCCGGTGTTGCGTTCGTTGATTGGCCCTCAGCCAGCCATGCATAGATGGGACGCTTCGTTGCTCGGACCTGAGGCATGCATGTGACCGGCTTCAGCTGCTTTGGCTATTAATCAATACTTCAAACCTCCAAACAAAAAACGAGCTCGCGCCTGGTAAAACAGGATGGAGGGAGTATTATATATCGAGATCGAGGGACTGGAATAATTTAAACAACCAGTCAATAGACAGTGCAATAGAAACCGACGGGCAGAAGAATCAAACGCCAGCTGTCAGCAATACTTCCTCCGTGCACACGTCTCGCACTTAGAAATCAAACGCTGTGTTTGGTTCCTTGGTAAAGTTTAGTGTCTGTCACATCAAATATTTAGATATAAATTTAAAATACTAAATATAGATTAATTACAATTATACAAATCAAGACTAATTTATGAGACAAATCTATTAAGTATAATTAGTTTATGATTTGACAATAGAATGCTACAGTAATCATATGTTAATCATAAATTAATTAGACTTAATAGATCCGTCTTATAAATTAGTCGCTTATGTGTAATTAGTTTTATAATGATCTCACGTTTAGCCCTCCTAGACCCTGGTTAGCATCTGAATATCTGATATGACACAACTAATGAACTAAACTTTAACCCCCTGAATGCAAACAGATCTTTATAAAAATTATTAATCTTTAGTCTAAAAATAGAATTATTAACATTTATTTAAAAAATATTTATTAATTGTATGATTTTAAATAAATATTATTAGGTTAATTATATTATTAATCATATATTTTATAATAAACATGTTTAGAAATAAAAATATTAATAGTTTTTACTTAAATTTAGTCAAATTTTAGATTTGTTGACTCAAGCTGGAAGACGAACATTTATTTTGGAACCGATTGGGTACCTTCAACTGAAATGGAGTATTATATATATTATTTATAAATAGCGATTGGACCATGATTAGACCCTAGTAGAGAAGACAATAGCTTAAGCTGTTGGCCCCGCTTCTCGGCAGGGCAGCCGCGTATTCCCAGAAGGAACTCATCTGAGACACTCGAAGCCCGCCCGCCGTTCGTCCACTCCTGTAATCCCCATTAGCTCCGGCGCGCTCCTTAGAGGTTCAGCGAGTGGTGGTGGTGTCTTTCTCTGGCGATAGCAGCAGGCGAGGAGCACGAGCAATGCGCAATGGTGAGGGCGCAGAGGCCGCCGATGAAGACGGTGCGGGCGCCGTGGAGATGGACGCGGCGGCGCTGGAGAGCGCGGTCTCGCACGGCGGCAGCGACGAGGACGACGACGACGATATCGTGGAGATCACATTAGACGTGCGCGACGACTCGGTCGTCGTGCTGCCGTCACCGCTGCCGAGTCCGAAGAGAATGAGGTTGCGGTTGTCTTCCATCCGCCGGAACAGGAGCCTGCCGGGGACCTCGTCTCCCTCCGGCTTGGGCAGGGAGGAGAAGGCGATGGACCGCAGAGGCGGCCTGCAGCGGGTGCGGGAGATCATGGAGGCGGCGGCGCTGGGCAATCAGAAGGCCGACGAAGAGGGCAGCGACGACGAGGAGGAGGAGTACGTGGTGGTCACGCTGGACCCGGGTGAAGACGGCGCCAGCCAGAGGGCCGCAGCGGGCGGCACAGGCGGCCGGGAGCTCCGGCGCCAGGCCTCCTCGCTCGGGAAGGTGTCGCAGGAGCTCCGCAGCCTCGCGTCCATCAACCGCGGCAGCGCGCGCCGGCGCTTCGACCGCTCCGACTCCGCCGTCGCGCACGTGCGCAAGGTGCTCGACTTCGTCGGCCGGAGGAAGAAGGGCGACGTCTTCGCCGAGTGGCTCTCCGTCGAGGAGCGGTTCGACCAGCTCTCGCAGGACGACGGCCGCCTCCATCGCTCCAAGTTCGGCCTCTGCATCGGTAATACCGCCACGCCTCCCCTCGCCGCGTTTCTTGATTGATTGCAAATATAATGGCTTTGCAGGGGTGGAGGAGCAGGAATTCGCCGGCGAGCTGTTCAAGGCGGTGGCCAGGGAACGGAACATCTCCGGCGACAGCATCAGCAAGGAGGAAATGTTCGATTTCTTGTACCAAATCTCAAGACGGAGCATCGAGACCTTCTTCGAAATGTAAGATCTGGTCTCACTAATGATTTTAGTCACCAGCCAACATAAACATATATCGTGATAATTAACTCTTAACCCACATGGCCTTCGTTATTAAATAATCGTCATTTAAATAACCAACAGGGTGGACAAAAACACAGATGTGAGGATAACCGAGGAGGAGGTCAAAGAGGTACTATTTATGTTTCAATCCTCACACCAATAGAGATTGCAGTAGGAATTAGGAGACGCGAGAGGTAGAACCCAGATCCTCGATGCCGTTCACTGATGGACTAGCTTCAGAGTAACGGTACTCGCTCCATTCTAAATTATAAGTTTTTTTTCTCTGAAACTCGACTTCACGGGTATTTCGTTAAGAAAAAGGGATGCTGAAAATTTTTTATACACAACGCTTCTATAGAAGAAAACTCATAGTGCCAGTTACAAAACTATAGAGAGTGGTTAGGAACCTAAACGACACTAAAACACAACAAAAAGAGAGACGAAAGGGAGAGGCCCTCCACCACTAACCTAAACGCCAAAACCTGCAAAGGAAACATACATCAACACAAAGTTGCTAGCTAAAGAGATGAAGTCATGGTGGCCAAGCATCCACCAAGAAGCAACAAGACTACAGTGGCAATGTATCCGCTCAAGAAACATGCATTAACGCAAAGTTGTCCGCTAAAGCGATGAAGTCACGGTGGCCAAGCATCCACCGAGAAGCGACGAGACTAGGACAACGAAGTATCCGCCCAAGAAACACGATGGCAAAACATATGTCGGGGTAAGTGCTGCAAAGTATCCGCAATAGAAAGGGGGCCTTCACGCCCTTAGCACGGCAGCGTGAGGGGTGCCCGAAGTGACGTGGTAGCAAAGTATCGGCCCGAACATCAGAGACGGCAAAGCATCCGTCAAAGAGCAGCGGCAAAGCATCCGCTACGAGGAACCAAACGAGAGTGGCAACATTAATTGAGCTGGATAGAACAATACAAGACGAGCTCGAAGCACACATAGGAACTTCATATGATGGAGCGACCTTGGCAAAAGCAACGGTAGATGGGTTGTGTAGTGCTCCAACGATGCCTTTAGGAAGGGTCATCCGCAAGTGCCAACAATGCTGGGAAAAGCACACGAGTAGGTCATTTAACCATAGCCTGCCTCGACAAACAGAAGCTTTGACGCCGCCTCCAAGAAGGTAGTGTCACCGGCCTGGAGGACCGAACAGTGTTTTCACCTAGAAACTGTATTCTCGAGGGGCAGACCAACTACAACAGTTGCACCGACGCTAAATGCCGAAGCCGACAACACAAGCGCGATGACTGTAGTGACACATCACCACATTGCCGAAACCAGCCATGGCTCCGACGCCCCAACCATGGCCACCGACACATTGGCCCTGGCGCAAGCCCCAACTGGCCACAAGGCATCCACGACATCGGATCTAGCAACTTTGACATCCCTGGCAGACCAGCAGGCCCACGCACGCGTTGATCGCACGCCGCGTGAAGGAGAGCATTGACGCCGCAACCCTAGGGATTCTCGCCATTGCCGACAATCGACGGGTTGGAGGGGCCGACTGCCACAGCCGCAGGCTCGGTGGGGGAGGCAACCTCGATGTCGGCCATGGCTGCAACATGATAGATGATACAAGCCCGGGCACACGGTAGGCCAAAGACGACCACACCACAATGAGCAAGGACGCACTAGCCACCACACGAGCCGCAGATCCAGGGGGATGATCTGATCGGTCCGTCGGTTGGCTAGCTCACCAGGGAAGTCCTGGAAAGGGCCGTGGAGGATTGGCGTTGGGGGAGGAGGAGGATTGGAGCTACGACGGGTCTATTTTTTGGACCGCCGCACGCTGGAGAGGAGCATCGGCGATGGTCGGGGGAGAGAAAGGAGGGGCGGTGCCGGCGACCCCCCCCCCCCCCCAAGTCGCCCTTTGGTAAGGGGTTGGGAGGGTGTTTTTTCAAATTATAAGTCGTTGCAAGAATCTTAGAGAGTCGAAACATCTCTAGTTTAACTAAAAATATAAAAAAAATACTTATGACATCAAACAGGTATACTATAAAAATTTAATTGATGATGGATATAATGGTATTTAGTTTTGATCGTAAAAGTTATTATATTATTATATAATTTAGTAAAACTTAATATCCTTTGACTCTCAAAGATTCTTATGACTATTTGGTTCATACCGCAGTTTATCATGCCACACATTAGGCAAATTGTGGCTGCCATAAAAAGTTAGGGGAACAAAATTAAAGTCTAAGTTGTGGCAAAGTTTGGTAAAAAAAATGAGTCTTTGAGATAGGGGATAGGTACTAAGAAAGTGTGACACACTATAGTTGTGGCAGCAAACCAAACAATTGTCAGAATAACTGTGACACGACTAACCTATGGCATCACATGTTTTGGACATAAACCCAAGAGACCCGGTTGTAATTTGGGATGAAGAGAGTATGTGAGTATAGCTGTACATGTCATCTCTTTGAGAATGTTTGGATTCAAGAGCTAAAGTTTAGTCCGTGCTATATCGGATGTTAACTAGGAGGACTAAACATGAGGTAATTACTTTTATAATAATTTTATAGTTACTTTTAGAGTTTCCGTGCAATTAATTTTATAATTAACTAGTTATACCGCCAGCCAACTTCAGAAACCGATAGTAAATTTTGGTCTTTTGATATAATGTACATATTTTCCATACCTCAAAATGTTGGATCCATATTCGGGGCCCTAGTACGATGCCTGTATTATTAGTGTCAAATTGAAAGATCCCCGTGGAATGGCACCTTAATTCTGAACCCTTTTGTCGCGTCTCCTATATATCTTTCGGGTTATAACTAGCAATTGGAGTAATTAATTGCTGCAAAACAATGAAATGAGAGGTGATTTTTTTTTCCCTGTACAACCAGATCATCGCGCTGGACTCATCGGCAAGCAAGCTGTCAGACATCCAGCAGGAGCAGGAGGACGCCAGGATGACCATGGAGTATCTGGACCCCAACAACCACGGCTACATCGATCTGTACAACCTGAAGCTGCTGCTACTGCAGGAGCCGAACCAGTCAGTGCGGATCGAGAAGAGCCACAGCCGCGCCCTGAGCCAGACGCTGAGCCAGACTCTGCAGACTGCCTCGGAGCTGGAGCCGAGTCGTCTCCGGCGGTGGTACGGCGGCGCGCTTCGTTTCCTCGAGGAGAACTGGCGCCGCGTCTGGGTGCTCCTCCTCTGGCTCTCCCTCTGCGCCGCGCTCTTCGCCTGGAAGTTCGCGCAGCACCGGCGGCGCCGCGCCGCGTTCCGCGTGATGGGCTACTGCGTCTGCGTCGCCCAGGGCGGCGCCGAGACGCTCAAGTTCAACATGGCGCTCGCCCTGCTCCCCGTCTGCCGGAACGCCATCACCTGGCTACGCGGCCGCACCGCCGTCGGGCGCGCTGTGTCGCTGGACGACAACATCAACTTCCACAGGGCGATCGCCATGGGGATCGCCGTCGGAGCGGTGCTGCACGTCGTCCCCCAGCTGGCGTGCAGCTTCCTGAGGCTGCTGCGCGCCACCGACGCCGAGTACGCACCCGTGGCGCGGTTCTTCGGTGCCACGAGGCCGTCCGGATACGGGTGGTTCCTCGAGGGCACCGAGGGGTGGACGGGGCTCGTCATGCTCGTGCTCATGTCCGTCGCCTCCGTGCTCGCCACGGGGTGGTTCCGGCGGGGCAGGATACGGCTGCCGCGTCCGCTCCACCGGCTCACCGGGTTCAACGCCTTCTGGTACTCGCACCACCTCTTTGTCGTCATCTACGTGCTGCTCATCGTGCACGGCCAATTCGTCTACCTCACCGAGAAGTGGTACGAGAAAACGGTACGCAAGAACAATCTGCATTCGTTCGATAGCCAACGGTGGCCAACCGCTGAGACATGCATGGTACTGAGCGATGTGTTGCTTACTTGGCAGACATGGATGTACCTGGCCGTCCCGATCCTCCTGTACGCTTGCGAGCGACTGACACGAGCGCTGCGGAGTGTCCGGCCGTTGAAGACAGTCAAGGTGGAGGATTACCCGGGCAACGTGCTGGCGCTGCACTTTTCCAAGCCACAGGGGTTCACGTTCAAAAGCGGCCAGTACATCTACCTCAACTGCCCCTCCGTCTCGGTGTTTGAATGGTAATATTCACATCTCCCTTAGACCGTCTCGGTGCTACGTTAATTTCATATATTGCTAGCTCACGAGACTCGATATATATTAGTTTTACTTAAAGTATGTACGAATCAAAACGGATGGACAGGCCCTCAACCGTTTTTCATATTTTTTTAAGAGGAAAGTACACCAACTGCCCTTAAACTTACGCTGTTAGTGTCAATCTGCTTCATAAACTCACAAATCAACCGTTTGGGTGCTCAAACTTGTTCAGTTGTGTCATCTTGACCCCTAAACTTGATTTTGAGTCTAATCTGGGCCCAAACATGATGATCTAAAAAATTGATATAAAAAATAGTTCATAACTCAACTTTGTAGTTATTTTTTTAAAAAAAATTAATACTATTTATCCTGTTTCAGATCCTGGTCCTTGTGCACCCGTCTTGTTTCCATATTTCCCCCTAAAAACAAAAACGGTCAGGGAAAATGGTATACAGTTGCGAACGGAACGGGTCCCGTCTGTTTTTATCCTTAATGGTATGTTAGTTTAGTGGAGATTATCTTGACTTGATTAATGAAGATATGCTGAAATTGGAAAAAATGGACAATGAGCATACTACCCTTTATTTTTCCTTATTTTTTATAATAAGTTGTTGCCACAGTCATGCCCACTCCCACACGTGCCAAATATTATTATATTGATTATTATTTATTTATGAATCCTATCCTCACTCAGTTTGCATCATTTGAATATATGCATGCATCAGATATTAAAATTTATGATATTAAATAAGTATCATTAAATTATAAATATAATATATTTTCATATAGTACTCATTTTATATTATAAATGTTGTTAATTTTGTATACGAAGTTAGTCGTAGTTAGAAAATTTGAGTGACACGGATTTTAGAAATCTATTCTTTTAGAGACATCGAGGATATGCATTTCCAGTATAATTTTCCTTGAATTTAATCCCAATGAACTATGAACACATGTATTATATTTTAAAATTTAGAATACGGATGGATAGCTTCCACCACGACTCAACGAGAGCCCTCAACCAACAACAGGCGTATACTTTTTTTTAGAGACCAGACATATAATCCGTATTTCATTAAGCAGAGGAGAATGGTCAATAGACCTACACATAGAAGATACAAATGGATTCGTAAGTAATCTAAGAATTACCAACAAAGTTTATTTTGTCTGGTGTAGTCGCTGACGAGTTTGTATAACTTCTTGAACCAGGCATCCATTCTACATCACGTCGGCCCCACAAGATGACTATATCAGCGTCCACATCAGGACGATCGGCGACTGGACCTACCAACTCAAGAGCGTCTACTCAAGGGTATTTATTATTATTATTACAATACTACTGCTACCTCTGACAGCCACATCTTACTGCCAACCCTTGTGATTGCCCCGCATATATACATTCCTCAAAAAGATTGGTATTATATACCACGTACTATTATCATTCATGAGGCATCAAAATTGATGAATCATGGCCTTTAACAAGCTAATCATTTGCTTTCCATGTGTTGCAGCGGACGACGGAGAAGAGCTCTGCCATGTCGAACTTGAGGTGAAGAACCCTCAGATCTCACCACCCTTGATCTCCTCACATTTTTTGCTTTTCCAAATTTGAAATTTCAGTACTTCTATAACGAAATCAAATAGAGTTTAAACAAGCGTAACGACATTGTCATAAACCACACCACCTCACATTTTTTGCTAAGCAGCTGCATTTTCCTATTAAAAACTTTATGTACTGTCTAGCTTCTAGCCGTAGTTGTTTTTTGAACGCAATGGCAGGAATTCTGCCTTTCAATTAATTTAAGTAGAAGCTCTGCTTTTAGTATTTATATATTTTAAACTTATATATTCACCCTGCATGCATGAGCAACGCTTGATGAGCTTTAATCTAATCTAGCTATACTTGTAGACCAGTAATACCAACATTTTGGCTGACGACTAACATTGCAGCCTTCCGAAGATGCTGATCGACGGGCCATACAGCACGGCAGCGCAGGAGTACATACAGTACGACACCATCCTCCTTATCGGCATGGGCATCGGCGCCACGCCAATGGTTTCCATCATCAAGGACATGGTCAACAACATGAAGCGGGTGAATGATGATGACCTCGAGTCCGGCTCCGGCAGCGAGGGAGGAGGTGGTAGCCCAACGCCATCGCTCCGGAGACGACGGCGTGCCTACTTCTACTGGGTGACGTCGGAGCAAAGGTCACTCGTGTGGTTCCCTGACGTGATGGACGAGGTGGCGCGTACGGATAAGAGGTCCGCCATTGAAATGCACATGTATTGCACCAACAAGTACACGGAGGGCGGCGTCCACTCTGCCCTTGTGGCCATGCTGCAGTCTCTCAGCCACGCCAAGCAAGGTGTCGATGCCACCTCCGCCGGCACCCGTGTCAAGACCCACTTCGCCCGCCCCAACTGGCGCAGCGTATTCAAGCGCCTTGCTGTCTACCACCTTGACCAGAAAATTGGTAAGCACTAATTTTAGCGCGGTACACATGCATCCCCCACCAAGTCAAAGATATAGTTGCCCACGAGGAATGCCCTTAAGATATAGTTTCAAGAAGTTGTGTTTGCCTATTAGGATATATAAGAACGACATGATTAATCATCATCCTCTAGTTTTTCGCACAGAGTAGTGCATGCATTTTCTGGACTGACACTGGTATCGTGCTGGGTGCTGCAGGAGTATTCTACTGTGGCGGTCGAGTGCTGGGAAAGGAATTGCGTGAACTTGCACAAGATTTCTCAAGAAAAACCAGCACAAAATTCGAATTCCACACGGGGAATTTCTAAATTACTCTGCAATCGAAGAGCCAGAGCAATTTTTCACTTGACCGAGTTTAGTACAAACCATGCATGTTCCTAGCATGCATATGGTGGTGGGATCAGATCAAATTATGTATAGCTTGTGACCAGATGGGTCAATACTAGCTGCATCATTTTTTGAACTAGAATAAAAACCCAATGACTTTGCTGTACAGATCATCCCATAGATTTGCATGTCTCGCATAGAGTAGACACACTATAGAGTAGCGTGACAGGTTATGAGATGGCCCAATCTCAGGACAAAACTGATGAAATATCATTTTTGGACATGATCGATCTGTGATATTTCCAGTCGATCAGTAGTGCGACGAAATTCAATGTCTGTTTCAAAACACATTACTGGTGAGAGTTCACTCGTAGCTAATTAAGGATCCAGGTGAGTCTACTGGGTTGTTAGGTGCACTGTGCTACACCCGGCTGTACTCGCTTGTTTTGTCATTACCTGTCCCGGATGTTTAGCACACACGACTCATAACCAGTGGCGTAGCTAGGAACTAGAGCAAGGGTGATCCACTATATATGTAAAATCAAATTATAGATTGATTTATGTGTAATTTCTATAATTTTAAAGAGCTACTCTATTATAGTTTAACTTTGAGCTAAATTTCAGGTGACCACCTGTCCACCATGCTAGCTCCGCCTATGCTCATAACTCATCATCTTTTCGTCAATCCTGAACAATCCTGCAGTTCAAATAAGTATGATTTCTTGAAGCTTTTGACTGGATGATTTTTTTTATGTCTTCTCATCAACAAAGTAATGTCAAAATTTGCAATGCCGCCAGAAGAACTGTATGCAACACAATTAGTGAAGCTCCAAGAAATGGGTTCCTTTGACACACAAGAGAAATTCGAGCCTTGGCCGCTACTGCTCGAAATGTTCATGCTATAGTGGAGCTAGCGACTTCTTGCTAACATGAGCCAGAATATGATGATGATCACAACTGTACTCTGATCATGTGATCTGTAGTTGTTATTGTGAGATCATGTCTGGTTCATTGGTTTTACTCCTGAGATTGAGAGGTGATATCTAGATTCTGTGTTTAAGGATGAACAAAGGGCGTACCTGCGACTGCGATTGCGAGATTGAATTATAACTTTTATGACAAAAGTACATCTATGTTTTTTGAATGTGCATCGCTTCATTTTTTTGGAGCCACAGAAATATGTTTTTAATTGAATCTTAATAAAGTACTTCAAATTTGATAGACTTAACTTTAAATTTAATATAGTTCGTAGAATTAGCATGAGCAAATATACTAGTAGCAAATAAAAGACATAGAAAAACTCGTTTTTTTAATTAGTACAAGATGATGGAAATTATTATAGTGGAGGGAGGGGGGGGGGGGGGGGGGGGACACTACCAAAATATTAAACTTCTCCTAGTGAGGTGGACTTCTCCTAGTGTTTTGGTAGTTAAAATTTAGTACAAACTTTCCCTACTAAATGTCTCCTAGTGAAATTCTCATGTGCTATGACTAGTGGTAGTGTTTTATTACTAATTAAAACACTAGGAGACTCCACCATTGTGGTAGTGGGAGATATATAACAAAATGGTCTGGGCCATTTAGGTCCTTGGAATTGAATTTATTTTAATAATAATAATTTAGACACATATTAATTAACCTAATATGGCTATATATAAATTATATTTGTATATTACTGTTGGTTATACAAGATAGATACTTATGCATTATATTTTTACCGTAGAGTGAGTTCAAGAGCGTGCCATAAGTTGCAAAGTAGAAACCTAACATGATGATCTATAGAATCAATTCTATCTCCCATTCTATGAATTTAAGGTAGACTTATATGTGGACTTTGAAAAGTGGTGAAATATCACAATGCAAACCAAATAACCTAGTTTATTAAATAGATTTTAATTTCTCCAAATAAAAAGATGCAAACAAACCCCTAAAGGTCTTTTGTGCCACCCACGACAATACTTTCTCCATGTATGAGGGCATGATATACCCCAACTGTGTAAGCTCTGAGGTGGAGAATGAGGTATTAACTAGAAATTTCACTGAAAAGGAGGTTAAAGAGAAGCAGTATTACAGCTGGAACACAACAAAGCTCCATGACCTGACGGTTTCCCAGCTGATCTTTATTTATTGAATAAAGCACGAAAAATCTGAAGTGACGATCCACACAGTTGGCGGACAGGTGATACGTGCATACTCATCAACACCTGCCACATTAAGCAAAACGGGATGAAGAAACATGCAGAGATTTTTCTTTTGGAGATGGGGAGTACAACTGTACAAGTACAAGCAAACGATGCGATATTGTACTTATTAGTTGCATGGTTCAGCTCAGCTGCATACCAGTGAAATCATTCAGTAAGAGAGCGAATCGATATCTATCCTTCAGCTTCTTCGATCTCACATGTCCCTCTGCTGCCTGCAAAATCTGTTAGTACTTGGGAAGCCTCTCCTTCTATGCCGTTACCGACAGCGACAGGGCTTGTCCCGACCAAACTTGCCCCATTAATACTCTTCTCTTCAGCAATATCTGCAATCTTCTTCGCTGGGAACACCTCTTCACTGCCATTGATGCTAATACTGATACGGTTGCAGTGCTCCTCGGCTTCCCTTGTCACGTTGGTGATTGTCGCGCTGATGCCAGGACCGTCACTGCTGTACCGGGTGGAACACCGGAAGATGACCCTCAGGAGGCTCTGGAGGTGTGTGATGCCCACAGGCACAGGGTGTTGACTCTCTGTGCCAGCATAGAATTTGAACTCGAGATATTTGAGCTTCGGCATGGCGCCTGGCTGAAAGGCTACCCGTGGCAGACGGCAATCGAAGCGGAAACCCTGGAGCCTTGGGAACCCTCCTGCAGCAACCGGTATCGGTGTTCTCGGGAGGGCTTCAAACCTCAGTGTGAGAACCAGCAGGTTGGGCATCTCCTGCAGAAACTTGAAGTCATCCTTGTCCAGTTTTCCGAGCCTGATGTCCAAGCAGGAAAGGTTGCTGAAGCCATCTTTAACATACTGCGGAATTCGCACATGTCTGCCGGCAACATTGAGTCTTCCAAGCAGAGGTTCCGTTATCAAACCGAACTTGTCACAAGTCACCATGCTGTGCTCTGCATCTGCTAGCAGAGAGGCCTGAGACGAGTGCCCATCTTTCTTACTGGTTACAGCTGACACAAGTAGGCCCTTGGGCAACATCACCCCCTTACTGGCAAGAGCACACAATAATTTTGGAAGTTGACCAACCTCCAAGGGTAGCTCTCTGATCCCTGTGTTTCTCACATCCAGTATCACCAGGTTCTGCAGTCTCCCGATCTCCCGTGGAATCTCGGTGATTGATGATGTCCCCTTGAGACCCAGGTACCTCAGACAGAGGAGCTCACATATGTCCAACAGATCAGCATTCTTGAGGCCCCTACTGTACTCGAGGTCCAGCACTCGCAAGCGTTTGAACTTCTTGAAATCCAGTGTCCGAGTTGCACCAAAAACCACAAGGGAGCGGGTGTGTGATACATTCATTCCATAAAAGTCCTCACTGTTCCGATATCCAAGAGACAGCCGACGGATCCGCCGACCGTAATTGGCTGCATCGTTATATGTAGTATGGTGGCCAGAACCAGAAGACGACGACCCACAGGTAACAAAATTGGCTTCATTTGATTTGCATCTGAGGAAGGCTAGCATCACTGGGTGGACCTCGTATCCTCTTCCTTCTGCTGGGTGCAACAGATTCCTAGAGATAAGCTCGTCAAAGTATGCTTCTGCTGCTTCCTCTTGATTAACAAAGCCTTCTGCGATCCATTTCCTGACCAAATGATACCTTTCAATCTTATGTCCGCTAGGATATATACTACAGTATAACATGCAAGTCCTTAGATGAATAGGAAGATCATTGTAACCGATGGATAAACTCTCTACCAGTGTTTTCAAGGATGGGATACTCCGAAAGTTGTCCAGTATATAGCCTGCAGACCACCATGATTCCCATGGATCATAATCACCATCATCATCTTGCTCTAGTAATCTCTCTGCCAGTGCTGACGACATACAAACTAGTGCTAGCGGCATACCACGACACATTTGCACAATATCATGGCATGGTTTGTCCTCACCAAATCCAATTTTGATGCCAGCAACTGACCTCCTTACTATTGCTAGTGATAATGTGACAGCATTGACATTTATACCTGGAATTTTGTAGATAAATGTATCTTCCTCATGGCCACATTTCTCAGCTATAGCAATAATACGAGTTGTCAGGATTATTTTACTGCCTAAATTATTCTTGGGAAGAGCCTTTCTGATAATCTCCCATTCTTCCCAATGCCAGATATCATCAACTACAACCAGGTACCTATATATAATAAATCAAAATCAATGCTTTCTGTTGTTAAATTATTGCTGGAGAAATATACTTTTATTTATTTATTGATGAACAAAACAGTCAAAATGGCAGACATAGTAGGGGACTAGGGGTAGGAATCAAAGGAACATATATATATAACTTTGCGTACCTCTTCCCTTCTAGAAATTTTGATATGTGGCTGATGAGATGTTCTTCTGTTGCTGCTCCTCCGGTGCCGCGAGATGGTACGCCGTTACTTACTTGTCTGAACATAGTGCTCAGAATCTCCATCATACTTGGGTCCGGGGAGACTGACACGAAAGCTCGGCATTGGAACTGCTCCATCATTGTGCGATACACCTGATCGGCAAGAGTTGTTTTGCCCATCCCTGCAAACCCGACGATGCATACCGTCCTGAGCCGCTGCACGGACGACGCAGTCGCCTCATCTTTTCCCATCAGCAGCTCGTTGAGCTCGTCTTTCTTCTCCTCCATCTCCATGAGCTCCCATTCGTTCTCGTGGAGGAAGCGAGCTCGAGGGTCAACCATCGGCTTGATGCGGTTGGTGGTGGAGATGGTCTCGGTGGTCGTCCACTCCTCCATCCACTGGCTACCCAGATCTTGCACCTTCTCCTTGAGATCTTGGAAAGCGCTCTCCTCGGCCTTCTGCACGAAGCCTTCCTGGCCGCGCTCCAAGCCCAGCATGAACTTGTCAATGGCGTCGTCGATATGGTAGGACAGCTCACGCGCCTCTGCTATCCACTCCTTGTATGTCACATCCCGCGCCTCCACCTTGTCCCATGCCATCCGCTCGAGCTCAGATTTGATGAACTCGATGTCGCTCCGGCTCTCCTCCAAAAGCTTGTACTCATCGCCCAGCAAGGTGATTAGCTTTGCTACGGCTGGCCCAAAGGCCCCGTAGCTGCACTCTCCACAGGCCATTCTTCCATCTCCCTCCCTCCCTCGTGTGTGTGTGTGTGTGGACTTTGGAGCTTCGTGTGCCCAAAGCCCCAAACTCGCTAGTCACCTCTCCCTGTCCGGCTGTCCCTGCTGCCCTGTTCAATGACTCTGTAGAGGTCGCTGGGGCTTCAATTTAATCAATCAAGAGCATTATATTATTCAACAACTTGTCTGGTTTCCGTTGTTTGCGTCTTATTCCGTTTCTCTCTCCTACTCCCTCTGTCCACAAACATAAAGTATACTAGGACGTGTGCGGCTGCTCTTCACACGCGCGTTGCTTCTTGTGCAGCTGCTCTTCACACCTGTTAGTGATATTAAAATCTACAGTTAATCATTTAATAGAGTGAGGTGATACTAAAAGTATTTACAGCAGTAGTAGGATATTATATATTATGTTACACATGTTATATGGTAACTCATGCGTACATTAGTGAAGCGTCAGACTCTAATAGCATTGCCGCAGAAGGCACAAAGTACATCTTTTTACATGTGAAGATAAACCAGTTCCTCAACATCATATACCAAAAGGAGTATGACCATTTCGCTCTGGTTGAAATTTGCAAACATGTACATACTTGGCACGCTATGGACTGAATAAAAACACCTGTTGAATGTTGGCACCTCATCTCCAAATTAGTTTTGTAGAAATTGAATCACAATTTGTGCTCCCATATTGCTGTCTTCAGCAAGGTTCTTTGTACAACTGCATATTTACATCAACTTGACCTGGGAAAAGGACTTGAAAACAATCAAACTTTTATGATCAATCGAAGTTTGTTATGAGTGCTAGAACTCTTAAGAAATTTCAGCATCAGTGAATTTGATGATGACAACAGAGAGATGAAATAATGCCAATGTCATTTAGGTTGATTATACTGTTGTGTGGCCTTTTTTATGAAAGAAAAATAAATCAATCTATCACCTAATAGAGGAGATGAATCATCTACTTATTGTTTACATTTGACATGGGAGTTCATATTGCCTAAACAAAAATGTGGTATTAGAACTTCGGAGGCAACTAATTCTCTCTCCCTGAGAATGAGTGATGCATTGAGCTCATGTAGTCATGCTAGAACCGTCAAATGTCAGTTTTCAGGAAATAAGGATAAATCAATTTATCACCCAAAGGAGGAGGAGATGAAGTATCGTTGCTTTTGGGTACACTTCAGACAGGAGTTCATATTTGCCCAAACAAATAATATATTATAAGAATTAAAACTACATAGACAAGAACACTAATGTAGTGAATTTGCTTATAGTTTCCATCCCATTACCTACTCATGTAACTAATCAATTAAGACCCTATGAGCTTTATTTTCATTTGCGGTTCAATCAATACTTAATTCTGCGAAAGAAAAGTGTAAGCACAACAGAATCTAACCTCAGCGATCATCGCGTTCCAATAAACCTCTTTGGATGAAGCAGGTGTTTCGTAACCGTAGATGATGTAAAGGAATCTATAAAACTGTAGTTAGGGGATTAGAGTGCTAAATTCTCTTTGAATTTTATAAGCTATGTTGTCAGACAATCATGGTAAATTTGGCACTAAGATATATATTAGTGCATGGGCTAAAATAAATCGGAGAGAAGAAATAAAGATAGACAAAATTATATCTAAATAATATACTTAACCAACAACAATGCCCTTCACAAGTAAGAAGTAGTACATTATTTTTTCCATCTTCAAACTAAGTGGAAGATATAGAACTAAGGCCGAACTGATAAAGTAACCCTCTTAGATATTTATTACAACTACTCATGTACTGATATCCAGACATCAGACTTCATCCCCATCATAACTAAAAATGAAGTTCCATCAGGCATGGCTAGCTGAGACAGTAGTGTGAGGTAAGCAACATAGGTGCCAAGATGGCAAGATAGAATAGGTTGCTGAGTTGCATGTGTATGGGAAAATGAGTTGATAATATATGAATAAAAAACATAGTACTGATCTAGACAAAATGATTGTAGTCAATTACCCACCGTTCACAATTCTAAACCAGCAAAAGCACTACTCTTAGTAAGGAATATATCATGGTTTTCTCCAATGCTGTGTAAGCCTGTACATAAAAAGGAAACAAATAGCTAGAGTGAGTGCTTAGTGCAAGAATGTGGCTGCAGAAAGAAAGACAGACTGAATCATCACGGATTAAGAATTAGATTATGGTAACAAAGGACAGGTCTGAACAGATCTAGGGGTCAAGGGTGGCCACATGTAAAGAAGGAACATAACTTTTTGTGGAGAGTTAGTACCATCCTTTGTCATCAACGAAATCCATTCACACATGAAGATTAATCAGTTGTACTAACAGGATATCTTTTTCTACAAAAGTTTGAACCAAAGACACCATAAATTTTGCTTAGTGTTACACATGATGATGGAGGTACGACTGTCTCTATGCTAATTGTGCATGCATTTACAATCATCCATGGCCACTATACAAATGAAACACAACCACATATCCTTTGCCAAACAACACAGAAGGAAATAGCTTTCCTTGTAGATCGTAGTAAGCTACATCTTCCTCATTTTGAGTTATAAGGTGTTATGGAGAATTGTGTTCATATGACCTCAATTAGGCATATGCATATTTTTTAAACATAAATCAATTCAGATTTGTGTTCTTTAAAATCCAACCAGATATTTGGTGTTCATAGCCAAACACTTATTCTGTATCTTGCTGTCCATGTAATCTCTAGCTCCAGCAAGGCAGAGCTACTGGTTAGAGGCTTAGAGCTGACAGTGTAGATCTGTGAACACAATTGCAAATCTGCATAGGACATTAATCTAAAAAACTTAATCTAAAATATTTGCATTGGACAGAATATAGAGAATGCAGCATAGAGAAAGGGAAGATAAGATAGTTGTTAGTGGTGGAGATGGGGGTCAGGCGGTTGATCGTGCCAATGACAGATCGTCCGCTCTCCAGCCAAAAAGGCAAGTAGATAGAAGCACATGTTTCAGCTAAACCAACCATAGAGTGGACCAAACTAAAAGAGAGTAATTAAAGGCAGAGGCTTGAACTGAGCCGACCATGCAACAAAACCAATTGAAAGGGAAGGGGAAAGAATAAATACAAACCTGCCTGCAACCGAAAATGATACGCGTAGCACGGACTCAGCAAAGGCCACCCCACAAAGGAGACTCAGACAGGCACGGGCAGCACCTGTGAACAAAACATGTATGCGAGATAAATAGGTAAGTTGACAGTATAGATGCTAAAATAAACATCAATGGAGGAAGAAGAAAATAGAGAAATTAGGTTACTGGACACCTGATTTGAGGCTAGTAGAAAGCAATCGGACGGCATGGAAGTGCAAAACGAAACCCTAGTTGTACAGAACACGATGTCGTAACTGAGATAGCCGAGAGAAGACAATGCGAGTGAAGTAGAGCAGAGGAAGGAGAAGAGGCTGTCACCCGGCGCTGCAGAGAAGCGTGTCGCCAAGCTGATCAAGTGCCAGCAAGATGAGGAACGACGGGTCCGATCCCCTTCTTCCCACAGTCGACACCTGGGAAGCGACTCGAAGCTGAAAGGGACCCGATTTTTTTTTGTGAGGAAGTTTGATTGTGGGAGTTTTTTGTTTCTTTTTTTCTTTTTTTTTGACCGAAGGGGAAAGAATTGGCCAGCCGTCCCACGAGCTGGTAGGGCACGCGTCAGCTGTAAAATGGCATGCTACGCTGGATGAACCACAGCCACATGATGACAAGGCCAGCAACAGATCTTTTTTTTTTCTAAAAAAAATCAGCAATAGGACCAGATGGCAGCACAGATTTGGTTCGTGGATGGCATGGGGTGCTGAGATTGTCCGGATCCATCCCGCGATTAGGACGTAGATATTCTATGTTTCCAATTTTCTTCATAAATCTAAGCTTTCCTAAGATATGTCTAGTCCATTAACTCGAACATTTTTTATTTATTCTAAAAAAATATATGTGTAAGCCACATCCCTTATGTACTTGTATGCAGGCTATTCTCATGCGCATGTGTGACTAATAAGGTACTCCCTCAATCTCAAATTATAAGACATTTCAAAAACATTAAAGAGTCAAATCATCTTAACTTTGACCAAACTTATATGATAATATAATAATATTTATGATGCCAACTAAATATTATTAGGTTATTTATGTTATTTATTGATTATATTTTCATAAATGTTATTATATATTAAGTTTGATTAAAGTTGAGATGTTTTGACTCTTTAATTTTTTTGGAATGTTTTATAATTTAAGATGGATGGAGTAATAATTATGGTCATGTTGATCTTTTGCTTGTATCCCTAATATGTTGGAAAAACTAGAAATGCTGATATTTAGGGACAAAACCAGTACTACGTTGTTAGATGTGATCTTTAGTTAGCCATATTTATTGACAAAACGAGTACTTCTAACATGATTAACCACACACTTAATAAATAACATTTTGATTCCTTGGATTGGTTTGCTCAATAGTAAATAATGCACCTTTAGTTAACTCATTGGATCATTGCTGTGTTGCCTAACATGGGCACCCGTTCCACTTGAATTTTTTTTTCTCATTTATAATATCTTCGTTAATTCGTACAGTATTGACTAATAATCGACAACCTACCTAATGGAACGGTAGTTCAGGCCCAACCGTGCCAATACTACTAGTATTCTTGACGCTAACTACAAAACCATGTTCAATAACAGAGCAAGCTGTTAAGCACTATTTTGGCATGTCATAGAGGGCACAAAATATGACCCATAGAAAGTGCTTCTTCAAGAAGTGCCTATGCAAGGTTATTTAAGACCTACTGTAGATGTCATCACTATTTTATTTTATCCCTGAACCTTTTCCCCGCTTCACCCACCAACCTCTCCTCACTCTCTTCGACAACTGTTTCCTACACTATTTACCGTTTGATCTACCGAAATCATCATTAGTGGCATAATTATTGGTGACAGACATTGAAAATCTGTCATAATTAGTGGCATAATTATTGGTGACAGACATTGAAAATCGTCTTGTTCGCTTGACTTATCAGCCCACTTTATTAGTATGACATGATGTTTTTCTCTCACAATAAAATAACCAAAAACAACATCAACTGACTTATCAATCACAAAAACGATCAACCGAACAAGACGATATGTAATCAGTCGAGCATGGCTTGCCAGCAAGGTAATACCACCCTGCAAAACCGGTTTAGGGGGTTAAGTAGATGGTTTTGTAAAGGTAAAATGTTAGAATATCTAGTTTTATAGTTGAAAGCTTAATTGGACCACCTTTAACAGCTGAGAGAGTTATATAGACTTATTTTATATTAAAATAATATAGTCTTCCTGTCGACGAAATCTCGCTAGCAGTCCCAAGGGGGTATGCCATGGTGGTAGAATAATCGGTAAAGGTGCGAGTGACCCGAACCAGATGGTAATATAAGCACTAAGACACAAGATTTTAGATAGGTTCAGGCCATCAGCGTGACGTAAAACCCTACATCATGTGTTCCGATGAATTGTATTGATATGTCATGAGATATGACGTACAAGATGTGTATGAGATGATCTTTGATCTGTCCTCTAGGGAACCCCCGCCCCTCCTTATATAATCTGGAGAGATTGGGTTACAGGTAAAATATCTTATTTGATACTATTTTCTCCAGCCTTACGGTGCATGTCGGGTAACGTCATGCGCCGCACGCCTATCTTGTGGGTTGGGCCATCCTGGATGGTGTGGCCCATGTCTATCCGTGAGGGTATGAAGGTTTTATTCCCCCATAGTTAGTCCCCGAGCGCCTTGCATTCTTCTGGTAACACCATCATGAGCTTGTCCAAGCAAGCGTTGAGCAGCGAAGTCAGAGAAGTGTAGCAGTGGTAATCGTAGCCGACCGGTAGAGCTGACCATGTGTGCTTGGATAAACCAAGCATATCTAGTGAGGAGAATGTGAGGAGCTCAAGTTCATTGAGACGTAACTTTGTGAGAGCAGCTACACATTCGTCGCATGGTGAAGTGTACCCACTTAGTCCCCGAACCTGCTGGAAGATGAAGAATGTATCTTGTAGCAGGGTCAAAGAAAATGAATCTGAATTACTACGGAATCCTGAGCATAGTATACTCATCAAGGCCCCCCAACGTGTTGCCCAGAATCAACACCCTGATCCGAACAATATGGAGCAACTTGATGGTACACCAGCTGAGCCGATGGGCACCGATCGGCGATGAATCGAGTCCCAGCTTAGCAGGCGAGCACTAGTCGGTGATGACCCCAGCAAATGGGGCAAGTCGTTGTCAAGGGCGGAGGCGAATCATTGATGAGGTCGGCGAGAGTCGGGACGAGTCATTGACAAGGTCAGCGAGAGCTATGATTAGTCGACGACGAGGGATGACGAGAGACGTGAAGAGTCATTGACAAGGTTGGCGACGAGGGTGGATGAGAGCATCGTAAGTCATCGACGAGGTCGGCGAGAGCCTAGATGAGTCGCTTGACGAGGTCTACGATAGCCATGAGTCGACGACGAGAGATGTAAAGAGTCGTCAACGAGGGTCAATTAGAGCGTCATAAGTCGTTGATGAGGTTGGTGAGAGCCGAGATGAGTATTAGTATTAGAATCAGAATCATTTAGGTCATCAGCCTCTTCATCACTCTCATGTTTGTCATTGTTCCCATCATCATCATCATTCCTGGTTGTCCCTTTGCCATTGTTCTCTTATGCTTCTACTTCAAAAGATACCATATGTAATTTTGTGTTCACCTCATACAACCTCCCTTGGAGAATCTTCTTATAGTATTTGCAGGTAATCTTGATTCTCACTAACTCATATAAAGTCTTGAACAAAGTGGTCCAGTCTACATCAATCATCAGTCCAAAGCTTGAGGCAATTTGGGCAAAACCCCTCTAATGACACCACCTAGGTGGTATACTCTTCATCTGAATCCAAACTTCCTGTAGTTCTCCATAAGGTCGCATATCCCCAATCCACTCAAGCACCTCTACCTAGACTCCATCATTTCTAAGATTGAAAGAGGGGTCATTCTTGATGTATGCAACTTTTTGTGAGCTAGAAACCTGACCAAAAAACTTCCCTTTCTAACTCTCTGATGTGCCAAGCCCAATCCTTGCAATATATGTCTGATAACTCCTGAAAGGATCAAGATGCCCAAGAGGGGGGGGTGAATTGGGCTTGTTTTAAATTTCTAAAGCAAATATAAAAACCTATCAAATGTCAATCACCCCCTAGTGCCTACCGTCCGTGTGTCCTAACTAGAAAGCGGTAGCAGTTCATAGGAATTAAAAACAACCTAAGCAATTCTAGTAGGAAAAGTAACAACACGACGAAAATGTAAAGAGCTAGGGAAGAGAAAATCTCATGGACACAGCGATTTTTTCCCGAGGTATCGAGTGTCGACACACCCCCCTAGTCCTCGTTGGAGCACCTCGCAAGGTATCGCTCCCCCTCTACCCGCGCAAGGGTAGAGTGCTCTCTACGGGCTGATTCTTCGCCACTCCGGCTCGGTGAATCGCCCACAACCGATCACAAGAGCTTGGAGAAGCGCCGCCAACAAACTCCCGGCGGTCACTTCCTCCGAACACCACCAAACCGTCTAGGTGCTGTCGAACACCAAGAGTAACAAGCACAAGACCTTCACTTGACCCACTCAAGGTTAGGAAGGTGGATGGATGCACACAAGTCACTCCTAATCACTCTAGGAGGGAAGAACAAGAATAACTCTCTCCAATCTCTCCCTCACTAGACTCTTGGCTCTCCAAAAGATTTCTCAAGGTGTCACCAGCTGAAACAAAGGCCAAGAAGCCCTCTAAGGACCAAGGGGGCAACTATAAATAGTCCCCACCTCCAAAACTAGCCGTTTTTTACTTTTTCTTCTCTCTGCATAGCCACCGGACTAGTCCGGAGCTCACACCACCGGACCATGCACACTGGTCCGGAGCTCACTCACGTTCCAAACTCAGGCACCGTCGGACTACTCTGCTTGGTCCGACGCACTGGTCCGACGCTCTGGTCCGGAGCCTCGGTGCTCTCTGAGTGAAAACCTATCTCTCTTTTACATACCACCGGACCACTCTCCTTGGTCCGGTGACCTGGTCCGACGCTCTGGTCCGGAGCCAGGGAGCTTTCTGCATAGACCAAACTTCCTGTCTTGAGGCGTCGGACTAGCCGTCGGACTAGTCCGGAGCCTTCTGACTCTCTGAACCAAGCCACCGGACCACTCTCCTATGGTCCGGTGCTTTCCAGACAGGTGGTCCGGAGCTCCTCGAGCTGAGAATCTGCCTAAGTCAGGGACCACCGGACTACTCTCCTTGGTCCGGTGCCCACTTAGCAGAGTGGTCCGGAGCCTCTTTCTCCCTCTAAAACAACTGTTTTCGCTGAGGTTTCTCAAGGGATTTTGCTCCTACCATTTCTAGGGTTTGTCAAGGGCTGAAAGCAAGGTCTCTAGGACTAGTTGTGACAAGTGTGCATATACCCACTTTCCTAAACTCTCCTAGATCAAGCTACTAACCTCATACCCCTCTTTATAGTACGGTCAAAGGAAAAACAAAAGCCCTAGCTATACTTAGTGCCCTTCTCAACCTTATGGCACTAAGAACTAGCCTAGTCTTCGTCGTGTATCTCCATCCTTTGCAACCGAAACGATTTCCATCTTGGGGGCATGAATATCCATTAAGCCCATTCAAAATGCATCACTCATGACCTAACATAAATGACTTTGTCTCTGCAAAACACACGTTAGTCATAGTGATCTAGTATTGTCGTTAATCGCCTAAACACAAGGGTCCATGATTCTACAATCTCCCCCTTTTAGGTGATTGACGACAATACAAGCTCGAGTAGAGAATAATGAGTGAATTTTGATAAGAGAAAACATGACTTGACATGAGATAGGCATGGGTTAGTAATAAGAAAGACAAGTACATGCCTAACCATTCAAGCCATGACAAGCACAGTAGATATGAAATGAACACAGTACATGATTTCAAAAAGGATATGCTATAGCCAAAAGATCAGAGGTTAGCGTGGAAGCAATATAGCATAACCAAGTGACTCGAGATATATATATATAGGAAGGTCCACACATGTCACACAACCATCAAGACTCAACCATCACACATATCATACAATGCAATAAGACGGTAAACGTGATGCATGATGCAATAGAGTTAATACACAACAAAAGAACGAGTCCTACTAGCTCCCCCTAAAGCTAGCCCATCTACTCGACTCTCCCTCTCCCCCTTTGGCGTCGAAACACCTAAACTAAGCGTCTGGAGGTGGAGTGGAAGCAGCCGTGGAGCGGTCGAGGACCCTGAAAGCTGCCAGATAGGTCTCATCATCTGAATCCTCCCCCTGAGTGTCGGTAGCTGGTAGTGAAGCGGTCTGGGGGTCGGAAGCTGACAGGTCTGCTGCGGTCGAAGACTCGGGAGCAGTAGCTGGAGAAGTAGTAGGAGCGGTAACCGGTGCTAGTGTCTCTGCGGGAGCCTCAGGAGCTGCTGTGATCGGTGGTGCCTCATGCACTGACTCGTCTGGAGCCTGAAGAACGGAGACTGCTGAGGCTGGACTGGAGTGGAGGTGACAACTGTAGCATCGGTAGCGACTGCAGCTGTCGGAGGGGTAGACACGGCTGGAGCCCGACTGTCGTGGGTAGCCTCTGAGGAAGCTACTGAGGAGCGGTGCTGATCAGCTGTCGGTGCTACAAGCTCGGCCTCGACCTCTGCCGCAATCTGAGGACCAGTGGGGGACGGCTGACCGGTAATGTCACTGAAGGACGCTGATAGATCTCTAGCAGTAGCACCCATCGTAGCGGTAAGTGGAGTGAAACCTGTAGTGAGAGGGGTGAACTGCTGAGTAGGTCCAAAGGTGTCCAACCACTGAGTCACCTGAGTCGCCGGTGACTGGAACGGGGTGGTCAATCCAGCACCCTGAAGTCCACTGGACTGTATGGCTGGGGTGGGAGTGACTGACTGACCGGCAGAGCTCGCAGGGGCCACTGAGGGGCCAACTGAAGGTCCTACTGAGAACTGGGGCCCTCCAAGCTGCCCAACTGACTGTGAGGGCTGAGAAGTGCTCATCATTTGAATCTGTGGAGTTGTAGGGAACTCTAGAGGAGAAGCGCCAATCCACTTCATTATGTGTGCCATAAATGTCATGTTCTGCTGCTGTAGCTGCTGTGACTGTAACTGAAGTCGCTGGGACTCTAGCTGCATGGCGAGCATCTGTTGCTGCATCTCGAAGTGACGCTCCTCTGACTGTCGCTGCATCTCGTTCTGTCTCTGCTGGACCTGTGTAACTGCAGTGACGAGAGAGCTCTGCTACTCATTCATCCTGTCAAGGAGCTTGAGCATCATCGCCTCGGTGGCAGAGGCAGAGCCGCCAGCCTTAGTGTCGTGCGCCCGTGGGGGCATCTGTGGAACCGGCTGGAAGTCTGCGTCTGAGCTATCAGAAGTATCCTTTGGAGTCACATCAGCTCCTGTATCTAGACCATGTAGCTCCTGCTGCTCAACATCCCAAATGGCCTCATCCTGAGCATCAACCTCTGCTCTATCAGCTGGTGCTGTCCTCTCTCTGACAAGACGGAGGACCCGGTTTCCAAACCGGCTATCAAACGACCCCAGGACTCTGTAATCTGGAAAAGAAGTCGGCGACTGGTCCAATAGAGCACGGAGTCCAGGGTGTGCTCCCTCTAGCTCAATAGCAATAATCGCAGAGATCCAGTGAGCATAGGGAAACTGTCGTCGGGCCCTCATGCCATCTGCTATCACATCCTCTATCTCTGACACTAGAAAGTCTACAATATCAAATGGTGTCTGAGATACCAGGGTCTGAAGGAGAAGCTGCTGCATGTTGGTCAATCCTTCCTTGTACCCCGTGCGAGGTAGCAGAGTACAACGAAGCACCTCGTTCAATCTATGAACTGTAGGCCTGAGCTCTGCTGGGCTACGCCTGGAGCCCTCTGAGAAAGGTGGCTTGAACAGAGGAGCCACCTCCTGCACTGACAAAGTACGGCCTCCTCGAGCTCTGCGAGGCACTGAAGCTCCTCGGTAACACTCGTAGTGCAAGTCAAACTCACCACCCTCCTGACAGAAGCGAAAGATCTCTCTGAGTCTGGTCAAGTATAGCCTGTACCTCTCGCCTCTGAAGGTGTACTGCACAAACTTGTGCTCCGGATCCACCCAAACTGAAGCATAGAACTCTCTGACCCATCGTTCTATATAGTTACCAGAACACCCGAGTAAATCGGCGAGTCCCGGCTGGTAAGTCAAGAATGGGCGGATCTCCTCACCAGCTAGCTCGACTATGCTCTCTAGGGAGCAAACCCTGTGTGGTCGTATCTGAATGCTGGTCAACTGAGCTGCTCGGTAGAAATCCTCCATGAGAGGTGTATGCCAACCTGGTGAGGCTCTGGGGTCTCTCTGATCCGGACACCACTTCTCTAGAGCAATGAATCTGAGCTTCTTCACCTCCTTTGCTGTAAGATTCCTCAGATCGAGGTGAACTGAGGCTGAAGCTGCTGTGGGAGCCGCTGACTGAGGTGACTGAGCAGACTGGGAGCGGGTGGAGCGCCCCCAGGAACTAGGTGCCAACGGTGTACCCAGGGCCTCTGTGACAAGCTCTGGCTCCTGTGGAGTGTCCTCAGTGTGTGACCCAGCTGGAGGAGAAGTGGGAAGATCCCGCGGAGGGGTGCCGAGTCTCACGGTACCTCGGCGACCGCCTCGCTTTGCGCGGTCCGCTGCATCGGCCACTGCCTCGGCTTTCTCAGCCTCTGTAAGCTTGCGCTTCTTCTTCTTAGCTTTCTCAACCACTGGCTTCTTGCCCTTATCTCTGGAAGGACGTGGAGGAGGAGGAGCATCATCACCTGACCCAGCTGCGTGAGCACGAGTGCTGCGAGTCATACTGAAATAAGCAAAGTACCACTGTCCACTGACAAGCAACCACTGACAGATCACAAGAAAACTGCCTCAAGAACCACTGATCTCTGTCACAAGAAACACTGATCGCTGCAAGTAACAACTGTCAACTGATTAAACAAAGTACCACTGACAGAGGGGCCTCCAAGCCACTGGACTGAACCTCTGAGGCTTTGCCTCAATCCTTACTCGCGAGGTTTGCCCCGAGTTCAACTGCCACTGACTGCTGCTGGATAGAATAGACAGGGTATACATAAGCATATATAACATCTAGAGATAAGAAACCGTATAGAAGCAAGCATCTAGATGAGTGATAGAATGAAATGCTGACAATATACCTGAGGTAAGAGAGCGTAACTATTCAGAGCAATCTCAAGTACCAAAGCACTTTCCGAACGGGATATACCAGCTGCGAATCACAATTGGCAATTGAATTTAGTGAATTGGATTGAATTTCTTAAGAGATGTTCAAGGAATGACTCTAGGGCATAACTCAATTTACGACTCGACAAAAACGCGATATCAAAAGTGAATCCATACCCTAGAAGCGAAGTGGTGGAGTCGACAACGACGAAACGGCCGCGGACGAAGACGATGAACGGTCGAGGGCGAACGCGTCGAAACCTGATTTCGTTCGAGAACGAACATGGCGAAGCACTCCTAGGGTCAGGGCAAACCCTAGGTCTTGAATTTGCAATGGCAATGGAGATGGAGGGGGGAAACCCTAGGTGGCTCAGCTTGGCAGGTAAGAGAGTGGAGCTTGGGCGTGGAGAGCTGAGCTACTCGCCGGCGGCGAGGTGGAGGACGGCGGTGGAGCAGGGAGGCGCAGGGCGGCGGTGTTACTGCGGCGGGGTGCAGCAGCTGGCGTAGGCGGAGTGGCGGAGTGACAGCGGAGCTGAGTGGAGGAGGATCTCTGGCGGCAATGGCACGGTGGCGAGGCTAGGGCAGAGCTACGGCGGAGAACTGGGCGGTGACGGCGTACGGACAAAAACAGAGGTACTGCCGAGACAGATGCGAACGCGGGGGGTTATCCGCAAAATTTCAACGCGTCGGACCACTCCGCTTGGTCCGGTGGCTCGTCCGACGGGTGGTCCGACGGAACCAGAGAAGGGAATCCAGTGAGCAGCCGACCACCGGACTACTGCGCCGGACAACTCTCTGGACTAGTCCGATGGAGCACCAGACTGGTCCGATGGTGAACAGATCAGAATGACAGAGGCACCGGACAACTTGTCATTGGTCCGGTGCAGCGTCGGAGACTGGTCCGACGGATTCTTTGGCTGGAGACGATTTATGCAGAGAGAGATAGGGCGTCGGACCACTGCGTCGGACCAATGCAGAGTGGTCCGGAGGGTGGTCCGGTGCTTAATATTGCTCTGAATTTTCCTATTTTTCTCTCCAATCTTTTCTCTTAGCCAAGTACCAACACAAAAGAGCAGAGAGGAACACTTGTTGGACTTAACATAAGAGCCATCTCTCAAACTCTCAATTTTAGAAGTAGTTTGCCATAGGCTAGAATTAGTTTTCATAAGAAAATAGTTCAATAAAGCTCCAAGGGTCACCTTAGGGGCACTAGAGGGGTATTAGCTGAAGCTAGAGCGTTGAATTGCTCCCCCTAAGTGTTGAACCTAAAGATGACCAACAAACTTAACCGAAAAGAAACAAAGAAGCAACACTTATGCATATGCAATGCAAAACGGAATTTGAATCTAGGTTGCTTGCAATGTTTAAACCACGGTTAAGCTTTGTCACACGCTTTGAGGGCGGTTATCTTAACCGCGTTAGCCAAGCCTATGTGCATTACCAAATTAAACATGTTATATTACATATGAATGCATGATTCACACAAGCTCATCTTTTAGTGAAGTTAGAGTGATCAAGCACATTCAACTCGCTTCTCAACCTACAAAAGGTTGTTTCATCGAGTGGTTTAGTGAAGATATCCGCCAATTGATCTTCGCTCTTAACTCCAACTAGTGTGATGTCTTTCCTAGCCACATGATCTCTAAGAAAGTGATGGCGAATATCAATGTGCTTGGTGCGAGAGTGTTGAACCGGGTTGTTAGCAAGCTTTACGACGCTTTCATTATCACACAAAAGTGGAACTTCTTTTAAAAACACGCCGTAATCAAAGAGTGTTTGGGTCATATATAAGATTTGTGCACAACTTGCTCCCATGGCAATGTATTCCGCCTCGGCGGTTGACAATGCCACACTGTTTTGCTTCTTTGAGGACCAAGAAACAAGAGATCTTCCTAGCATGTGGCACCTGCCGGTGGTACTCTTCCTATCAACCTTGCACCCGGCATAATCCGAATCGGAATAGCCAACTAGTTGGAAGGGAGCTCCTTTGGGATACCAAAGACCCATGCTAGGGGTGAGCCTTAAGTACCTAAGGAGTCGATTCTTTTAACTGCACAAAGATGCGACTCCTTAGGGTTTGCTTGAAACCTAGCACACATACACACACTAAACATGATATCCGGCCTAGATGCGGTGAGGTAAAGTAAACTACCGATCATAGAGTGATAAAGAGTTTGGTCAATCGGTTTACCTCCCTCATCGAGATCGAGATGCCCATTAGTAGGCATTGGGGTCTTGATTGGCTTGCAATCCTCCATCTTGAACTTCTTAAGTAGATCATAAGTGTACTTTTCTTGAGAGATGAAGGTCCCTTCTCTCATTTGCTTCACTTGAAAGCCGAGGAAGAAGGTTAGCTCGCCAATCATTGACATCTCGAACTCCTTGGACATCAAGTCACCAAACTCCTTGCAATGGTCTTGGTTTGTTGACCCAAATATAATGTCATCGACATATACTTGGCAAACAAAGATCTCTCCATTAAGCTTCTTGGTGAATAGTGTAGTGTCGACGATCCCGATCTTGAAGCCCTTCTTGATTAGGAAGTCTCTTAGCCTCTCATACCAAGCTCTTGGAGCTTGCTTCAAACCGTAGAGTGCCTTGGACAACCTATACACATGATTAGGCAAGTTTGGGTCTTCAAACCCGGGAGGTTGTGAGACATAGACAAGTTCATTAATGAAACCATTTAAGAAGGCGCTCTTCACATCCATTTGAAAGAGTTTCATTTTGTGATGTGAAGCATACGCCAAAAGGATATGGATGGCTTCAAGTCTTGCAATCGGAGCAAAGGTCTCTCCAAAATCGAGTCCTTCTACTTGAGAGAACCCCTTTGCCACCAATCTTGCTTTGTTCCTCACAACCACGCCTTGATCATCTTGCTTGTTCCTAAACACCCACTTGGTGCCTATGATTCTTGCATCCTTTGGCTTCTCTTCAAGTGTCCACACTTGGTTCTGGGTGAAGTTGTTGAGTTCTTCATGCATGGCATTCACCCAATCCGGATCCGCAAGTGCTTCTTCTACACTAGTAGGCTCAACAAAGGAAACAAACGAGTGATGTTCAACATAAGATGCAAATCTAGAGCGAGTCATTACTCCCTTTGATGGAATCCCTATGATTTGATCATGGGGGTGAGCTTGAAGGATGGATGTTGACTTTCTATTTGTCTCTTGAGGAGGATGTGGTGCTTCAACATTGCTTGCTTCGGCCTCGGCTTGATCTTGAGGAATGTGAGTGTCTTCTTGAGCTTATCTCACTTGATCTTCTTCATCAACTTGAGGCGTGTGAGGTGGAGAAGGATCTTGATTTGCTTCATCTTCAACTTCTTCCACCTCTTGCGGGTTGATAGCACCAATTGGCATATTTTTCATTGCCTCCCTCAAGGGTTCATCACCTACATCAATATCCTCAAGCGCTCCTTGGGAGCCATTAGTTTCATCAAATTCCAAGTCATACGTTTCTTCAACTAAGCCGGTGGCTTTGTTAAATACACGGTATGCCTTGGATTTAAGTGAATAACCAACAAGGAAACCAATGTCACACCGCCGTTGGAATTTACCCAAGTGTTGGCGCTTCTTGTAGATGTACACCTTGCAACCAAACACCCGAAAGAATGAAATATCCGGCTTCTTCCCATTGACAAGCTCATAGGGGGTCTTCTTTAATAGCCTTTGGACGAAGAGACGGTTTGCCGCATAGCAAGCGGTGCTGATTGCCTCCGCCCAAAACTTCTCGGGAGTGTTGTACTCATCAAGCATAGACCTTGCTAGAGTTATGAGTGTCCGGTTCTTCTTCTCTACTACACCATTTTGTTGTGGAGTATATGTGGCGGACACCTCATGCTTGATCCCAACTTCATCACAATAATCTTCAATCTTTGTGTTCACAAACTCGGTGCCATTGTCACTTCTAATCTTCTTGATCTTCACATCAAATTCATTTTGAGCTCTTGTAGCAAACTTCTTGAAGATGCCTTGTGTCTCTCCCTTGTCTTGAAGAAAGAACACCCAAGTGTACCGAGAGTAGTCATCCACTACCACTAAGCAATAGAGATTTCCTCCAGGACTAGCATAGGTGGTAGGGCCAAATAAGTCCATGTGTAACAACTCTAGGACTCTTGAGGTTGACATGAAAGCCTTGGTTGGATGAGTGTTTGCCACTTGCTTGCCGGCTTGACATGCACTACAAAGTTTGTCCTTCTCAAACACCACATCCTTGATTCCTCTAACCATTTCCTTCTTGACTAGCTTCTTCAAGGTTGACATGCCCACATGAGCTAATCTTCTATGCCATAGCCAACCCAAAGAATTCTTGGAGAATAGACAAGCTTGCAAGTTTGCTTCATTTGAAGTGAAGTCCACTAAGTAGATGTTGTTGTGCCGGAACCCTTTGAATATCATTGATGAATCTTCAATCTTGGTCACAATCACCTCATTTGGTGTGAAGAGACAATGAAACCCGAGATCACAAAGTTGACCAACCGATAGCAAGTTGAAGCTCAATGATTGTACTAGCAAGATATTTGAGATTGATTGATCTTGGGAGATAGCCACTTTGCCTAAGCCTTGAACTTTGCCCTTTGAATTATCCCCAAAAGTAATCTTGTCTTGATTTGCACAATCCTCATCAAGTGTGGTGAACATCCGGGGGTCACCGGTCATGTGTTGAGTGCAACCACTATCAATTACCCAATGGCTCCCACTGGTCTTGTAGTTCACCTACACACAGGCAACTTGGAGTTAAGCTTGTTGTTTGGGAACCCCCTTAGTGTGGGGCCCCATTGCCTTGTCAACCAACTCCTTAGCAACCCAAAAAACCCTAGGCTTGTTCTTCATTGGTGGTCCAAGAAACACCACAAGTGGTCTACCCTTGGAATCTTTGTTGATGACATAGTGAGCATCATGAGCAAATGGCCTAGTGTGCTTGGGCAAGGTCTTGGGAAGTGGAGTCTTGCATTGAAATGATAGATGACCAATTTGTCCACATCCAAAGCACCTCTTAGGCTTCGGCTTTGGCTTCTCTTGATTGTAACCATTGTACTTGTTCTTGTAGTAGTTCTTGGCTTCAATCTTGACCTTGGCCTTCATCACTTGGTTCTCCTTGTACCCAATACCGGTCTTGTCACTCTTCATGACGGTGCTCATTAGAAGCTCACTTTGGAGATTATGGCCCTTGGTGAACTTTTCAAGGCCACTTGTAAGCTTGGTCTTGTCATTCTTGAGCTTGGCAATCTCTTCTCGAAGAGATTTGATCAAGGTGATAGCATCTTTGTCTTCTTCTTGAGCCGGCTTGATGGTGAAAGGCTTGCTTACCTTGAGGTTGATTAGCTCTTCCTTGAGCTTTGAGTTCTCTTCACTCATCTTCACATAATCATCATACTTGTCGGCTTCTACAACTCTCTTGTCCTTGCACTTTGCACTTTGCTCAAGAGCCACATCATCAAGCTCGATATCACAAGAGGTAGCACTTGCACACTTAGCACACGGGTTAGTAGCAACATGTGTAAGATCTTGAGTAAGTAATTCATTTGCTACCACTAGTGTGCCATGATCACTTTTCACTTGATTGTAGTCATCTTTTAGCAAGTTAAACCTTGTGAGAAGCTCTTGGGATGACCTCTCAAGCTTATCATGTTTCTCATTGGCTTGCTTAAGAGAGGCTTTGAGCTCCCTAGTGCTAGATGTGCGAGAGTTAATCTCAAGTTTCAAATCATCATTAGCACTAGACAGGTTATCAAGCTTATCATGCAAGTTTTCCTTGATTTCAAGAAGTTTGTCATTTTTACTCTTGTACTTCCTTATGATGCTAGCATATTTGTTGCAAATTTTAATTAGCTCATCATAGGAAGGTGCTTCTTCATCATCACTATCATCACTAGAGAGGTCATCACCATCATCCTCTTTTTGTACCTTCTTGTCACCTTTAGCCATAAGGCATAGGTGTGTAGAGGATGAGCCCGACGATGAAGGAGGAGGTGGCGGTGGAATTGAAGAACCAATCACCAAAGCGGCCACCTTCTCTTCTTCACTCTCATCATCGGAGGAGTCGCTTGAGTCATCAATGTCGGTGAGCCAATCACCCACAATGTAAGCCTTGCCATCCTTCTTCTTCTTGTGGAAGTTGAAGTTCTTCTTCTTCTTGTATGGCTTGTCTTGCTTCTTGTTATCATCACTTGAGTCATCATTGCCGCCCTTGTTCTTCTTGAAGTTCTTGAACTTGTCTTTCTTCTCTTCGGGACATGCATGGGCTAGATGACCAAGAGTGCCGCAATTGTAGCACTTCATTTGGGAGATTGGCTTTCTTGAGGAGCTTGTGAAGAATTTCTTCTTCTTTGAGTCAAACTTGACTCCGTTCTTGTTTAGCCTCTTCAACATCTTGGCGGTCTTCTTCACCATGAGAGCAATGTTGTCTTCATCATCATCATCACTTGTACTCTCAACGACATATTGAACCTTGCACTTCTCCTTGGACGATGCCTTGAGAGCCAAGTCATTCTTCTCCTCCTTCTCTTTCTTCTTGGAGGATGATGAAGTTCCATCATTGATCTTCATGTACATCTCATGAGCATTGATCTTGCCCAACACTTGCGTTGGTGTAGTTGCGGAGAGATCGCCTTGATGAAGAACCGTGACGATGTGGCTATACTTGTCTATTGGAAGGACACAAAGTATCTTGCGCACCACATCGGCCGGTGTCATTTGAGAGAGTCCAAGGCCATTCAACTCCTCTACAAGCACATTCAAGCGAGAATACATTTCATTAGCATTTTCATGAGATAGCATGGTGAAAGCATTTAGCTTAGCAATGATAAGGTGATAGCGCTCTTCTCTTTCACATTTAGTGCCCTCGTGTAGAGCACAAATGTTTGTCCAAATCTCATGCGCGGTTTTGCAATTCCGCACACGGTTGAACACATCCTTGCAAATGCCACGGAAAAGAATATTCTTTGCTCACTAGACTCTTGGCTCTCCAAAAGATTTCTCAAGGTGTCACCAGCTGAAACAAAGGCCAAGAAGCCCTCTAAGGACCAAGGGGGAAACTATAAATAGTCCCCACCTCCAAAACTAGCCGTTTTTTACTTTTTCTTCTCTCTGCATAGCCACCGGACTAGTCCGGAGCTCACACCACCGGATCATGCACACTGGTCCGGAGCTCACTCACGTTCCAAACTCAGGCACCGTCGGACTACTCTGCTTGGTCCGACGCACTGGTCCGACGCTCTGGTCCGGAGCCTCGGTGCTCTCTGAGTGAAAACCTATCTCTCTTTTACATACCACCGGACCACTCTCCTTGGTCCGGTGACCTGGTCCAACGCTCTGGTCCAGAGCCAGGGAGCTCTCTGCATAGACCAAACTTCCTGTCTTGAGGCGTCGGACTAGTCCGGAGCTTTCTGACTCTCTGAACCAAGCCACCGGACCACTCTCCTATGGTCCGGTGCTTTCCAGACAGGTGGTCCGGAGCTCCTCGAGCTGAGAATCTGCCTAAGTCAGGGACCACCGGACTACTCTCCTTGGTCCGGTGCCCACTTAGCATAGTGGTCCGAAGCCTCTTTCTCCCTCTAAAACAACTGTTTTCGCTGAGGTTTCTCAAGGGATTTTGCTCCTACCATTTCTAGGGTTTGTCAAGGGCTGAAAGCAAGGTCTCTAGGACTAGTTGTGACAAGTGTGCATATACCCACTTTCCTAAACTCTCCTAGATCAAGCTACTAACCTCATACCCCTCTTTATAGTACGGTCAAAGGAAAAACAAAAGCCCTAGCTATACTTAGTGCCCTTCTCAACCTTATGGCACTAAGAACTAGCCTAGTCTTCGTCGTGTATCTCCATCCTTTGCAACCGAAACGATTTCCATCTTGGGGCATGAATATCCATTAAGCCCATTCAAAATGCATCACTCATGACCTAACATAAATGACTTTGTCTCTGCAAAACACACGTTAGTCATAGTGATCTAGTATTGTCGTTAATCGCCTAAACACAAGGGTCCATGATTCTACAACTCCATCTCTAACTCAGCGGCTAAGGTAATCTTTCTAGATTTAACTTTCACCACACCATAATTTGTCAAGTTAAGCCACTACTTTGATTCAACAAGTGGTACCTCAAGGTGATTGCTGATTAGCACTCCCAACATACGCTGCCACCGGGTGATCTAATTTCCACATTGAACACACATTCATATGGTGTCCAACCGCAACATAAATGAAGCAGATCTTAGGCCTAGTGCAATTTCACACAAAGTGTCTTGGTTCCCCATAGTTGTAGCATGTCAAAGCACGGTACCTTTGGTCAATGATGAATGGTGGGTTTTCATTCCACTGGTTACCCTGCCCTCTGCCCTAAGTAATTCCTTGCTGAGGCTGAGGTTACTGTGCTGGTTGAGGCATTGTCTGCTACGGCTGAGGCTAGATTGGGGGTTGTTGTTGTTGCTTCTAATGCTGGTTGGAGGGGTGGTGGAATGGGGTTGGGATTGTATGGCTATCTACGCCCCTAATCCACCCTCCACTGAGTCTAAGGAGGATACCTTTGATTCGGCGATAGTGGACGAGGTTGATGCTACTATGGCTGAGGCGACTCCGGTTGCTAGATCCATCAACCCTCTTCCTCCATGCCTTGCCTAATCACAGTCGCGTAGGTTTCCCTCTCTCTCTCTCTCTTGACCCCATATGTCCTTGGTAAAACTGATTCTCACCGAAGGGCCTTGAACTCGATTAGATCTTCGAGTAGGGAAACAATCCGCTAGTGAGATCTGCTTCAAGAGGACTAAATCCTTCTGAACCCAAAAGAGGCGCCTGGAGGAGGAATTAGTTTTGACTACGGATTTGTCTACCGGAACCTTAACACACAGGGATGGAGAATCAATCGCCCATAGTTGTCCAAAAAACTCAAACTCTTCCTCGTTGTCAACCCCCTGCGGTTGCACTTGGGCGCCACGAGAGATTCCCCTGATGGGTGGGGGATGCAACACCTTCTTCCCCTGACGAGTGAGCCCAATTGAAGCCTGGAGCCGTGTGGTCAACCATGGATTGTGTGGCCATGCCGGTGAGCCAAGTTCCGTATTTCGTGCCCCGACTCTCGTGACATGTATTTCCGCTTCTGTTGGTGTGCTTCGTACTCCCTCCATATTGTAAAAGAAATCATTTTGGACAACGACACGGTCTCCAAATATGACTTTGACTTCATATTTCTATAAAAATATTTATTTAAAAATGATATATGTATACTTTTATGAAAATATATTTCAACACAAATCTATTCATATGGTTTTTACATGTTCAAACTTAACAGCTTAAAAGTTATTCATGATTTATATTCTCAACGTTTGACCAAAACCTTGTCTTTTTACAATTTTTTTTTTGCGAATTACACAGTACAACACAGACACTCAAACACGCACGCACACTCACCCCTATGAATACACGTAGGCAAACCCTACCCCTATGAGCACCTCCGAAGAACTGAGCCGGCATATATCTCGAGCTTCACGAAGTCACCACAGGCGTCTCGCTGTCGACGGGGACGTCGCCTATTCAGTGTAGCGCCGGAAAATCCTGAAATAAATCTAGGAAACCACAGCCTGAAATTCGCTCCTACGGGGAATCGAACTCAGGACCTGTTGGGTGCTGCTCGAGTGACTTAGCCAACCAGACTAAGCACCCTATGGCTTGTCTTTTTACAATATGGAGAGAGTATTTCATTCGTGTTAATTATGTGGTCATCAATTATGAACGGGCCCATTCCATCTCTTCACCGCTCCAAAGAGAATGCATAATGAGGATAGAAAAGATGAAGGATTGAGATTCCAAAGCACAAAGGAAAGTATTTGTTCTTTCATTTTCTTTTCCCATTCCCCTCCCCCTCTTCCAGCAATCCAAACATGGCTATGGTAGTTTAAGTTCTATATCTTTTTCTACGGGTTTAGTAATTTACCAAGGACCTAATTCCTGGCAAACTTATTACCCACAGGTTTAGTAGTAATACTTAATCAAATAACTATAAACCATTAGCTGTTTGCATGGTAGCTCCTCGGTTTTGAAATACAAGACGCACGGATTGAGATGCGGTCGCTGCTAACTCTGTCACATGCCCTTCGGGCTCATCGCCTCAAAACAAAACGCAATGGAGTTGACTCCACTCACCAAGGAATCTGTTTGCCTGTGGGTCTGAGCTCGACGGAGAACCCGAGGGCCGCTCAGCGGAACCCCCACCCCACAAGGCCACACCTTCCTCCGGCGCTGCCGTCTCCCTATACGCCGGCTGGCCTGGCCTGTGCCGCCCCCGGCCCTTGGGTGGCCGTCTATAAAGCTGTTGTGCCACAGGTGCGTCCTCTCCTCTCCCCCATCTCTGCTCCCTCCGTTCTTCTTTCGTTCTGTCATCTGGTAGTTTCTTGCTTCCTTGCAATGGCTGTGGATATGGCAGACAGTATCCTTCTTTGCGCTAGCTACCAGCTAGCTGAATTGTATTTCTCCTTTATCTTGATTTTGCGAATTAATTAGCTAACTATCGTGATCCAAGAATGTGTAAATGAAAGGAACCATCTAATTTCACTTGATTGGTAATTTCATATTTTTATGGTTATTGTACTTATAAAGCGGCAAGTGGCTGGGCGATAATAGCGTGCATGTACTGTTTGGTTTAATTAGTCACGGGGTAACTGTGGAACTTTCATTGGGTAAAATTTCAGCGGTAGGAGAGTAGTGCATGCCGAATTTGCATATTGCAAATGTTCTGCTCTGCATCAGGGATAATTCTTTATTCCCAGGGATAATTATTTTGTTCGCAAGAATATTATTGGGATTACCAATTGCCGAGTAAAATTTCAGCTGTATGATACTAATGAGTGCTGCAATTTGTTGCTGTCAGGGAATGAGACAACCTATCTATGCATTGATTGACCCCACAGGAGTCGATGTGCAGTTGTCGACTGGTCCGCACTTGATCTGAACTACCTTAGCTCATATTTTTCCTAGACCTGCAATAAGGGGATATATTTTCTTGAGAGACTGTTGTAGTGAAGACTGTGAAGAGCACTGGGAACAAGAAGATGGAGTTGGTGGTAGGTGCTTCAGATGCCACCATGAAATCTCTCCTGGCCAAATTGGGTGGCCTTCTAGCCCAAGAGTATTCTCTGATCAGAGGCGTCCGTGGTGATGTCCAATACATAAACGATGAGCTCGCCAGCATGCAGGCCTTCCTCCGTGACCTCAGCTCTGCTCCGGACGGGCAAGACAATCGGATGAAGGACTGGATGAAGCAGATCCGAGACATGGCCTATGACTGTGAGGATAGCATAGACAACTTTGCTCACCGCCTCCCTAACGATTCCATCATCAGTGAGCTCACGTGCTCCTGCATAATCATGCCAATCTATGAAATCTGGACCTGGTGGCCTCGCCGTCAAATTGCTTCTAGTATTGCTGACCTCAAGGTCCGGGCGCAACAGATTTCTGAACGTCGCAGCCGATATGGTGTGGACAACCCAAACAACCGCAATGGCAGCAGCTCTGCAACCCGTGCTACTACATTTGACATTGCTGAGCATCAGCTGGCGAGTCATCAGATCATTGGCATGAAGGAGCCCGTAGGGATGTTGAATCACATGGGGAAACTTGAGGAGTGGATCAACCGAACTGTTGAGCAGAGAGCCGTATTGTCCATAGTTGGATTTGGAGGTGTGGGGAAGACCACCATGGCCACTGCATTGTACCGGAAAGTCAGGAATGAGTTTGACTGCAGAGCGTTGGTCACTGTGTCTCAGAACTTCGACCAAGTTGCAGTCCTCAGGAGCATTCTGAATCAAGTCATGCTGCAAGACACAGATCACGAGAAGCAAGGGAGCAGGACTGGAACCTTGGGGGAGGAGAACCTAGCAGCACAAATCAGAAGCACATTGAAGCGAGCTGGGCCATTGATCCGAGGCCATCGGAAGCGAGGCAACAACAGAAGCTCTGATGTAAAGCCGGCTAATAAGATGGAAACAATGAACCGTGATGAACTTGTCGAAGAACTGAGAAAGCACCTAACTGGGAAGAGGTACAGTTTCAATCATTTCTTTGTTTTTTTTAATTGCTAAATTCATTCTAAGTTCAAGGTCTATGTTAGAGCTTAGAGTTCATGGGCTATGATAGGGAAGCAGCTGGGGCCAAAGCTGCCGCCTCCTGGCCATGGGGGTTGCTGGATGGCAAGAGCCAGCTGCGGCCGCCGTCTTTTCTAAAGTTAGTAGTATATGATTACTACTATTTTTGTTAAGTTAGGAATGAGTATACTTGCTTAAATTTTAAGATTCCATTATTTAGTAAGTACTTCCTCTGCTCCACAAGTCCGAAACATCATGTATTTCCGATCATAGGAGTAGTCCCCAAAACTACAGTAGGCGTCCGCTCCTCGCTGGCGTTCGCTGGAGACTGGATCCACGTCACAGGGGCAGAAACACGTCGCTAGCGGACGGCGAGTGGAGGCGGACGCTTGTCGCTAGTGGCCGGCGGCCAGCGAGCGTGAATGTTGCGTGAGGTGCGGGCGTGCGGATCGAAGGCTTAGCACGGGAGTGTGGGACAGAGGGAGGGAGCCGTATCAGCCTGCCGACATCTATCAGGAGACGTATCCAATATTCAGGGAAAAAAGAAAAAATCGGACACTTCTCTGGTACGTATCGCTGGCATGTCGGAGACGTATCCGTATCCGTATCTGTATCCGTATCGGATACGCGACACGTGAGGCGAATTTGTACTTGAGAGACCCTCAGCACCATTTTATTCTGTTACTTTTTCATTTATAGTGCAGCGAAGGGAATGGAGACATAGAAAACCCCACAAGAACAGATCACATTTTTTTAAAGCTAGGTAGCTCACATTTTTATAGGGGAGAGGAGAACTATAGCTTAGCTTAGTCTGAGAATTGTAGGTGTATATTGTCAGCATCGTAGTTCAAGTCTCTCTTGGAATCCAAATTTAGATTCCTTTGACCTTTTAATTACTTCGTACTTTTGCTTTTTAAGCTTCCTAGAAGATGAAAGTCACCGATAAGAGGAAAGTTAAACTTCAATTACAGTGAATTTTCATTCTCTAACACGCATCCTCTTTTCTTTTCATTCTAGGTACCTCCTGTTAATTGATGACATATGGTCTGCAGAAGCATGGTGGACTATCAGAGTTGGTTTACCAGATAATAACAATCGCAGTAGGATAATAGTGACTTCAAGATTTCAAGCAGTTGGTGTGACCTGCTCCCCTAGTAGCACAACTGATCATCTGCATACAATTGATTCCCTCGGTGTTATCGAGTCCCAGGTGTTGTTCGAGCAGAGTGTTTCTGAATCATTCCTTGGATCTGGTGTCTCTGAATCCAAAAGCATCAAAGATAACGAAGAACTACAGAAGCAAGTCTCTGAATCCAAGAACCCTGAAGAATTACAGAAGCAAATTTCCGAATCCAAAAGTCACCAAGAGTTACAGAGACAACTCTCTGAATTACAGACACAAGTCTCTGAATTACTGAAACAAATCTTTCAATCCAAAAACCATGAAGAATTACGGGGACAAGTCTCTGAATCCAAAAGCGGTGAAGAATTACACAGACAAGTCCCTGAATCCAGAAGCCACATGAAAAGTGAAGAAGTACAGGACCAAATCCCCAGGGAGAAGATACAGAAAATATGTGGTGGACTGCCTTTGGCCATAGTCACCATGGCTGGTCTTGTCGCCTGCAACTCAAGAAAGCCCAGAAGTGAATGGGATGAAATTTGTAAATCACTACCAGATCCAGTGGATCGTCTTACTCTAGACGGAGTTACAAGGATACTCGACTGTTGCTATAATGATTTACCAGGAGATCTCAAGACCTGTTCTTTGTACTTAAGCATATTTCCGAAAGGTTTGAATATTAGTAGGAAGCGGTTGACCCGAAGGTTGATAGCTGAAGGTTTTGTTAGTGAGAAGCAAGGTTTGACAGAGGAGGAAGTTGCAGAAACTTACTTTAATCAGCTCATGAGAAGGAAGATAATACGCCCTCTGGAGCACAGTAGCAATGGAAAGGTAAAAACCTTTCAAGTTCATGACATGGTTCTTGAATATATTGTGTCCAAGTCGAGTGAAGAAAATTTTATTACTGTGGTTGGTGGCCACTGGATGATGCCCACCCTAGAAATAAAGTCCGTCGACTCTCCTTGCAGAGCAGTGGTACCGAGCACGGAAATTCAACAAAAGGCATGAACTTGTCTCAAGTGCGTTCTTTGACTATGTTTGGTAGCTTGAACCAACTGCATTTCCATTCATTCAATAATGGAATAATACAAGTACTAGATCTTGAGGGTTGGAAGGGTTTAAAAACAAAAACATCTGGGAGACATATGTAAAATGCTTATGCTGAAGTATTTGAGCCTCCGGAGAACAGACATTACCAAAATTCCCTCAAAGATCGGGAAACTGGAGTATTTAGAAACTCTTGACGTAAGAGAGACCAATGTTGAAGAACTGCCTAAATCTGTAGGCCAGCTAAAACGGATCAGTAGCATACTTGGTGGAACAAACACACACGAAAGGGATTGAGGTTGCCTCATGAAAAATCTAAAGACCCGAGGAAAAATCTATCATCTCAAGAAAAAAGCAAGAAGGCAAAGGAAACTGTGTTGCTGCAAGAAAAAAACAAGGACGGAATGATAGCACTACGTGTACTGTCTGGTATTGAGATTGTTGGGGAATCATCGGCTGTTGCAAGCCTTCATCTGTTCACGAGGCTGAGGAAGCTAGCCATTTACAAGCTGAACATACATGAGAATAGTGAAACCTTCAAACAACTGAGCTCCTCTATTCGATATCTATGCAGCTGCGGTCTGCAGACTCTTGCAATCAATGATGAAGGTTCTCATTTTGTCAACTCATTGGACACCATGACTGCCCCTCCAAGATACCTCATCACGCTTGAGCTGTCTGGCAAGTTGAAAAGTACACCACAGTGGATCACCGAACTCCACACACTCAACAAGTTAACCCTGTCTGTGACAGTTCTTCGGACAGATACTTTCATGTTACTGAGCACTCTACGGTCATTGTTTTCTCTCACCTTTTCACTAAATGCAGTGAAGCTGGATGAGGACATAGAGGGAATTCTCCAGAAGAATAAGTTAGAGTCTGATGGGGAGATCTTTGTTCCTGCTGGATTCCTGAAGCTTAAGCTTCTTCGCTTCTTTGCACCTAGTGTCCCAAAGCTGGGCTTTTCTGACAATGCAATGCCAGAACTTGAGATGATTGAGATGCGGTTTGATGCCTTTGAGGGTCTATATGGCATTGAAACCCTAAAAAAACTCCAGGAGGTGCATCTCAGAGTTAGTGATCAAGCAGATGAACTAACTAAGTTCTTAGTGGATGATTTGAAGAACAGCAGTGGGAGACTGAAGGTCATTGTCGACCAGATTGTCACTGCTTGGGGTTCAAACCCCGTTACATGCAGATTGTGAGTACCTTCGTAAAAAGGATTTGACACTCCCCTCTCTTGAAACAAAGCCAGATCGATGTCACTGCTTGAAAATGCCACGATTTTGGTGTCACTTGGAGCACTTAAGAACCTCCTATACAGTCCCCTTGTCATGCATTGGAGATTTTCTTATCGTTTATGGCTACCTTTCTTGTTTTACTATATAAATTAGGATGGCATGCCATGTATCCACATCCCATGGCACTGAAATTCTCTCTTTCTGCTCTTTTGATGTTTCTGTCATGTTAGCCTAGCGCTATTACAGTAATATGATTGGTTGGCCTCACAACCATAATTTATAAGTTTTCGTGAAGTGGAGTTCTCCTAGTGTTTTAGTATTCAAAATTTAGTATAAATTGTTCCTACTAAATGCCTTCTAATGAGGATTCTCATGTACTTTTGTAACAAAAATGAATCATTGGTCCATTTAATTTAGATTTTGGTGTTTGATGATCAACACGACCAAATTGGACTAATAATAAGTTTGCTAGTGTTTGTTATGTAGTCCAATAGGGTGCAAACGTGACTTGGACGAAGTCAACGTGGTGATCCGAATGATCAACACATTAAGCAAGACATTAGAAGCACAATGGATGTCTTAGAAGATCAAGCAAAGTCCAAGACACAAGATGGAACCAAGCCATGCGCAAAGATCGCGAAGAAACAAAAAGAAGAATGGTTTTTAGGCGTCTGGACGCACTGACTGGACGTTGCGACCGAACACATCCGGTGGTAAAACTTAGCGTGACAAGGTTGTCGGTGTGACCGGACGCTGAGGCAGTCAAGGACCGGACACATCATATCCGTGCGCGGACACTAAGGCGGGCGAGGATCGTGCCCTATATGAAATATGATGTTCTTTCATACCCTCTATTCTTCCCTAAGATGTTGTAAGTATGGGTTGTCACGAAAGATAGCCACAAGCCTCTCAATGACTTTGTTGTCTTTTTTACCCTTCTCTTCATGACATCGAAAATAGCGGTGCTCGAGGCTTGAATCGTCGTCGTAGAAGTAAAGCTCAAAATGTCTTGGCTCCATACCATTGACCTTATGTTGTGATAGATCTGGTCGTGCGCACGGAAGGTGTAAATGCCACTGTTTTTCATGCTTACAATAGCGCTATTGAGACGACAATGTAGAGAAGTGAAAGAGAAATTGTCATTGAAAAACCTAATGTTGTTACGAAAGTGCTTAGTATCTGCGTTGTTACTTGACCAAAGCCTAACAAGATCATCAGGTACGTTCAGTTCACTGAGGTCCACTACGACCTTTCCACTACGACAACAGAACCTAGGTGGTTCATGCTCAAACCTTGTCGCATCGCTGTGCTCGCAATTTGAAACAGGTTTTAACATATGTGTATCTGTAGGCATGTTACTATACGCCTTTTTGTATCGGTCATGGATAGAAGTTGTGTCTTCCTCTAGAATTCTATAATATGACTTCTTAATCTAAATGCTATTTTTTCAAGAATGTGCCATAATCGTGATGACCATTTAAGTGTTGATAGCCTAGAGCATGAGACAAATGCCTTGCAGGAGTTGGACTCTACATTTGCTAGTTTTGCAGAAAAGGTGCTAGTTATTCCATAGTGTCAGGTCTTAATAATTATTTTGATTGGTCATTACATCTAATGTTCTATCTCCCTTTTCTGACTACTGATTGGTTATTTGTAGGACAAGACTGAAAAAAAGGATTAACAAGAGAGGTTTTCAGAAGTCACAACCTCCCATGCAACCTCGTAGACTGACAAGGGCCTCAAACAAACGTTCAGCTGAAACCATTCAGGCTAGAGAGGAAGGTTGGCACTCAAATCCCTGAAACAAATTGCTCTTAAATTCTGGAAGGAACATTCCATATATGTATTACAAACTCTATGATAAATTGTAGTTGTTACAGTCCAGCGAATGAAGTAGATGAGCATACTTCTGATGCAGGCCAGCAAAATGGTTTCCACACTAAACTTAAAAACACTAGTGTACTGATGAAATATATCCTTTGCAGATGACCCATTTGATGAGGAGGATTGGATAAGGGGCCTAATATTGGGAGGAAACTTGATCAGATGACTCGCTCAAGGAAAGGCAAACTACCTTTGGCTATTGAACCAGGGAAGAAAAGGCTAGTGATTGCAGCTTAGTATGTAATGGATTAGTGATATGTTATGGCGATGGACCTCTCTATAGCTCGTCTGTGATATGTTCGATGATCTTGATATGTGATCTGTTTTTGTGATGATCTGAATGGTGAATTCAAATTTGAGTTTTAACTTTTAATATGCGAATTGAAATTTAATTTTGAATGCATGTGAATTTAAATTTAAATTTAAATTGATGTAAATTTTAATTTAAATTTGAATGGACTAATTCTTCTTTGCACCTGGGCTAGCCCAGTAGTAGGGGTCTAAATAAATAAATAAAAGTATAGAACAATGGGCTAAAATTCTGTAGAATAAATGAGCCTGCTGAATAATGGGACATAGAAGGCCTAGTGGTGATGTGTCAAGGTACGTAGCATCCACGTCCCATCCAACATTAACAAATGATGTGGCAAAAGATGATGTGTACTAATTGTATGTCGTTTCAGTTCATCACTATAGCCTTTGACTGTTGTTGTTGACCAGTGATTCCATGACGAAAATATATGCAAGTCTGTGACGGCTCTAATCGGTCTTGCAAATGTATAACGCATGCTGGATTTCTTGATTATCATCCTAAGTTAATTGTGACATGTTTTTTTACTATGTGTGACCAAAAGTAATATAATCTGTCATGTAAAGTATTTATACTTTGTAGTGATTCACTTTTGATACACTATTCACATGATCCGTTTTTCTCTCTTATCTAATCTCTCACAGAGCCAGTGGAAGCAGATGATGCTAAAAAATTACCTTCTCTCTCCTCCCACTAGCTCGTAAGAGGAGAGGAGAAAAAAGAAGAAGATAAAAACAACTTATAAACACTATTTAAATAGTGAATACGTTAGAAAATAAGCTGGAGCCGCTAGGAACATATACGGGCACAACGAACCGTATAGTTCATCACTACTCATGGCGGGCAAAAGGGTGTAGCACTGCGTGTGACGCCGTGACGCAAGAGATAAAACGAAGGAGGAGATGATATGCGCCATATGGTGATCGAGTGGGCGATTTGAAAAGATCATGCATGATGAATATACAAAAAAGATATATAGAATTTAAGCACAAAATTGCTTCCCTTTCCCCTATCAAGGTGGGAGCCACGGTACATGTATCGATTCGTTCTTTAGATTATTCCTACATGCATTGCAAGCTTCATAGATTATAATCTAGGTTACACATTCTCTATCTCCTAGTAGGTTACTAGAGAGATCATCACTCCCCGTGCTATGAGAAGGGCCCTGAGTATAGATTCTAATGATGGCACTCCTCAGCCATGGTATCATGCAGAGTTGTATTAAAAAGAGGGGTGCCTCCCCAGCCGTCCACGCAAAATCTTCCCACAAAGGTCCATCAACACTGAAATTCAAGCATGCGACGTATGCGTACATGAGGATCACTATGAAGCCATATAACACCTGCGAGACATGAGCAGCGAGGGGCCCAAGAGAAGAAACAAAAGTCAGGCTTTTATAATTTGCAGGGGAAAAAAAAATGCATAAGTCGCAACATGTAAGTAACCGATGATTTAAGGAATGTTTAGCTAGCGCTAGTGTGTGTGAGTCAGCAATCAAGTGCACCACGAAATAATAGAGAGATCAGCACACTTACGAAGAGGATTGTGAGATCTCGGGCCGTCTCAGCGTTGGTGACGACGGATTCTGCTGGACCTCCACCCCCTCCTCCTGGGTGGAGCCAGGATTTAACCATAAGGGGGTCGGCCCGACAACAATCATACGTGATAAAATACATACTCTTTCTGTCCCTAAATAACTATCGGCGTTGGTGTTTGTGCCACAAGTTTGATTCGATTTGTAGAAAGTACGTGCAATATTTGTATCTCTAAATAAATTTATTAAAAATAGATTCAAAGATCTTTCCATTGACACTAATTATATATATATAAAATATTTATATTTTTAATATATATTTAATCAAATATGTTTTATGTGAAGCGCAAACGACAGATATTTAGGGACTGAGGAAGTATACAATAAAATTGATGAATATTACAAAGAAAAAGTAAATAACATTTAATTAGCACTAGGTCTCTAACTCCACTTGATTAGTCTATTTTTTAGGCAAAATATATCATGAAAATAATAGAAACAAAACAGTTAAACAACATAAAGACTAGTCCTAAATAATATAGATGTCATTAAAGATCAATATAAAGGGACAATAAATAAACAAAACACTAATTGTACCTGTTAACTAGTTAAAGAATTATATATATAATTATATATAGAGAGTGTAAAAAAGAAACAAAAAAGATAATATAAAGGTTAATCCTAGATAATTACAGAAAAAACAAATAATTAAAACGCTAATTAATATTGTTACTTTGCTAATTAAACAATTAACTACTAAATAAGGAGGGGAGTACTGTGGAGGGATCAGCATGTTGGGGGGTGTCAGGCCCCCCTCAGCCCCTCCCTCCCTCCGCCACTGGCTCTGAAGCCACGGTGGTCGCCATCTTCCCCATGGCGCTGTTGCCCGTCGCGCTCGTCGCAAACTCGCAACCCAACCTCTAAATCGCGCAAACCGCAACCCAATCTGAATAGGACGTTTGCGGCGCTCGCGATATATATGTGTGTGAGATGCCTGCAGCGGTGGAAAAAACACAGACACGGACACGAACACCAACACCATCACGGACACTCGGACTCGGGAGAGCTCGGTCCTTTCTCGGAACCGCAAGACTTTCTACGATACCCGCGACCCGGGCTCGGTTCCGTACTGAACTCAAGGGGAGGACCACATGGAGCTGCTTCCGGGCGCCGAGGCGCTCGCCCCGCCTGACGGGCTGGGGGCGGATCCACGAGTATGGCCGGCGACATCTGAAGGCCGCCAGACCTCGCCTCTGCCGAGAACGCCCCACTGGACTATTTGGATGAGATGCCAAGACCTCTGCCAATCTGCCATGGTCGATGTCTGTTATTACGAGCGAAGCGGAGGAGGAAGACGACCGTCCCAATCGCGGTTCGGGGAACGAGTCGCTACGAGTTGGACGCGTTCCAACTTCCAAACGCACCGGATCGATCCATCATCAAAGCGGGCAATGATGCAGAGGAGCTGTAGAGAGCGGCGGCACTAGGGCCAGGTGCTACCTGTGCGCGGCGCTTGAGCTAGGCATGCACTAGAGTCTAGAGACAAGCCCAGCAATGCGGCCGGGTGTTTGAGGCCGGCGGGCGGCGGCAGCGTGTGAGATACCTGGCGGCCTGCAGCCCAAACGCTCCAGAGAATGGATCTAATCTAAAATTCCTCTAAAAAAACTAAAATTATATGATAAACATTTATATCATCAATAATTATCTTGTACCTACTAATAATAATTTATAAACCACCTTGTATCTCATGATTACAATTCTCTTTTCATAGCTATGTTTCACGTATATTGTTCCAAATATTTAGGATCACGTTCCGCTTCACGTACCAATTTCCCGAAGAGGTATATCCCCTTACGAAGATCCCCGTTCCACGTTCCTTTGTACTGGGAACTTTTGTGACTGTGACGATGAGTCGCTGGGTTAGTGCTAGCTACGGTCTGTCTGCGGACGATGGGACGAGCAAGCTAGGCCAACTGGGCTTATTGAACCACACGCTGAGTCTAATGGAAGGCCTGCCCCTACGTGCAGAGTCGAGTTCTCTCTAAACTCTTCCCTTGTTCGGCTGGTATATAAGCCGACCGATTTCGACTGATTGTGAGAGAGAATAAGATGGAATAAGCTGAATATGTGAGCATAAATGATCAAGAGGCATTTTGATCCCGGTGTCGATCTCCTATATACGACCCCCATCTTCGGTGGCGCCTGCTTTGGGTCCGGCGGGCATGGGATCGGAGAGTGAGGTGGTCGATGTATATATTACCATATACTCTAGTAGATTTAGGTAGGGTTTGGTTAGTTTCTTCATTCTCACCGCTTCCGATTGGAGAAGTCTGGTTCTTTGGTTTCATTGTTGAAGGAGGCGACTTTAGGATGAAGTTGAAGATTTCTTTCCGAACTATTGATTTTGTTGATGGCACCGATATTTTGCTCCTCCAAGATTCTTCCGGTAGTCCTGGAGCTATTCTTGTGAGTTATGTGCTCCTCCTTCCCTCTAGCTTTGGGTTGGAGCTCATAGTCCCCATGTTGGGGTCTTTATCTTCCGTCGATTGGGATTGGTCATGGAGGCGATTGACATTTGACCCTAGTCTTCATGATGATGTTGTTGGTGCAATTCATCGTTGTATGGTGGTCATGCTACTTTTAGTTATCTTCAAAGGTGACATTGCATCGTCGGTTGGGGTGTCGACCTTGTGCTTCCTCTTTGGCTTTCTTCTCTGTTGTTGGCAATGGAGGAGAGGTGAGCATTGGTAATTCTGGTCAAGTACGACGACCTCTAGGAGCTTTTATAAAGTACTTCAATGTAATTTTATTTTGTTGTAGGGACTATTTTGCAAGGGGCTAGATGTAATATTTCTACATGCTTAATGAAATCCAACCCGTTTCTAAAAAACATGCAAGGTGATTTGGAAGGGCTACCATTTTGATTCCACTCACGGTCTCGCTTTTGCAGTTCTGAATTCCACCATCCATCTTTAATTTAATTAGGATGCCATGGATTATGTTCAATTATTAACAAAAAGCTCATATTTTTTAGTTTAATTAGAATGTCAATAATGA